>VDFB02086081.1:391744242-391763710 GCA_007258455.2 Sequoia sempervirens
TGGGTCGAACAGGAATTGGTTATTTGAGATAGGTCCATTCCAGATATACGTCATTTACATTGCTTGTCCTTTCGGTAATTTAGATTTTATTACCTTCCCTGCATCCCTATCTTTTGCAATTTCTTTATTATTCGGTTAGATTTAGGATTCAAGATCATCATATTGTCAGATCTGATAAATTGAAAGGGTTCAGCTTGCTTGTAGTAAGGTCCGATTGTGATTACCAGCAATTTCACATTTCATCTGAGTTATTTTATGCATTGTTATGACCTAACACCCGAGAGACCTTGGGGTGATTTTCAGTAATTCATTATTGGAGATTACCTTTCAAGAGAGATAGGATTTTGTATTCTGTCTGAGTTGTTGCTGTGCAGAAAACACCATCAACAAGCAGCAAATGATATTCCTCCCTTTGGGAAGAAACAGATCCAAATGATGATGTCGAAGAAACCATGTGAAGAGTGATGAACCAATTTGTCTCAAGATGTGTGCCATGATAGGATGTTGAAGAATCTCGCTATCTGAACTGAAAAAAAATGATGTCAAATCCAAACGGATGTGGAGAATCCTGAAATGCAACCTTTGAATGCATTGATAATGGTGGGCATATAGTGATAACCTCACTATCAAGGTAGAAGAGATGAATGTCCTCAAAATAATCCTCCAAATCTGTAATACAGGACTCAACAAACAAGAAATATATGTCTGCAAGATAAGATTATAGAGTAGCTATGTCTAGAAGGTGAATGATGTCCTGCTGCACTGAATCAAGAACAATAGGAGATGCTGATGAAGTCTCAGTCTGAAGAGTAGGAACTAGGAGAAAAGCCTCTGATCCATCAAAATATGTAAGGGTGTCTAAATACTCAAGTTCCTCTAAAGTATCATGATCAAAGGGTGTATTATCTCTCCAAAAAAGGGGTAAGAGACAATCTAAAGTAGGATCCTCTAGGAATGGAGAGAGATTGGGATCTCCATAGATCTCCCAAAGACGTGTCCAAAGTGGGTGAGGATAATCAATGTCTGATATAGCCAACATAGTGTCATGATCAACACTAGACAATATAAGTCCTACTATGTGATCTCTAATGATATCCCATGCTAATTTTCCCTCTGAAGTGGCTGGTTCAGGTATGAGGTCTACAAATAAGGAAAAAGATTAAGCCACCTACAATGTGTAAGTATACCCTTTGCCCATGACTCATAATTACCCCATTCCAGAATAACAACTGAAGGGTGAGTAGAAAAACCCATGATAAATCTTCAAATGGAAAAAAAGGAGAAATCTTACCTTACTGAATTTAGATCAAATTAATATAACCCATCCCACGCAAAAAGAACCCATGTAGGTGCCAGAATGTCCAAGTAATTGAGCAAAGTGTAAAAACACATAAAGATGAATAAAATTTACCTGGTAGATTTTCTAATGAAATAGACTGCAGATCTGGAAATATCACTGTAACATCTTTCCAATGCCTATTTGTTTGCACAAAATAGAGTCTGAATGCAAAAGTTATGCCCCCAGAAGTGCAAAAAACATGTTCTAGCTTTCACAGGAGAGAACGGCATCAAAACAAAAAAAATAGGATATCAAACCTTTACCATCAAATCGAGCTTAGAACCAGCTTTTCAATGCCTATTTTTGTTCGAAGATCAGAGAAAAAATGACCATTTAATACCCAATTTACCAAAAGTAACTGAAAATTCCCAATTAAGCCTCCATCAGCACCTGGGGGCTAAAAAAAGGGGCCCCTAGTCCGCTGAGCGACCACAAGCTAGGGTTGGTGGCACAATGAGGCACTGGCGGCGCACTGGTGGCATGATGGCAGCACACTGGTGGCGCGCTGGCGGCGCGCTGGTTGCCTATCGGCGGAGCTTCGGCGGGCTGAGCACCGGTGGTGGCTAGGTGGCCGATTGGTGGAGGTGGTGACCTGACGGCTATTGCTGGCGGCCGTCGCCTCTGCTGGTGGCCGCTTGGCTACAAGGTGGCGGCGGCTTCCTATTATAAGGGAAGCGTAGGATTTTTTAATAAAAACCTTCAAAAAATCAATTTAAAATTGATTTTTGTAAACTTTTTTTGAAATTTTTGACCTCAAACGGCGTGCCCTGGGGTCGTACGGCTCTGGGGTAAATTTTTTTTCCTTTCTGATTGACTGTGGCCAAAATAGACTTGCTTTATATGAAAATGGGGGTTTTTGGGTGCTACGAATCCAACGACAAGGTCTGTTTGGGCCCAAAATGAACCCAAAAAATGAAGTAAACCTAGATCCACAAGAAAACAACCCAAAAACTGTGAAAGCCTGATCAAACCCTCGTAGCTCCAAAATCTTCAAAACAAGAATAGGCTACAACAAGTCTGCTCTGATACCATGTAAGATTTGATGAAAAACAAATCTATTAAGCCCAAGAAACCTACATGAAAAAAACTTGTCACAAGGAAGAAATCTGTAGGAAATAAACAAGGGTTTTGCTCTGACAATGTGAAAGTTTATTATCAGCGAAAATAATTTTTTTTCAAAAATATACAAAGGATGAATCCTTATAGAAGGAGATCATAAAACCTAATAGGAAACCCTAATAGGTAAATAGGCATTTAATAATTAGATTTAATTATTAAATGACTAATGCAAGTGCATAAAGGGAAATCTTAAGAGGTAGTAAAGTTAATTATTTACTCTGCTATCCTAAGTGAGCTAGAAAATTCAGAATTTGTTAAAGTAGTGCAATGTAAGACTGCCAAGGAGATATGGGATAAGCTCAAGAATCTCTTTTACCTGGATCTAAAGAAGATTTTTGGTCCTCTATCTCCATTTCTTAACCAAATCATTTTAGCCCTAATCTTTTGTCCCTATATTTTTTATGTTTTATAATTCCTCAATTCATTTTTGGTGTGAGAAAAAACCTCATCGAGGCTTTCATTTTTTGGGTCTATTTTTAGGTTTATCTCTATTTTTAAAATATTTTCTTGAAAGGAATTCTCAACCTTTCTTTTTTCAGTTTTTTTTTTTATTTCCTATAGTTTTGAAGATAGTTCTCTACCCCTTGACATTATTTTCCCATATTTCTATTGCAAACTCATCTTTGAAGATCCATTTATTTAATTCTCTAAAGGTATAAATTACATCACAATAGTCCTCATATTTTATCAAGGATGTATTTAGTATAAAATTTTCTTTCTTTTTAGGACCTTCTAATATTTCTTTTTCTATTAATATTCTCACCTTTATTGGGCGATGATCAGATAATGTATATGGATGCACATTTACTCTATCTCCATTTTCAATTATGTCAAAGGTAAAAACATTATTATTTGCATAGAATCTATCTAGTCTAGAGTAGATTTTTTTTTCCTTTTTGGAAGTTACACCAACTAAACCAAATCCTTTTTTTCTTGTTTTAATCTTTCTATTGGGTCAAATAGGTTAAGCTTTTTTATTTTATTTTATACTAGTAATATTTTTCCTCCCCTTTCCAACCCATATCTATTCCATCATATTTATCTTCATTGTTCTCAATCTTATTGAAGTCTCCATCTATTATCCATGGAAGGTCTTGAAGGTTATAACACCACTTCCATAGTTATACTCTCTCTAGATGCATTTGGAGAATAAATTGAGAAAATTCTAAATTTCTTATCATTTTTTTCTAGGATTAACCATACAGATCTATTGTAAGGTGAGATCCCATGATCAACCACAGAGTTCCTCCATTTTTTTAACAAGAAAGTGACAAACTCGCCCTTTTTATTTTTCATGTTTGGAGAAGTAATGAGTAGATTCCTTCAAAATAAATTTAATATTAATTTTGAGAGAAAAGTTAATTGCCTTAACCTCTTGCTAGAAGACAACATAGTTTGTCTAAACATCAAGGCTTAAGAATTTCCTAACAACATATTTTCCATCTAGGGACTCAATTCCCCTTACATTCCAACTTAAGCAATTAAAGATTGTTTGAATCCATTATTCGTGGTTCCTCTTCAAATTTCTTGAAGTTATCAAAACATTTAGGTAATTTCTTTTCTCTTGGCTTCTATTTTGATTAAGGATCTCCTACCATATTCCTTTTTTATCTTCTTTATCTTCTTATTTTTGTTACGATCCATTATTTTCCTCTAATAGGTTCAATGTTAACATTAGGAGAACAATTTTCTCCTTCAGTTGGGTTTATATCTCTATAGGAATACCTTTTACCTTATAAATTTATTTGTTTGGGTTGTTCATGGGTGTTGCCACAATAGTGGTTTACGATTTCGGGGAGGAATTGATTTTAGCTGAAATCACATATTTTTAGAAAATATAATGATTTAAGCCTTGAAAAGTTCCATTTAAAGAATTCCAATTGAAGAGGGTTTTATCAAACTACCTTAAATCAAACCCCCTTGGATAGAACCCCGCTAGTTTTAAACTATACCTATAATAGAGTCTCCTTTACACCTATCAAAATGTTGATAAAAAACCACTCTTGATATACCTTTTGGGGGATCAAATGAATTCATTTAAATTATTTTTTTTGCAAGTAGGTAGTCGTTACTATAAGCCTCCCAAAAATTATAATTTTAAATAAATTTAATTTAATTATTATATTTATTTTTTATTTCTCATGAATGTAGGTTTTTCATTGAAAATTAAGCTCTCTGTTCGCACATGTGGAAAAATAGAAAATTATTAAAAAAAAAATATTAGTGCAAGAGATATTGAAGTCCTTGATCCAACAAAAAAAATTGAATTTCAATACATACAAAAAAGTTACGCGTTATATGGTCACGCTATGTCTGAATTATAATTGGTTTGAATTCAAAACTTGATTAAAGAAAAACTATTCATTAAAAAAATATCTAACCAAGTGGAAGCACTAGATATCAGAGTTGCAAATCTAAATTGAAAGAATTAGAATTTTATCCTTGATGAAAAAAAAAGTTATGCGTTATATGTGAACGTCACTTTTTAAAAATGGTGTTTTCTAAAACAAACTAGTTTTGAGGGAGATGGAAAAGAAGTGGAATTGGATTCCAAATTTTTTAAAAAATATATATTTAGAATCTAGAGACAAAATTTTATGAAACTCTAGTTTGCATCATTTTCAAATTCCTCATGGTTTAGTTGCTATAGGTGCCTGAAAGTGAAGATTTAGTTAAAAAAAATATATTTCAGTGTCTAGTTTGGCCAAAAATTGTAAACCACTATTGTGGGATCACCCTCACATTGGCCCCCTTTGGATCCAAGTTACTCGACCCCTCCCAAATTTTTTTATACTTTGTCTCTTTTTCTACAAGAATATATGTATTTACATTATTTTCCATGTCTCCTATTCTCATTTTTAGGTCAAAAAGGAGAGAATGACTATTCACATCTTTCTTCATATTTGTTTCTTTTCTTCCATTTTTTTCTCAAGTTCTAATAAAATTCCTTTATCTTCCTTTCTTAAGGAAAAGTATTGAGCAAGGTTTACTTGCTCAATATTTTTCTTCAACAATAGGAGACTTTCATTACTATCTTTTTTCTTGAGTCTTCAAGTTGTTTCTTGATGAGATATTATCATCATTATTACAGTCTTTATTCTTCTTGTCTAAGGCCAAATTTTGAGTAGGGGTATGTTGCTCATTATTAGTCTTAGGCAATATGACTTGTTTAGGGCTCCTTAATTTTTCAAATTGTAACTTTGCTACTCATTTTCTTTGATTCAATTATGGAATCTAGATCTTGGGAGGGTTGGGAGCCTCTTCCTTAATTGATCATTTTATGATTCACATTTGTATTGTGTGATTTTTTTGTCATTCAGATAGAAATCAAGATTATTTGGAATGTTTTTTCCATGACTGCAGTTTTGAGAGATCCTTTGCCTTATTTTTTCTAGAGTTCAAGTTCCTAGGAATTTTTGTATGCCCAAATTTTGATTATGAAGTTTCCTTCAAAATAAGCATCTATTCGACATGATGCTCTTCCATTAGAGGCATTTGGAGAAAAATCATTACTTCAAACAACCCTTTTTTCTCTCTAATATCTGAGAGAGTAGTTTTTTCCATTAGGGATTCTTTCTCTAGAATATTATAATTAATCCCAATTTATCTTGGTTTTGATCTACCAACAACTTCCTTATAGTTTTTGTTAGGGTTCACACACCCTATTTCTTCATTATTTAATTTATCTATTGCCTTAATAGATTTTGAAATCTTTCTCAAATAATCTTTTGCCATTGATTTTTTTGTGAATATTTTACTCAAGCTAGGGTTTAAGCACCTATGGTCATCATTCTTTGATTTAACTATTTCCCTACAAGAATTTGTAATATTTTTTATATAAAATTTTGATATTATCTTTTTTGTTGTTAATTTGTCTAAGTTAGGGTTTGTCTATTCATCATTTTTTCTTTTGTTTACTATAATTCCAATGATATTTGGATATTTTCTTTGAATATGACCCTACATCTAGCATTAAAAAAAAGCATTTAAAGTAACCTAGTATTTCAACCCCTCAATTCATTGAACATTTTTGAATTTCTATTTCCATCTAATCTGGAAATTATTTGCCAAGGGTAAGGGCTAATAACAACCTTGCATCCATATGAAAAAGTTTTCTCTTAGCTTCTTTTAATCTTAATACTTTTCCAAAATGAGAGACTAATTGGAGCAAACATTCACATAATAGAGGGGGAATGTCCTTTATTATTACCCATCTAGGGTTTGATAAATCAAATATTTCTTCATTTATTGGTTCTAAATCCCATTTAATAGCCCAAAACATGGATTTCCCAATGCTCCAATATTCTTTTTGTTGGGAAAATGTGTCTCAACCTTGCAATTACATAAGGTTTACTATTGATAGGTAACTGTAGGGGGGCATGGGGGGATCGTCCCCCTAATGGGGGATCGAGGTAGCACCCTCAAAAACCAAATATTATGTATATTTTATTATTGTAAATCTGGATCATTCATCATTATGTCTCAGATTTGATGGCTGGGGTTTTTTTCGGTTGACTTTCAATCTAGAAGGTAATCCTATTTTATGAGGGTGTTGTATTACATGACTATGTATTGTGATTTATTATGAGAGTCTAATAGTGTTCATGTTGCCTTTGGATCTCTAGTTGGTGATACTCGTGTGAGAATCTTGCTCTGCAAGTATATTGTAATATTTGTGATTTTTGATAAATATGTTGGGTGACTTTTGGAGTGGGGGTTTTTTGTGAAAGGTTTTTTCCAACATAAATCATTGTGTTGTGGTATGCATGATAATTATGTTTATTTATATTTAATTTTATGTAATTATTAAAAATATTTGTAAAGTTTTGCATATTATCCTCCTCTCAATATTAGTGTAGGAAGTTGTTATGCTACCTTGGCTTCCTTACACTTTTGTAACTACTTTCGACTGCATTTGTTGATTTTTCAAGAAGATTATAAATAGGCCTTTTGGACTATTCTATAAAAGTTTACATGAATTCCTAATTTTTAAACCAAATGTTCTTTATCCACTCATCCAAGTATTTTCTTGTAGACAAATTATTGGTATCAAGAGCTACAAAAAATAGCCACAGTTTTTAATCTAACTTCCACTCTATTAATCACAAAAAGCATTTTAGTATTTGGGGCAACTGTAATTTTCCTTGGTAATGGAAGAGAATACTTACCTTCTCTTCCATTTCTCTCTGGTCACTCTAGGAAAATCCTTCACCAATTACCATAAACTTTGTACCCTCAAGCACCAAAGAGACTATTGAGTGAGTAATGATGTTGTTGAATTTTTTTAGGGTTTTTCTTAAAGTGTTATCAATTGTTGATTTCATGGGGGAAGGGTTGGAGGCCACATCAACCTCCTCCATTAAAGGATGCAGTGTCACCACTTCCTTACCTCAGATGCATTAAAAAGGCTTGATTAGTGACCCCAAGTTCTCTCTAAAGGTTGAGAAGGAGAAAAAAAGTAAAAATTAAAATTGTGCCAATAGATTTTGAGAATCCACTAAATTAGAAGAATAGGGGAAAAGGATTCATAAAACAAGAATGGTCGCAAGCCATTACACCCATGTCACCCACTTGTAGAGCCTTGATTTCAAAAAACCATCAAAATCTAGTCTACACTTTATCTTTTGTGGTTGTCTTCTCTTGAAACTCCTGGATCTAATCTGCACACATGAAAAGGGGAAAATTTTGTACTATATAGGGAATTTCCTAATTCAAACTCCATTTTTGTATTTCTACCTCCATCTACAACAATTGATGATTATCAAGAGGGCATTCCCTAGGTTGGTTAGAGGCCAAAACAACAATAATTGAATGAAATTGATAAATGATAATATTACCTTGATGTAAAAACCCTTGATGAAGTGATGTCACATAAGTTGCCACAAAATTTAGTTGATGGATCTATCATGTTTGCTTGATAGACTTTCAAAAAGTTGGCTCATAAAAAATAATAGATTCTTGCAACTCACGTGTAGAGGATAACTAAATACATCTCTTTTATTTGGCATGATTGGTCATAATAACTTTGTGCACATAGATTTATTTATTCTTCTTGATTTCTTGCAAACTTTAAGTTGATTGATAAAAGTGTTGTAGTAATGTTGTTAAATCTACCCTAGAATTGCCTTGATCAATTTTAGGATCTTCAATTTGATCTTCTAAAATTACAAGGATTGAAATGGTGAAATTGACTAGTATTTATATGAAATTATCCTAATTTCTCAAAAATTAAATACCGATAGCCAAAAAATGAAATTCAAATTCAAATAATAAAATACCAACATCGACATATTCAAATTCTAAAGCCAAAAATAGGTGGTCTAGGGAATGGGGCACACTAGACTATACCCATTCTTTTCAAGGCTCAAAGTGTCAAGGGAAAATATTAAATTATTGTACTTTTATTTCCCTTTGTTTGATTTTCTAATGATATTCATAAAATAAGCAATTAAATTCATAATTATGTCCAAGCACATAGAGGGAGCAAAACCTAATGTGAAATTATCAAGGGTGACAATATTTTATGCTACAATAATGAACTCTTAAATTTTAGAGTTTCAATTTATGATATACTTCTACAATCACTCTAATGTCTCACACCAATAATGCTTAATCCAATACTAACCTATTTAGTCTATATAACTGTTGACGCCAAAATTTGACGAGGTAACAGTGCCTTTATGGGAAACTCAGTTCAAGGGGGGCCCCTTTGCGCCAAACTGAGTGACCTCCGGATTTTAAAGAAGTCGGCTTCTTCTATATAATGGTTTTGGAAAGGGAAAAGGGAGCAGATATAATAAACAAACACTAATCTAAGGCGATGCGCCAAAGCTTTCTGATAGGCACGATAAATCATAGACTCAAGGGCCTGAATGTTATTGATATGTTCCAAAACACCGGAAGTTCAAAGCAATAGCATAAACAGTTCATTCAATTGACATAAAACAGTATCGCATACATTCTTACTGCTAAGAAGAGTCATTAAGACATGATTTAGACCAGCAAGTTTGCATTCAATATATAGAAGTTTCCTCAAATGAAATGTTTAAGACAATAAAAAGCACAGTTCACAGTTTAATCAAGACATAAAAAGCAAAAAGGCCGAACAATAGGCACAGTCTGAAAGTATCTTGCAAATAAACATGCAAAAGAGGCCTGGCGTCTCTTGCTAAAACCAGTATTCTTCCTGTCAAAAAATCTTAGACCATTGTCCCTCAACAAAGGGAGTATATATAGCCGGAGAGCAAAATCCCACCGCCTGGTGAGTTGTAACAGAAAGATTCCACAATCTCCCATAATGATGCCCGAATAAGAATATTCCCAATGCCGTTATGAGAGCAGCCAATCTGGGTACAGCATCCACTTGGTCAGTTACGGGCGTGCCCTTTGAAATGATGGCAGTGGTCCCAACCAGGCTTCGAAACGATGATTGTCGTCCATCGCCTTAGAGAACCATGGCGAGCAGTAGTCAATGACACCATCCCGCTCGGCCATCTCACAGCTTGCTTTGATAATCGATGTAAGGCACGTGGCAGCAAACCGCAGACTGAATGAAAACTCCTCCTCCATCGACCGGGGGCTTGCGGAGAAGTGACACGTGTTCAGGGGACGAAGGCTACTTTGAAAACGGGGAAAGGCCGCATGAACCGGGTGGCGAAAGACGCGTGGCCGCGTTTCGCAACCCGTGGTACTCTCATCCCTGCTGTTGTTTTAAAAATAGCGAACCGCTGACACGTGAGCGAGGGTGGGCCCCGCCAGGAAATAAAGAAGGCCAATAGAAATCCTTCGCAGCCCGCCGCAGCATACTCTACACTTGCTAGGGAAGGATTGCGATACACTGCCACGTACAAAGATGTGGGCCCCGTTTCACAACCCGTAGGAAACATAAAGCAATCATAAAATGAAGAACCCCGCAGGCGAGACACGTGGGTGCCCAGCGCAGCCTTTCAGGAGCCGAATGGGGAGCCGCTCACCAAAGTTGTGAAGCAAGGAATGCACAACGGGGGAGATCAAAACCTGCCGGGAAGCCGAAAAAGATACGAAGACGCGCAGGCCAGCGCACGAATATATGCAAAAAGGGGAACCCGAAGGGAGCTGCTTGGAATATTATTTCAACAATAACCATCCATCCTTTTAATCTTGGCACATTGACATGAAATGATACACATAGATCTGTGAAAATGGAATACAATCAATCTAATTATACAACCAATAGTTATAATTTACCAAGAGTATATTTTGACCATATTATGACATCAAACTATTATATATATTTCCAAACATGATATCTCCACATAGATAATCACTTGGTATACGTAATTACTACTACATACTATGAATCAATAGTTACACTTTACATTGTTAATAAGTTAATATTTTCTAGTATAGCCACCAATACCAAATCCACACTCATAGTAACACATAGAAACATAACATAAGTTCTTATTATTTTTAGTACCTTGTGCCATCTTCCAAAATATTATCTTTCTCTCAAATTGTGTCTCATAGACTCTAGATTTTTCACAAGTGCTCATACATCACTATTAAATGCTTTCAACATAGCAAGAATTATTTTCATATGAAATTGAGATCTCTTCCAAGTGACTTTTCATTGCTCTCATAGAATTACCACATGTTTAAAGCAACAATATATTATGTACCACAACTTACTGCCATAATACCACTACATTAAAATCAACATGTATATTCTGCCACAATGCCTAAAATTCATCATATTGTATTCTATAGAGAGAAATTCCTACAAGGAATTTCTATAAGTTAATATCACCCAAGTCTCAAAAAGAACATTAGTTTAGCACTCTAAATATATCTATGTGCTCATTTCATATTTTGAATGATCATTACACTTACTAGGATGTTAAATCAACATAAGGATGTCTATACATTGTGTTCCAATAGATTTTATTGGTCCCATGATGATTCATGTCTAGGATTAGATTAGATTTTGGAATCATAACTCTTATCTTGGGCTAACCAAGAATGTTCTACATCATTGAAGTTTAAACATAGAGGGAGGTCTAATTCATTTGAAGAAGAAGATAAAGGGAAAAGAGAAATCTAAGTAATGTCTAAATAGCTTAGAGAAAAACAAGTGAGATTATCATAGTAATTCCCATGTTAGTGGTGCATTTGTGAAGTGCTTGAATAGTGTCATAATATATGACAAAGGCTGAGAATGATTATAAGCCCTTGCAATAAAAACGATGGAGATATATTAGTTATGGTTTTTGAGTTAAGGTTTCCTAGCTTTTATAAACGGTTGCATCATAACATAACCACATCATCATGATTTTTGTTTCTAAGTGACCTAAGCATGGGTTTACCCTCATCCTAGACATTCAAACTTTCACAAAATTGTACTAGGTAGATTCAATCACAAGTGCAACCTCATTATAGATCTTTAAATTTTCACCTTTCAATTGTCTTAGGTCTAACATCAAAACTATTTCTAAATCCTACATCAATCTACTTAATTCTATTTTTACATATTTAATTTGAATCTCAATTAATCTCACTCAATTCCTTATATTTAAATCTAAATTTTATTATTTCATTGAGAGATGTTATGTGTATGAGTGGATGTGAAGAACCTGTGTACATAAAAACTCTTCCTTATCGTGTTTTTCAATAGTAAATCATAGTCATTAATTATTAAAATGTTTATTTTCATTATAATAGACATTGTGTTAAGGATTTATAATAAAAACAAGTCCTACTTAACCCATAACTACTAAAATAACATGGTAAAATTTTAATTTAATTTTATTGTTTTGAGTTTTATATTTTTGGAAACATAAGTGAAGATGAAAGAATTTTTGAGAATAAATAAAGAATAAAATAAAAAAGTGAAATTAATTTTTTTTAAAGATTTATAATAGAAATATATGGGGATAACTACTAGAAAATATAAAGAACATGATAAATTTTTATTTTATTTTATTATTTAAAATTTTATATTTATAAATAATAATACTTAATTTCACATGGAAATAGAAAGTTAAATTGTTATTTTTAAAATTATTTATCATCTATACCAATCTTCCCACCATAATTATTTAAAAAATATATATTTAACTAAGATATTTCTTGACTTATAATATATAAATTTTTAAAAGATATATATATATATGTTAATTATGTATCAAATTCATTAAATCAATATGTTTTATCTCTACAATAATGATAATGAAAATACTATCATCACTAGAGAACATATAGCTTGAATTAGCAAGCCTAACATCCCATTACCACTAAAACAAGTGCCACGTAGTGGATAGTACTTTCCTTTATAATATGGCAATTATAGTATTTTACATTTAATATAAATTAAATGTAAATTTTGTTAAGGTGAATAAAATTAAATGCAAGTTAAATTGTTAATTATAGTATAACTAAATGTAAGTTTTGATAATTAATTACCTAACATGACTCACTAGGGCTAATGAATTGTCTTATTTGAAGATGGTTCCTTAAAGGATGGTTTGTGACAATGAATAATCTATTGGTAATGAATAAATTGCATGCTTATATTGTAAGAGCATCATGTCTATATTATAGGAGTAGCATGCCTATATTTTAGCCTAATGGAAGATACATATTTGATACAAGTTAGACATATTTTGAAATTTTTTATATATAAATAAGATATTTAAATAAATAACACATTAATGTTTATTATTATAACATTATTATCATGTATTCTAACTTAATAGAACAAAAGTGTAGATAATACATTTATTAATAGTAACATTTTTATAATTATAATTATTTAATGTATTATAAGAAGTCAAGACATAAACATGCAATGATAATTGCTTTTTAAATTATTTTTAATAATTTAACTTATATAATTTAAAAAACATATCAATAAATAGTTTTAAATTCAAATAAATATAATAATAATATGTTTGTTTCAATTTTTAATGTGTTTTTTAATAATATTATTATTATAAATATAAATTATATTGATTTTATAATTGTATATTTAATATTTTTAAAATAATATCATTGAAAAATATTATAAAATATTAAAAAAATGCTTTTCTTAAACAAATTTATTATCTTTAAAATAATTCAATAATTAAAATTAATTTTTTTTGGTATTTTCAATTTTATATTAAAAGTATTAGTAAAAACATAATTTTTTTTTAAAGATATATTTTTATAAAGAAAAAATAATATTAATAATATATTAATAAAATATTAAAATAAAAAATAAAAATTAAACATATTAGAATTTTAACATTATAAGATATATTCGTTATTAAAAATATGTAAATCGTAATAATTGTATATTTAATATTATTAAAATAATATTATATAAATATATATATTTTTAAGCATTTATATAAATATAGTATTAAATATTTATTCTTAAAATAAATTTATCAATTATCATTAAAGTTATTTGAATATAAATAATAATAAACAATTAAAAAATACAACACTTATAGATACAATTTAGATATATTTCGTATATGTTAATATATTAATATGTAAATTTGACATAATCATTATATGACACATTAATAATTATTAATTTTAGCTCAATGTGACAAAGGGTTGTATATTCTAACTTAATGGAACAATAAATTGATTCATAACAATAATGACAATATATAAATTTAAATTTTTAATTTTTAAATTTGAAAATTAAATAATAAATTTTGGTCAAATTTTATAGCTAGTATTTTTAAGAAAACATTTATTATTATTATTATTATCATTATTTAAGTTTATCTATAATACTTATTTTTAGCTTTAGTTATTTGTAGTTTAATTTATATCGGATTATGTATATAAAAGAAAAGTAAAATCCATTTTAAAAAAGACAGAATAATAATTCACCTTCATTTTTCTTAAAAATCTACCCAAAACACACAAAACTTTTTAATCAATATAACTAAACAAATGCCCAACTTGAGACATCATCACCTAAGATATATTATAAAAACAAAAACAAAAAACCATTACAGGCAGAAAAAATGTAAAATACAGCCAAATTACAATTCCACGGTTTATTTGCAACTGAATTAAAAGTATTACATGTCAAATGAAGTTAACTATATTAATAATTTGTCGCCGAACAGAGGAGAATGGACTAACAATCTTTTTCATTCTCTGCCTTCCAAAATCACTCACATGTACCACAATTCAAACGTCTGAGACGCAGCTTCCTCTACTATCCTCACGCTTATTATGTACACCTTTACAGGCCGCCTCAATGAGCCGCAGTTCTTTCATCTTCGTACCCTTAACCACAACTCCATTAAACGACCCCAATCTCATCTTACCAACATGGTGCTCGCACACAGAATATCCCACGAGAGTTCTCCCAGGGCACGTCCTTTTCCTGCACTGAAATCGAATGTCGTCTTTATCATTTTCAGCCATTGGTCGTTTGATTTCCTTCCTCACTGAAGTGGAATCGTATAATTTGGCGGACCGCACAACTCTAGTTCGTTTCCTCTTTACGCCCTGCGCCATCGACACTAACGACTTTTCCAACAGACCCAGTTTTGGCACACCCCTTTCGCCTTCGACCACCACTTCTCGCTGTGCCTTGCTTGAGTTCTCTTCCTTCATGCACGCCCCTACAATTATTCATGCACAGATTTTGGAATAAGTTTCAAATAGTGAAGACGTAGAAGTAATGAATAGGGATTACAGTGGAGCAGGCTAAGACAAATACCATCATTTGTAAGGAGTCGCATTTTATCCTCTCGAATTCTGCAGAAACAAGTCCGCGATTACGTGTCGAAAAAATGGTCTGCTTTTATTGAATTGGAAAAAGAAGACGAAGAAATAGGGGCACCTCAAAATCCCACTGGATCTGTAATAGGGTTTCTCGCCTTCCTTTCCTACCTGCACAAAACAATACAACCCCAAAGCCTTGATGAGTGATACAAAAGAGGGACAAAAAATCATAAATTGGTACTGCACTACTGATATTCCCAAATACCCATCCCGTTTGCAGCAGCCCGTCGACAAACATTCCTACTTTTGCAACTGAGTCGAAAGAAAACACGAATAGAATTGCCCGATAAGATAATAACCCTACTTCTAAATCTGCTTGCACAGGTGCCAAGCTCATCCAGTCTAGCATTTCAGGCATTTTTGCACAGGGAATATGAATTTGTAGTTTCTCGCCGCCCTATAGAAGGGAAACTGGTGCCCTCATTCTGCATTGCTGTTCCTGATAAAATCGCTATGGCTGAGGAAGAGACTGCGAGATTTTAACCCCCAACATAATTTATATACTTCCACTATACATACCCACATGTTTAGACTGAGGTATCGATTCCTCTGTTACGCATCCCTTCCCCGCAATAAATCTTTCCAATTCCTTAATCGAAGCCACACGTACCGCCGAGTTAATATGCTCAGAGGAAAGATAAATCTACAGTGGAACCATACATTATGGTGGCGCCTACCTAGAGGGCAACATTTTTGCACTCTACTAAGATATGCAGAATGTGACCGGCATGGGTGCTACCTACGTAAAGGAATCCAAAAGAAAAGAGGAGGTGGGATCTGAAGCTTACCCGGATCGCCTCGCTTTGTGCATTGTATCCGAGCAATACATTCCTCCAGTTTTGAGCAGGGCGCGTGTGAAGCCCCCGTGTGGCATCGTGAAGGAGAAGCTCCTTTTCCCTGGGAGAAGACGATAAGGAAGCAATAGAGGGCTTCCGGATCCTCATGGATGCTCATTCGCCTGCTCCCGTTCTATGGCCTCTATCTCTCTTCTCCACCGGAAGAACCCCATAAAACTGAAGAGGTCCACCGTCCAGCCTATACAAACAAACACACAACAGGCAGATCCCTTGGCACTTTGACGAGGATATGCCACGTGTGTACGACCTTAACGTTGATGGCCGGTTGCCTCGGGAAAATAGATCGGAGGTTCAATACAGCTCGGCTGGCACCACAATGGATGCAGCCTGTCGGTGTTATCTTTTCTTAAAATCCATCGCCCTAGAGATAAATTGCGCACGGCCTGGTCATTATCAAAACGCTCGTAGTCTGTCATTTAACTTGATGTTACAAGGGTGAATAAACTGCATTTTACATAAATCTAAGCATAAGTAAATGATTACCATGATCATTCAAAATATAATTTAAATAAAAAGAGTTGGGATGTGCTGATAAATGTATTAAATAAAATAATAAAAAATACTGTTAGAATATTAGATTATGATTTTTGTTCACTATTTTGTGAAGTACTATGTGTTAAAATGTAATTGATGTTTTCTATGAATGTTTTTTTTTGAATGTTATTAGGGATCACTTTTGTAATTATAAAATTAATCATGTGAGTGTGAATCTGATTTTTGTTTCAAGGATTTGATTTGGAATTATGAATCTAAGCTCTACAAATTTTTTAAATATCACTTTTGTTAATGTTGATAGGTAGCTCTACATAAGCTAGGGTGCACAAAGACCATTGCTACACAAGAACAAAACCAGAGAAATTAATGCAAAATCCATGAATAATTGTATCTATTCATTCACAAATGAAAAGAACAAGAAGATATGCATCCACATTTGCCAAGAATAAACAAAGTGGAAAAGCAATCTTCTAATGCATGTCACAAGATCGACAAAATAATAATAGAAAAATGAATTTCTAATAAAGACTCCCTAATAAACTAATGATAATGTGCAAATGTTAATTTCATACCAACAATTTTCACCTTGCCTTGGTGTCCTCAATTTTGACTCACATAAAAGCTAGTTCTTTATGTTCATTCATTTACACTTGGCAAGGATAATTGTTTCCCTTGTGTTAAACAATGTATGGATAATCATTTAACAACTAGACAAAAGATTGAAGACATCACTCTCAAACATACAAGATGCCCTAGATTCTTGTGCAATGTAAATGATGTGATAAATACTCTCTAATAATTTAAGCGAATAACAATTGATAGCTCCAAACATGCGGTGTAGCATGCACTAATGAAATCTAGGCAATGATAAACAAAATGATCTAAAATAAACTATGGTTACTCCTTTAATACAACACTACGAGTCATCCAAAATTATTTTGTTCCTTGATTGAATGCATGGCACTCACAAAGAGAGGTAAAGTCATCCCTATATTTGAATTTAAAATTCAAAAGTTAAGGGATCATTTTTGTGAGTTTGTACGTGATCTAGATCACTTTTATGACTAAATTAAATAATAAAATCATGATATAAATTGTAAGAAATGTTGGGTTATAATTTTTCTCACTACGTAGGGATGTCAATGATGATCAAATTAATGTTTCTGAATAAGTAAATATTTTTATTGTACACTTGGACCACTTCTACAATTATGGAATTGATCTTGCAAGTGTGAATCTTACATTTATCTCATGAGTTTAATTTGGAATTATGAATCTAATATCTATAAAATCTCCAAATGTCATTGGAATCTAGCCTTACATAAAAACTAGTTTTTTTGGTATTTGCTTGTTTGCACTTGGTAGTGATAGTTGCTTCCCTTGTGTCAAACCATATGGGGATATTAAATTAGAAACTAACTAAAAGGTCAATGACATCAATCTTAAACATGCAAGATGCCCTAAATTCTTATGCAATTTAAATTCTCTAATAAACATTCCTTTTATAATATATGTATATAACAATTAATAGCTCTAAAACAAGGTCTAACATGTAATGGTTTGGTCAAGATGATGATAAACAAATGATCTAAAGTAAGCTAGGTGCACCCCTTTAAATGCAAGACTAAGAGTAAAATAAAATGTCTTTGCACCTTAGGTCAAGACACAACAAACATAAAGAAAAGAGAAGTTAGCCCTAGATTTGAATTTGAGTTTTAATAGTTAGGGGATCATTTTTGTAGGTACATAAGTGATTTAGACCACTTCATGACTATGAATCTATCCTAACGTAGGAAATAGGTAAATAAGCCATAAAATTAGAAGGAGAATAGTGTTATTTGATTATGATTAAACCATATATCAATTAATAAAAGAGAGTAGAAATATATGGGCCTCTTGCAGGAGTTAGTCAAGATGACACATGTCCAAGGGGTCATGAGTTAGCTCTAAATTACAAGATGGGTTAAGGGTAAGTGTAAAAAGATGGGGGGCCAAAAAGGGGGCTTAAGTGGCCACTTATTTTTTGAAATCAGGAAATACTGACCTTGGATGTGAAATTGAGGATAGTTACACTCAAAATTTTGAGATACAACAAAAACAAGGATTGAAGTGCTCCAAGTCTACTTTCTAAACTGCTAATTATTTTGAAAATGGTTGAGATTAAGGGGTTCAAAAAAGCAATGTACAGAAATTGGTGTTGTTTTTGTCAGAAAAACATAACATAGCAACTTTTGTACATCCCTAACACAGTGAACTTTTTTTTAGTATTTTTAAATTGCTCCAATGAGAAACTAGCTAACAGTATATAGTTGATGCACAATTTTTCTAATATTTTTTTATGAATATTTGATTTTTTACTAATTTTCTAAGTGGACACTTCCTGAAAAATAGAATTTTGGTCGTGCTACCCCTACAAATTTTGGAAACTAATTGAATTTTTTAAAAAATAAAAATTGTAGAATGGAGCCTAGTTTCTAAAAATGTAATTTATTTGAAATTTTGATGAACGGTTAATTTATAATGAAAAAACACTAAACACTGCTTTTTGCTAAAAAAGAGACACACAAACAAAATAAATTATACATGAAAGGCTTAACATTGTCAGAAAGTGAAAAAAATTACATCGTTGGATAGCTAAGAGAGAACCTAACATTACCCAGGTGTTTGATTTGTTTGACATTGAAACAGTGCAATCCTGGCAGTGAGCACAAACCTGATTATGTGAAATATTGTAGAATTTGCAAAAACACACCTTTGGTTGTTGGGAAGGCCCTCCAAGCCTTTGGGTTGGTATTCCAAGGCAAATACCAAGCCTAAGGCTTAGGTATTACCAAAGCAAGATATAACGCACTCACATTATATCTTAGTTTTGACATGGTTT
>VDFB02086081.1:391763810-391972443 GCA_007258455.2 Sequoia sempervirens
CTCTCTCTCTCTCTCTCTCTCTCCCCCCCCCCCTCTCTTTATCTATCCCTCCCACCCTACCTCTAGATATGTCCCTCTCACTCCACCCCCCTCTATCTCTCCCTCTCTTAGGTCACTCCCCCCCACACCCTCTCACTCTCACATTCCCTCTCCCACTCCATCTCTCTCTCACTCCCTCTCAGCCCCCCTCACACTCTCAAGTCTCTCCCTTTGGAAACCTACCTAGATAACTCTCTTTGTATTTCTCTCCCTCTCTCTCTCTCTCCCTTTCTCTCAATTCTCTCTCTCCCACCCCATATCTCTCTCTCTTCCTCTATCTCTCCCACCCTACCTAGCTAAGTCCCTCTCACTTCAACCCCTTCTCTCCCACTCCCTCTCTCTTAGACTCTCCCTTCCACCCCCTCTCCCTCTCTCAAGACTCTCTCTCACTACCTCTCTCTCTCTCTCTCAAGACTCTCTCTCACTACCTCTCTCTCTCTCTCTCTCAGGTCTCTCCGTCCTTCTCTCCCTCCCACCCTACCTAGACATCTCTCTCTCTCTCTCTTGAAATTATCCCTCCCTCTAAAGAAATACATAAATACATACATACATACAAGCATAATACATATGTACATATGATCCTACATACATACAGTCATACATGTACATATGTAGATACAATCTTACATACATATAGGCATACATATAATATACATGCATTGATATATGCATACATACATACATGCATACATACAAACATATAAATATATAAACATACATTTAATAGAGTAGCATTTAACATAAAGCAAGACATAATGCAAGCATGCTATACCACACTCATGTTATGTCTTGCTAGACATGTCTCACACAAATGCAAAAAACCATGTCAAAACTAAGATATAATGTGAGCGTGTTATATCTTGCTTTGGTAATACCTAAGCCTTAGGCTTGGTATTTGCCTTGGAATACCAACCCAAAGGCTTGGAGGGCCTTCCCAACAACCAAAGATGTGTTTTTGCAAATTCTACAATATTTCACATAATCAAGTTTGTGCTCACTGTCAGGATTGCACATGTTTCAATGTCAAACAATTCAAACACCTGGGTAATGTTAGGTTCTCTCTTATATCCAACGATGTAATTTTTTTCACTTTCTGACAATGTTAAGCCTTTAATCTATAATTTATTTTGTTTGTGTGTCTCTTTTTTAGCAAAAAGCAGTGTTTAGTGTTTTTTCATTATAAATTAACCATTCATCAAAATTTCAAATAAATTACATTTTTAGAAACTAGGCTCCATTCTACAATTTTTATTTTTTTAAAATTAAATTAGTTTCCAAAATTTGTAGGGGTAGCACAACCAAAATTCTATTTTTAGGAAGTGTCCACTTAGAAAATTAGTAAAAAATCAAATATTCATAAAAAATTATTAGAAAAATTGTGCATCAACTATATACTGTTAGCTAATTTATCATTGGAGTGATTTTAAAAATACTAAAAAAAAGTTCACCGTGTTAGGGATGTACAAAAGTTGCTATGTTATGTTTTTTTGACAAAAACAACACCAATTTCTATACGTTGCTTTTTTGAACCCCTTAATTTCAACCATTTTCAAAATAATTAGTAGTTTAGAAAGTAGACATGGAGCACTTCGATCTTTTTTTTTGTTGCATCTCAAAATTTTGAATGTAACTATCCTCAATTTCACATCCAAGGTCAGTATTTCCTGATTTTAGAAAATAAGTGGCCACTTAAGCCCCCTTTTTGGCCCCCCATCTTTTTACACTTACCCTTAACCCATCTTGTAATTTAGAGCTAACTCATGACCCCTTGGACATGTGTCATCTTGACTAACTCCTGCAAGAGGCCCATATATTTCTACTCTCTTTTATTAATTGATATATGGTTTAATCATAATCAAATAACACTATTCTCCTTCTAATTTTATGGCTTATTTACCTATTTCCTATGTTAGGATAGATTCATAGTCATGAAGTGGTCTAAATCACTTATGTACCTACAAAAATGATCCCCTAACTATTAAAACTCAAATTCAAATCTAGGGCTAACTTCTCTTTTCTTTATGTTTGTTGTGTCTTGACCTAAGGTGCAAAGACATTTTATTTTACTCTTAGTCTTGCATTTAAAGGGGTGCACCTAGCTTACTTTAGATCATTTGTTTATCATCATCTTGACCAAACCATTACATGTTAGACCTTGTTTTAGAGCTATTAATTGTTATATACATATATTATAAAAGGAATGTTTATTAGAGAATTTAAATTGCATAAGAATTTAGGGCATCTTGCATGTTTAAGATTGATGTAATTGACCTTTTAGTTAGTTTCTAATTTAATATCCCCATATGGTTTGACACAAGGGAAGCAACTGTCACTACCAAGTGCAAACAAGCAAATACCAAAAAAACTAGTTTTTATGTAAGGCTAGATTCCAATGACATTTGGAGATTTTATAGATATTAGATTCATAATTCCAAACTAAACTTGTGAGATAAATCTAAGATTCACACTTGCAAGATCAATTCCATAATTGTAGAAGTGGTCCAAGTGTACAATAAAAATATTTACTTATTCAGAAACATTAATTTGATCATCATTGACATCCCTACGTAGTGAGAAAAATTATAACCCAACATTTCTTACAATTTATATCATGATTTTATTATTTAATTTAGTCATAAAAGTGATCTAGATCACGTACAAACTCACAAAAACAATCCCTTAACTTTTGAATTTTAAATTCAAATATAGGGATGACTTTACCTCTCTTTGTGAGTGCCATGCATTCAATCAAGGAACAAAATAATTTTGGATGACTCTTTGTGTTGTATTAAAGGAGTAACCATAGTTTATTTTAGATCATTTTGTTTATCATTGCCTAGATTTCATTAGTGCATGCTACACCGCATGTTTGGAGCTATCAATTGTTATTCGCTTAAATTATTAGAGAGTATTTATCACATTATTTACATTGCACAAGAATCTAGGGCATCTTGTATGTTTGAGAGTGATGTCTTCAATCTTTTGTCTAGTTGTTAAATGATTATCCATACATTGTTTAACACAAGGGAAACAATTATCCTTGCCAAGTGTAAATGAATGAACATAAAGAACTAGCTTTTATGTGAGTCAAAACTGAGGACACCAAGGCAAGGTGAAAATTGTTGGTATGAAATTAACATTTGCACATTATCATTAGTTTATTAGGGAGTCTTTATTAGAAATTCATTTTTCTATTATTATTTTGTCGATCTTGTGACATGCATTAGAAGATTGCTTTTCCACTTTGTTTATTCTTGGCAAATGTGGATGCATATCTTCTTGTTCTTTTCATTTGTGAATGAATAGATACAATTATTCATGGATTTTGCATTAATTTCTGTGGTTTTGTTCTTGTGTAGCAATGGTCTTTGTGCACCCTAGCTTATGTAGAGCTATCTATCAACATTAACAAAAGTGATATTTAAAAAATTTGTAGAGCTTAGATTCATAATTCCAAATCAAATCCTTGAAACAAAAATCAGATTCACACTCACATGATTAATTTTATAATTACAAAAGTGATCCCTAATAACATTCAAAATAAAACATTCATAGGAAACATCAATTACATTTTAACACATTGTACTTCACAAAATAGTGAACAAAAATCATAATCTAATATTTTAACAATATTTTTTATTATTTTATTTAATACATTTATCAGCACATCCCAACTCTTTTTTATTTAAATTATATTTTGAATGATCCTGGTAATCATTTACTTATGCTTAGATTTATGTAAAATTCTGTTTATTCACCCTTGTAACATCAAGTTAAATGACAGACGACGAGCGTTTTGATAATGACCAGGCCGTGCGCAATTTATCTCTAGGGCGATGGATTTTAAGAAAAGATAACACCGACAGGCTGCATCCATTGTGGTGCCAGCCGAGCTGTATTGAACCTCCGATCTATTTTCCCGAGGCAACCGTCCAGCCATCAACGTTAAACTCGTACACACGTGGCATATCCTCGTCAAAGTGCCAAGGGATCTGCCTGTTGTGTGTTTGTTTGTATGGGCTGGACGGTGGACCTCTTCAGTTTTACGGGGTTCTCCCGGCATAGAGGCCATAGAACGGGAGCAGGCGAATGAGCATCCATGAGGATCCGGAAGCCCTCTATTGCTTCCTTATCGTCTTCTCCCAGGGAAAAGGAGCTTCTCCTTCACGATGCCACACGGGGGCTTCACACGCGCCCTGCTCAAAACTGGAGGAATGTATTGCTCGGATACAATGCACAAAGCGAGGCGATCCGGGTAAGCTTCAGATCCCACCTCCTCTTTTCTTTTGGATTCCTTTACGTAGGTAGCACCCATGCCGGTCACATTCTGCATATCTTAGTAGAGTGCAAAAATGTTGCCCTCTAGGTAGGCGCCACCATAATGTATGGTTCCACTGTAGATTTATCTTTCCTCTGAGCATATTAACTCGGCGGTACGTGTGGCTTCGATTAAGGAATTGGAAAGATTTATTGCGGGGAAGGGATGCGTAACAGAGGAACCGATACCTCAGTCTAAACATGTGGGTATGTATAGTGGAAGTATATAAATTATGTTGGGGGTTAAAATCTCGCAGTCTCTTCCTCAGCCATAGCGATTTCATCAGGAACAGCAGGGCACCAGTTTCCCTTCTATAGGGCGGCGAGAAACTACAAATTCATATTCCCTGTGCAAAAATTCCTGAAATGCTAAGATTGGATGAGCTTGGCACCTGTGCAAGCAGATTTAGAAGTAGGGTTATTATCTTAACGGGCAATTCTATTCGTGTTTTCTTTCGACTGAAAGTAGGAATATTTGTCGCCGGGCTGCTGCAAACGGGATGAGTATTTGGGAATATCAGTAGTGCAGTACCAATTTATGATATTTTGTCCCTCTTTCGTAGCACTCATCAAGGCTTTGGGGTTGTATTGTTTTGTGCAGGTAGGAAAGGAAGGCGAGAAACCCTATTACAGATCCAGTGGGATTTTGAGGTGCCCCTATTTCTTCGTCTTCTTTTTCCAATTCAATAAAAGCAGACCATTTTTTCGACACCTAATCGCGGACTTGTTTCTGCAGAATTCGAGAGGATAAAATGCGACTCCTTACAAATGATGGTATATATCTTAGCCTGCTCCACTGTAATCCCTATTCATTACTTCTACGTCTTCACTATTTGAAACTTATTCCAAAATCTGTGCATGAATAATTGTAGGGGCGTGCATGAAGGAAGAGAACTCAAGCAAGGCACAGCGAGAAGTGGTGGTCGAAGGTGAAAGGGGTGTGCCAAAACTGGGTCCGTTGGAAAAGTCGTTAGTGTCGATGGCGCAGGGCGTAAAGAGGAAACGAACTAGAGTTGTGCGGTCCGCCAAATACGATTCCACTTCAGTGAGGAAGGAAATCAGCAAACAACCAATGGCTGCCAATGATAAAGACGACATTCGATTTCAGTGCAGGAAAAGGACGTGCCCTGGGGGAACTCTCGTGGGATATTCTGTGTGCGAGCACCATGTTGGTAAGATGAGGTTGGGGTCGTTTAATGGAGATGCGGTTAAGGGTACGAAGATGAAAGAACTGCGGCTCATTGAGGCGGCCTGTAAAGGTTTACATAATAAGCGTGAGGATAGTAGAGGAAGCTGCGTCTCAGACGTTTGAATTGTGAGTGATTTTGGAAGGCAGAGAATGAAAAAGATTGTTAGTCCATTCTCCTCTGTTCGGCGACAAATTATTAATATAGTTAACTTCATTTGACATGTAATACTTTTAATTCAGTTGCAAATAAACCGTGGAATTGTAATTTGGCTGTATTTTACATTTTTTCTGCCTGTAATGGTTTTTTGTTTTTGTTTTTATAATATATCTTAGGTGATGATGTCTCAAGTTGGGCATTTGTTTAGTTATATTGATTAAAAAGTTTTGTGTGTTTTGGGTAGATTTTTAAGAAAAATGAAGGTGAATTATTATTCTGTCTTTTTTAAAATGGATTTTACTTTTCTTTTATATACATAATCCGATATAAATTAAACTACAAATAACTAAAGCTAAAAATAAGTATTATAGATAAACTTAAATAATGATAATAATAATAATAATAAATGTTTTCTTAAAAATACTAGCTATAAAATTTGACCAAAATTTATTATTTAATTTTCAAATTTAAAAATTAAAAATTTAAATTTATATATTGTCATTATTGTTATGAATCAATTTATTGTTCCATTAAGTTAGAATATACAACCCTTTGTCACATTGAGCTAAAATTAATAATTATTAATGTGTCATATAATGATTATGTCAAATTTACATATTAATATATTAACATATACGAAATATATCTAAATTGTATCTATAAGTGTTGTATTTTTTAATTGTTTATTATTATTTATATTCAAATAACTTTAATGATAATTGATAAATTTATTTTAAGAATAAATATTTAATACTATATTTATATAAATGCTTAAAAATATATATATTTATATAATATTATTTTAATAATATTAAATATACAATTATTAAGATTTGCATATTTTTAATAACGAATATATCTTATAATGTAAAAATTCTAATATGTTTAATTTTTATTATTTATTTTAATATTTTATTAATATATTATTAATATTATTTTTTCTTTATAAAAATATATCTTTAAAAAAAAATTATGTTTTTACTAATACATTTAATAAAAAATTTGAAAAAGGGCGGGGGCCCTAGCTCGGTTGGCTAAGTAATTCCATTGCGGCTCTGCTGGTCACGAGTTCTAGTCTCCCCCGTCCCGTGGTACCGGAGGGCGTGTCGCGCCAGCGCCGCCGATCACGTTAAAAAGTTTACCAGCGCACTGCAGTTTATAGGGGGTCGTGCTACCCGATTCCTGCAGTCTAAAAATAAAAAATAAAAATAAAAAAATTGAAAATACCCAAAAAAATTTATAATTTTAATAATTGAATTATTTTAAAGATAATAAATTTGTTTTAAAAAATCATTTATTAAATATTTTATAATATTTTTAAATGATATTATTTTAAAAATATTAAATATACAATTATAAAATCAATATAATTTATATTTATAATAATAATATTATTAAAAAACACATTAAAAATAGAAACAAACATATTATTATTATATTTATTTGAATTTAAAATTATTTATCGATATTTTTTTAAAATTATATAAGTTAAATTATTAAAAATAATTTAAAAAGTAATTATCATTGCATGTTTATGTTTTGACTTCTTATAATACATTAAATAATTATAATTATAAAAATGCTACTATTAATAAATGCATTATCTACACTTTTGTTCTATTAAGTTAGAATACATGATAATCATGTTATAATAATAAACATTAATGTGTTATTTCTTTAAATATCTTATTTATATATTAAAATTTTCAAAATATGTCTAACTTGTATCAAATATGTATCTTCCATTAAGCTAAAATATAGGCATGCTACTCCTATAATATAGACATGTTACTCTTACAATATAAGCATGCAATTTAGTCATTACCAATAGATTATTCATTGTCACAAACCATCCTTTAAGGAACCATCTTCAAATAAGACAATTCATTAGCCCTAGTGAGTCATGTTAGGTAATTAATTATCAAAACTTACATTTAGTTATACTATAATTAACAATTTAACTTGCATTTTATTTTATTCACCTTAACAAAATTTACATTTAATTTTTATTAAATCTAAAATACTATAATTGTCATATTATAAAGGAAAGTACTATCCAATACGTGGCACTTGTTTTAGTGGTAATGGGATGTTAGGCTTGCTAATTCAAGCTATATGTTCTCTAGTGATGATAGTATTTTCATTATCATTATTGTAGAGATAAAACATACCGATTTAATTAATTTGATACATAATTAACATATATATCTTTTAAAAATTTATATATTATAAGTCAAGAAATATCTTAGTTAAATATATTTTTTTAAATAATTATGGTGGAAAGATTGGTATAGATGATAAATCATTTTAAAAATAACAATTTAACTTTCTATTTCTATATGAAATTGAGTATTATTATTTATAAGTATAAAATTTAAAATAATAAAATAAAATAAAAATTTATCATGTTCTTTATATTTTCTAGTAGTTATCCCATATCTTTCTACTATAAATCTTTAAAAAAAATTAAGTTCACTTTTTTATTTTATTCTTTATTTATTCTCAAAAAAAAATTCATCTTCACTTATGTTTCCAAAAATATAAAACTCAAAACAATAAAATTAAATTAAAATTTTACCATATTATTTTAGTAGTTATTGGTTAAGTAGGACTTATTTATATTATAAATCCTTAACACAATGTCTATTATAATGAAAATAAACATTTTTAATAATTAATGACTATGATTTACTATTGAAAAACATGATAAGGAAGAGTTTTTATGTACATAGGTTCTTCACATCCCCTCATACACATAACATCTCTCAATGCAATAATAAAATTTAGATTTAAATATAAGGAATTGAGTGAGATTAATTGAGATTCAAATTAAATATGTAAAAATAGAATTAAAGAGATTGGCGTAGGCTTTAGAAATAGTTTTGATGTTAGACCTAAGACAATTGAAAGGTCAAAATTTAAAGATCTATAATAGGGTTGCACTTGTGATTGAATCTACCTAGTACAATTTTGTGAAAGTTTGAATTTCTAGGATGAGGGTAAACCCATGCTTAGGTCACTTAGAAACAAAAATCATGATGATGTGGTTATGTTATGATGCAACCGTTTATAAAAGCTAGGAAACCTTAACTCAAAAACCATAACTAATATATCTCCATAGTTTTTATTGCAAGGGCTTATAATCATTCTCAGCCTTTGTCATATATTATGACACTATTCAAGCACTTCACGAATGCACCACTAACATGGGAATTACTATGATAATCTCACTTGTTTTTCTCTAAGCTATTTAGACATTACTCAGATCTCTCTTTTCCCTTTATCTTCTTCAAATGATTTAGACCTCCCTCTATGTTGAAACTTCAATGATGTAGAAAGTTCTTAGTTAGCCCAAGATAAGAGTTATGATTCCAAAATCTAATCTAATCCTAGACATGAATCATCATGTGACCAATAAAATCTATTGGAACACAATGTATAGACATCCTTATTTCGATTTAACATCCTAGTAAGTGTAATGATCATTCAAAATATGAAATGAGCACATAGATATATTTAGAGTGCTCAACTAATGTTCTTGTTGAGACTTGGGTGATATTAACTTGTAGAAAGTCCTTGTAGGAATTTCTCTCTATAGAATACAATATGATGAATATTAGTTATTGTGGTAGAATATACATGTTGATTTTAATGTAGTGGTATTGTGGCAGTAAGTTGTGGTACATAATATATTGTTGCTTTAAACATGTGGTAGTGCTATGAGAGCAATCACAAGTCACTTGGAAGAGATCTCAATTTCATATGAAAATAATTCTCGCTATGTTGAAAACATTTAATAGTGATGTATGAGCACTTGTGAAAAATATAGATTTTGTGAGACACAATTTGAGAGCAAGATAATATTTTGGAAGATGGCACAAGGTACTAAAAATAATAAGAACTTATGTTATGTTTCTATGTGTTACTATGAGTGTGGATTTGGTACTGGTGGCTATACTAGAAAATATTAACTTATTAACAATGTAAAGTGTAACTATTGATTCATAATATGTAGTAGCAATTATGTATACCAAGTGATTATCTATGTGGAGATATCATGTTTGGAAATATATATGATAGTTTGATGTCATAATGTGGTCAAACTACACTCTTGGTAAATTCTAATTGTTGGTTGTATAATTAGATTGATTGTATTCCATGTTCACAAATCTATGTGTATCATTTCATGTGAATGTGCCAAGATTAGAAGGATGGATGGTTATATAGACTAAATAGGTTAGTGTTGGATTAAGCATTATTGGTGTCAGACATTAGAGTGATTGTAGAAGTATATCATAAATTGAAACTCTAAAATTTAAGGGTTCATTATTGTAGCATAAAAAATTGCCACCCTTGATAATTTCACATTAGGTTTTGCTCCCTCTATGTGCTTGGACATAATTATGAATTTAATTTCCTGTTTTATGAATATCCTTAGAAAATCAAACAAAGGGAAATAAAAGTACAAGCATTTAATATTTTCCCTCGACACTTTGGGCCTTGAAAAGTATGGGTCTAGTCTAGTGCGCCCCATGCCCTAGACCATCTATTTTTGGCTTTAGAATTTGAATATGCTGATGTTAGTATTTTATTATTTGAATTTCCAATTTCATTTTTTGGCTATCGGTATTTGATTTTTGAGAAATTAGAATAATTTCATATAAATACTAGTCATTTTTACCATTTCAATCCTTGCAATTTTAGAAGATCAAATTGAAGATCCTAAAATATATGTGCACAGAGTTATTATGACCAATCATGCCAAATAATAAAGATGTATAGAGTTATCCTCTACACGTGAGTTGCAATAATCTATTATTTTTTATGAGCTAACTTTTTGAAAGTCTATCAAGCAAACATGATAGATCCATCAACTAAATTTTGTGGCAACTTATGTGACATCACTTCATCAAGGGTTTTCACATCAAGGTAATATTATCATTTATCAATTTCATTCAATTATTGTTGTTTTTGCCTCTAACCAACCTAGGGAATGCCCTCTTGATAATCATCAATTGTTGTACATGGAGGTAGAAATTCAAAAATGGGGTTTGAATTAGGAAAGCCCCTATATAGTATAAAATTTTCCCCTTTTCATGTGTGCAGATTAGATCTAGGAGTTTCAAGAGAAGACAACCACAAAAGATAAAGTGTAGACTAGATTTTGATGGGTTTTTATTGATCTTGAGAAAAGGAGGAGGGAGCATGGAAATCAAGGCTCTACAAGTGGGTGACATGGGTGTAATGGCTTGCAACCATTCTTTTTTTATGAATCCTTTTCCCCTATTCTTCTAATTTAGTGGATTCTCTAAATCTATTGGCACAATTTTAATTTTAATTTTGTTTCTCCTTCTCAACCTTTAGAGAGAACTTGGGGTTACTAATCAAGCCCTTTTAATGCATCTGAGGTAAGAAAGTGGCGGTACTACATCCTTTAATGGAGGAGGTTGATGTGGCCTCCAACCCTCCCCCCATGAAATCAACAATTGATAACACTTTAAGAAAAAAACCTAAAAAAAATTCAACATCGTCACTGGCTCAATAGTCTCTTTGGTGTTTGAGGGTACAAAGTTTATGGTAATTGGTGAAGGATTTTCCTAGAGTGACCTAGAGAGAAATGGAAGAGAAGGTAAGTATTCTCTTCCATTACCAAGGAAAATTACAGTTGCCCCAAATACTAAAATGCTTTTTATGATTAATAGAGTGGAAGTTAGATTAAAAAGTGTGGCTATTTTTTTGTAGCTCTTGATACCAATAATTTTTCTACAAGAAAATACTTGGATGAGTGGATAAAGAACATTTGGTTTAAAAATTAGGCATTCATGTAACCTTTTATAGAATAGTCCAAAAGGCCTATTTATAATCTTCTTCAAAAATCAACAAATGCAGTCGAAAGTAGTTGCAAAAGTGTAAGGAAGCCAAGGTAGCAGAACAACTTCCTACACTAATATTGAGAGGAGGATAATGCAAAACTTTACAAATATTTTTAATAATTACATAAAATTAAATAGAAATAAACATAATTATAATGCATACCACAACACAATGATTTATGTTGGGAAAAACCTTTCACAAAAAAAACCCCACTCCAAATGTCACCCAATATATTTATCAAAAATCACAAAGATTATAGTATACTTGCAGAGCAAGATTCTCACACGAGTATCACCAACCAGAGATCCAAAGGCAACATGAACACTATTAGACTCTCAGAAGAAATCACAATACACAATCGTAATACAACACCCTCATAAAATAGGATTACCTTCTAGGTCAAGTCGAACCAAATAAACATCAACCATCATATTTGAGACCTAATGATGAATGATCCAGATTTACAATAATACAATATACATAATATTTGGTTTTTGAGGGTGCTACCTCGAGCCCCCATTAGGGGGATGATCCCCCAAAAATCCTCACGGAGGGGTAACCCCCCATGCCCCCCTACAGTTGCCTATCAACAGTAAACCTTATGTAATTGCAAGGTTGAGACACATTTTCCCAACAAAAAGAATATTGGAGCATTGGGAAATCCATGTTTTGGGCTATTAAATGGGATCTATAACCAATAAATGAAGAAATATTTACTTTATCAAACCCTATATGGGTAATAATAAAAGGCATTCCCCCTCTATTATGTGAATTTTCGCCCCAATTAGTCTCTCATTTTTGAAAAATATTAAGATTAAAAGAAGCTAAGAGAACACTTTTGCATATGGATGCAAGGTTGTTATTATCCCTTACCCTTGGCAAATACTTTCTAGATTAGATAGAAATAGAAGCTCGAAAAGGTTCAATGAATTGAGGGGTTGAAATATTAGGTTGTTTACATGCTTGTTTTTTATGCTAGATGTAGGGTCATATTCAAAGAAAATTCCCAAAGATCATTGGAATTCTAGTAAACAAAAGAAAAAATGATGAATAGACAAATTAACAACAAAAAAGATAATATTAAAATATTATTTAAAAATTATTACAAATTCTTGTAGGGAAATAGTTAAATCAAAGAATGATGACCATAGGTGCTTAAACCCTAGCTTGAGTAAAATATTCACAAAAAAATTAATGGCAAAGATTATTTGAGAAAGATTTCAAAATCTATTAAAGAAATAGATAAATTAAATAATGAAGAAATAGGGTGTATGAACCCTAACAAAAACTATAAGGAAGTTGTTGGCAGATCAAAACCAAGATAAATTGGGATTGATTCTAATATTCTAGAGAAATAATCCCTAATGGAAAAAACTACTCTCTCAGATATTAGAGAGAAAAAAGGGTTGTTTGAAGTAATGATTTTTCTCCAGATGCCTCTAATGGAAGAGCATCATGTAGAATAGATGCTTATTTTCAAGGAAACTTCATAACCAAAAGTTGGGCATACAAAAATTCCCAGGAACTTGAGCTCTAGAAAAAATAAGGCAAAGGATCTCTCAAAACTACAGTCATGGAAAAAACATTCCAAATAATCTTGATTTCTATCTGAATGACATAAAAAAATCACACAATACAAATGTGAATCATAAAATGATCAATTAAGGAAGAGGCTCCCAACCCTCCCAAGATCTAGATTCCATAATTGAATCAAAGCAAATGAGTAGCAAAGTTACAATTTGAAAAATTAAGGAGCCCTAAACAACTCCTATTGCCTAAGACCAATAATGAGCAACATACCCCTACTCAAAATTTGGCCTTAGACAAGAAGAATAAAGACAGTAATAATGATGATAATATCTCATCAAGAAACAACTTGAAGACTCAAGAAAAAAGATAGTAATGAAAGTCTCCTATTGTTGAAGAAAAATATTGAGCAAGTAAACCTTGCTCAAGACTTTTCCTTAAGAAAGGAAGATAAAGGAATTTTATTATAACTTGAGAAAAAAAAGGAAGAAAAGGAAAAAAACATGAAGAAAGATGTTGTGAATAGTCATTCTCTCCTTTCTGACCTAAAAATGAGAATAGGAGACATGGAAAATAATGTAAATACATATATGTTTCTAGAAAAAGAGCCAAAGTATAAAAAACTTTGGGAGGGGTTGAGTAACTTGGATCCAAGGGCGGCTAATGTGAACAATGCAAACAAAGAAATTTCTAAGGTAAAAGGTATTCCTATGGAGATATAAACCCAACTGAAGGAGAAAATTGTTCTCCTAATGTTAACATTGAACCTCTTAGAGGAAAATAATGGATCGTAACAAAAATAAGAAGATAAAGAAGATAAAAAAGGAATATGGTAGATCCCTATTCAAAAAAGAAGCCAATAGAAGAGAAATTACCTAAATGTTTTGATAACTTCAAGAAAGTTGAAGAGGAACCACAAATAATGGATTCAAACAATCTTTAATTGCTTAAGTTGGAATGTAAGGGGACTTGAGTCCCTAGATAGAAAATATGTTGTTAGGCGATTCTTAAGCCTTGATGTTTAGACAAACTATGTTGTCTTCTAGCAAGAGGTTAAGGCAATTAACTTTTCTCTCAAAATTAATATTAAATTTATTTGGAAGGAATCTACTCATTACTTCTCCAAACATGACAAAGAAAAAGGGTGAGTTTGTCACCCTTTTGTCAAAAAAATGGAGGAACTCTGTGATTGATCATGGGATCTCACCTTACAATAGATCTATATGGTTAATCCTAGAAAAAAATGATAAGAAATTTAGAATTTTCTCAATTTATTCTCCAAATGCATCTAGAGAGAGTAGAGCTATGGAAGTGGTTGTATAACCTTCAAGACCTTCCATGGATAATAGATGGAGACTTTAATAAGATTGAGAACAATGAAGATAAATATGATGGAATAGATATGGGTTGGAAAGTGGGGGAAAAAATATTACTAGTATAAAATGAAAAAAAAAGCTTAACCTATTTGACCCAATAGAAAGATTAAAACAAGAAAAAAGGATTTGGTTTAGATGGTGTAACTTCCAAAAAGGAAAAAAAAATCTACTCTAGACTAGATAGGTTTTATGCAAATAATAATGTGTTTACCTTTGACATAATTGAAAATGGAGATAGAGTAAATGTGCATCCATATACATTATCTGATCATCGCCCAATAAAGGTGAGAATATTAATAGAAAAAGAAATATTAGAAGGGCCTAAAAATAAAGAAAATTTTATACTAAATACATCCTTGATAAAAGATGAGGATTGTTGTGATGCAATTTATACCTTTAGAGAATTAAATAAATGGATCTTCAAAGATGAGTTTGCAATAGAAATATGGGAAAAAAATGTCAAGGGGTAGAGAACTATCTTCAAAACTATAGGAAATAAAAAAATATTTTGACAAAAGAAAGGTTGAGAATTCCTTGCAAGAAAATATTTTTAAAATAGAGATAAACCTAGAAATAGACCCAAAAAATGAAAGCCTCGATGAGGTTTTTTCTCACACCAAAAATGAATTGAGGAATTATAAAACATAAAAAATATAGGGATAAAATATTAGGGATAAAATGACTTGGTTAAGAAATAGAGATAGAGGATCAAAACTCTTCTTTAGATCCAAGTAAAAGAGATTCTTGAGCTTATCCCATATCTCCTTGGCAGTCATACATTGCACTACTTTAACAAATTCTAAATTTGCTAGCTCACTTAGGATAGCATTATTTTCTATAGAATAATTCTCATGAGCCCTTTTTGTATTTGGATTAGTGATAGGATGAGCAAGTTTACTATAATCATCCTTGGAAGCTCTCTAAACATCATAACATAGCGATGAGAGATTAGCATCCATCCTCACACTCTAGAAGGTATAGTTGTTTCCATCAAATTGTAGTGCCTTAGAAGAGGATTCCTTCTAAGCCATGTGTTCTAAACCAAGATTTACCTTTAGCTATTAGGATGCACCAAGGAACTCAGCTCCAATACCAATTGTTAGAATACACTGATATACTAAGAGGGGGGTGAATCAATATATCTCTCAAATTAAACCAATTGAAATTTATCAATAAACATTATTACTATCTTAACTAAACAAATCATTCAAAACACAATCATGCAAACACAACACCAAATTTATGTGGAAAACCCTACAGGGGAAAATCACAGTGAGAAAGTTGCTTGGAGCTACTATCCAAATCCATCCTCACAATGATAAACAAGATTTACAACTATTTTATGGCATCAACCAAAGGAAGTTTACAACTCCCTCCCAAATAGAACACTTATAGAAAAGAGGTTACAAACTCATAATAGAACACTTGATGAATTAGATAAACAACTGCCTCTGCAACGCCTCTGTTGCCTCTGGCTCACTACCTTTTAAATACATCAAGCAGTTCTCTACACATTCACACTCATTCCTCTACCTTCAGTGCACTAATTTTGGCATATACATTGAACACTCAACATATATCACACAAAATTGATCACAAACTTGGTCTTCCATTTATATCTTCAGCAAGCTTCAAAAAGTTTCTCCTTGTTGGCCAAACTGAAATGTATAAACATGGAACATGCAATAGGCATAATGAGTTGGCTCTAAGACATCTATGGGAAATGGAAATTGAATGCAGTCCAAGCTAGGAGATAAGCAACACTTATTTTAACTCTACACTCAATCTCATGTTCATGCACACTACAAAACTTGGCACAAGCAACTCAATGTACCAAGTTGGCCCAGTAAACACTTACCCTCCAAATATTAACTCTAGACTACAAGTGGTACCAGAGAGACCATATAATTGTTGCTCAATTTTTACCTACGGGCTCAATCAGGCAGGGGTCTAATTTTTCAAGTATTCAGAGGGGGTCAGATGAATTGAATTTTGCCTCAGGTCGCCAAGACATCTGTGTTCCACGTGAGGTCTTGCCGATCAACTGGAGTCTCACCGAAAGAAAGGAGCTCTCGGCATAATATTACCTTCAGCAAAAGGTCTGGCCAATAAATGGAGCTCTCGCCAAAAGGTTTTGGGCTCATCGAGATGTCTCGCCGACAAGTGGTAGTCTCCCCGACAAGGTGAACTCTTATCGAGGTAAAACGGTGTTGGGGGAAGATTTGGGCTTGGCAAAAGGTCTCGCTGACCGATTGATGTCTCCCCGAAAAGAAAGGAGGTCTCGGCGAAGGAAAGGAGCTCGGCAAAAGGTCTCGCTGACCAAGAAAAGTCTCCCCAACTAAAATAAGCTCTCGCTGAAACAAGGAGAGCTCGTTGTGATGTCTCACTGACCCGATAGGGCCTTGCCGAGATGAAATGAGCTCGCTGAAAGATCTTTCCTTCAACATAATGTCTGGCCAACCCGATGGTGTCTCGCCGAAGTATGAGGTGGCTGCGGTAGGACTCATCGCCGAGAGTTTGCATTCGACAGGAAGTCTTGCCGACGATAGGGAGTCTTGTCGATAGCGAGGGATTTTCCAATAGAAAAGGGATATTGGTGTGATGGATGGGAACTCGCTATGACCTCTGACAGATAGCAATTGTCTCGGCGACCACTGTGGATATCGATATGACTCTGTCTGCTCACTATGAACTCTTGCCGACCGTCGCGTGTTATGCCGATAGCTACTATGAGGTGTATTCACATCGGGGAGACATGATTAGTGTCTCACCAACATGTGATTTTGTCTAAGGGACCTTTGACCGCCTGGGAATCTTACGTGGAGTGTGTTCACCCAATCAGGGAGAACTAAGGGTGAACCATTGACTGTTGGACTATTGTGACCACCCCTGTGGAAGATCAACGAAATGTGAGTAGTATGGATCTACTTTGTGATCAAAAAATGATGAATCGGTTTGAGGGCAGTGGTGTTGTCTCTATGGAGGTCTAACAACAGGGAATATTTGATACTGCTTCTAGAGGGGGATCAACTTAAAGAAAGATCTGGAGTGAGAATCAGGAAGAAAGGAAGAAGAAACCATGAGTAATAGTGACAGCTGGGATCAATACTGGCAAAGGGGGATCGACATTAATGATAATGCTTTAGAGCATTCAAAGCGGCCCTTCAAGGAGGTTCGAGGATGGACATGGAGGCCAGAAGTAAATGTAAGTATTCCATAAGATCTGAAGGCTTCTCCTGAGGGCAATCTGTCACCAACATGGACACGGGGATGCAATCGAATGCAGAATTAACTTCATAAAAAGATTTAAGGGCAGATCTTTATGGAGGATGATATTTTTTGTAAGCCCTAGGGCAGGGGCCGACACTTTAGTATATATGGCATTTTTTGCCTCTTTGTAAAAGGGAGTTCTTTAGATGCTTTTTAGAAGTTTGTGATTTTGACAGTCCTTTCTTAGATTAGCAAACTTTTGTAACTCACTTGGAGCATAATATATAGACTTTACCTTGGTCACTGTTGATGATTCAAATTACCATCTTGTTCTTGCAAAGTGTTGAGCATTTTAGGTTAATGATCAAGTTATTTTGTGAATTTCTTTTATTCCTTTATAACTTTATCTTTTGTTTTCATGCCTTCCTTTGCAAAAGTATCATTATACAAATCACAAACTGTGTTTACATAATCACACATGGATTCTAGTTTGTGAAAATCTTTTCCTTTCTTGAAAAAGTGTGTGAATCAAACCTGTTTGTGACACATTAATGCAAGGCTTACATAGTTTGATGGGTAATCTTGTGTTCATTATCAATTTTTAAGTGTAAATCAAAGTATTCCATTGCTCTTATTAGTTCGGTGTATCACCATAGGGTTTAGTTTTTTTTATGCACTCCTTCTCCCTTTTCCTTTACAGAATTAGTAGTTTAGGTGACACCAAAGGAAGTCGGCCTTCTCCGGAGGTTGACCTCTATCTACAAGTAACCCACAGCTTTAGAGGTCTTCCCATGTTACACTAAGGTGTTGAACATTAGGTTCAACAGGGTGCAATTTCAGTGGATAACAATTTTGGCACGCCTGGTGGGACCTGTTCGAATCATAACAGTTTAAAGAGTACATATTACTGCTAATTTTTGATATGCAGCCAGTAAGTTTCAAGCCTTTCAGACTGATAACATTAGCATATCATGGTGACCCTAAGTTTGGGAAGTAGCAAAAAAGCTAGTGCATTAATAAGAAATTTAGCATACTGAGAGATTTGGTGTCTACCTTAGTATCATTCAGCCTTTGGAGGCAATTTGAAGAACACCTGGTGACTCCGAGCTCAAATCTTTTGGTTTCACAGGCACAAGTGTTGGTATGTCTCAAAAGAATCTGTTAGTTTTGAGTTTCTAGCTCTTTGAATGAAAAGATGTCAAATATTCATGAAAATGTTTACTATTACCCTCCACATCATGAGTATGTCGCTCCTACACCTTCTTATCAGTTACATTCAACCAACCATAATGTTGGTTTCAGCCCAATTTCCCTTGCAGCAATAACTAATCAGCATTTTCATCATGTTTCCCACCCTCTCACTCTGGTTCAACCTTTGTTTCAATCAATATTTGATCAAAATCAGCCCCAAGAGGAGGTTTCTGATGTTAACCATTATGATTATTTATCTAATCATCCTCAAAGACATCCATACCAGAACATATTGGACCTGCTCCAATAGATTGACCATACGTTGTGGGATCTAAGTCAAGGTCTTCACAATATGAAGATTAATGATATTAGTAAGGTGCTTGCGTGCCTATCTAAGATGTTGGTTGATATCAAGGTGCAGTTCTAAAGGTATCATTATGCAACATGAAGAAATGGCTGAACAAGTCTACTTTTATGATCAAGAAAGAGTGGCAAGATGAATCCAGTTTGAGAGAGACCTTAAACAAGAAATAGCTACCAAGGAAGGACAAATGAAGTTGTTGTCTGCTCAGGTGCAAAATGCTCAAGCTTACTCAGATTATCAGCACCAACTAATGGAGGAGTTTCAAAAGAGGCAACTTGAGGGGAATTTCAAAGAGCAAGTTGCAGCTAAGGATGAGCAGATGAAACAAAAGGAGGGGGCCTCAAAGAACAAGCTTCCAAGTTTTAGGCAGAGTGAATCTAGCATGGACAACTACGATGAAATTGCTAAGTTGGAGGACATGTTTTCATTTCCAAGCTTCAAGTAGATTGCTTCTTCTCAAAGCTCAAAACTGACTGAATATCTTCCTCAAGTGGAAAGCACTTGCGAGGTTGCAGTTTCAGAACAACTAGAAGACATCAAACAATTTGGGCAGTTGGTGATTGATGGCAACCAACAAGACAATGGAGGCTTAATTCAGGAAGAAAAGCCTGAAATTGAACCTGATTCTATCCTCCAAGGTTTAAGTTTTGATGTTTTTGAGTGTGTTCTGGATGAGGAAGCCAATGTTGAGCTTTTTGAAGAGTTGTGCACATGTATTATTGAATAGTTTTGTTCAACATTGGATGGAAAAGAATCAAAGGATGTCGAGGGTTATGAAGATCTTGAGCAGCAACTTGTAGAGGTGTTGAAACTACAGGAGGAGCCTCATGAACCTATTTTACAAGATTATATCTGGTTAGAGGTGCTTCCATTCTATTGTGCAGAAGAACTTGAGATTTCATCACCACTAGAATTGTTGCCTTCCTTTATTGAGGAAAACAAGCCTGAATCGGGATGTAATTCTTCTAGTAATGATAAGAATTATAAGCAGCTTCCATCCTGGTGCATAAAGGAGCCAGAAGTTGATGTATTGACTGAAGGTGTGTTGGAGGAAGTTATTTCATTGTTCTCCATTGAAGAAATGAGTGTTCATTTGGGAAAGCATGAAAATACTGAGGAGGTTTCCATTTTTCCACCAAGTCAGCCATAGGGATTAGGTTTTTCTAGCCAGCAAGGTGATAAAGTGGCAGCTCATGAGCAAGAGATCAGTAAGGAAAGTTCAAGCTTTACCCTTACCAGAGGCTGCCCTATGGGTGTGTGCAAGAAGTTGAGTCCACTTTTTGGCCAAAAAGTGGAATTGTTTTCCTTGATTTTCAGAATTTGACACATTGACCTTAAAATTTGAAGCACTTAGAGATGGAATCTTCAAAAAAGTCACTAATCATAAAATGTAGTATTCGGAGTCTAGTTTCCAAATATGTAATTTATTTTAATACCCAGATTGTCAAAATTGAGTTTTAATAGGTGTTTCCAAAAACCACTGTTTAAAAGTCACTTTTTTATACCATACCATGAACGTGTATGACATCCATATTTTGACCTAAATTATCATATTTTTCAAAATCCTTTTGGGAAAAGATTTGTGACTCACTGAAGCTTGTTTTCGATATTTTTTTTATAATTTTTTATTGAATTTTTTTTATTAAATTTTTATTAGGCATATTTGTCGTTTTGAAAAATCGTTTGTAACGCATAAGATGACCTAAACTAATCATTTTTATTTTTTTTTAAACGAAAAGAATTGTCTGAAGTTTGTTCTCGTGCAATCCGATCGTCAAAATGTTATGTTGATCAAAAGTTATTAAAATACTAAAAAACGATAATTCAAGTTTATGGACTAGTTTCATTAGAAATTAATTGAAAAATAGAAAAAATATTCAAATTATTAAAAAAATTACATATTTGGAATCTGCACTTTCTCATCTATAATGGGTTTTAATTTCGTAAAAAAATTCTGCAAAATAGGTCTTCAAACATATGTCTAAAGTCATTATTTTCCTATGACATTAACAGGACCTTCAAGTTGCAGGTCAAACCAGGTCCAAAGCTTAGGTTCGGGTCCCCAAGCCATTTCCCGAACCAAAAAAAAGCCAAAAACCCACCCAAGAATTCATAATTTAAAAAACGGGATCCCGTTTCAAAACAAGAACCTGTTTATAAAACCATTTTTATGGTTTAAGGAAACGGATCCATTTTGTAAAGTCCAAAAACGAAAATTTCTATTTTCAGAAAGTTTTCAAACGGATCCCATTTTGAAAAATTTCGAAAATGGAAATTTTTCAAATGGAAGTTTCAAATATAGAAAGTTTTCAAACGGGATCCCGTTTTGAAAACTTTCCACCCTGAAATTTCCATTTGAAAAATTTTTCAATGGGATCCCGTTTTGAAAATTTTCCAAAAACGGAAATTTTCAAAAACGGGATCCCATTTTGAAGAATGGGATCCCATTTTTTAAATTTAGGCTTGGGATCTCGAAGCTAAACGGGATCCCGCTTTTTAAAAACGGGATCTCGTTTATTAAAAAGCGGGATCTCATTTTTTGTGAGCCGAATTAATTTTTTTGCCTAAGGCAAAAACTTCCATGTTTCGTGGACTCATCTTCTTGCACTTACTCCTATCAGATATTTTTCCCAGATGGAGTTCAATACAACACCAATGATCAATCTTGCACCCATACATGAAGACACAATAGAATATGTTATCAATGACGCATTGGCAGTCAAGCAAGAATATGTTTAGTTCAGTTATCCTCCTTTGGTTGACAATACATATGATTTGTTTATTGAGGTAAGTAAGCTTGTTTGCCTCTTTCAAGAAGTAGTGCATCATCTTGTTAAACATTTTTTTGTGTATCATTTTTGCTCAGCTATCCTTAAGCATGCTAGTCATTATACTTTGAAAAGAAAAGGGAAGCTATTTCAGTCATCCTGTAAATGGTTTTGTTTGACCAGTTTCTTACTGGTTAGTATAGGGTAGGTTTAGTTGCAATTTTTCAATTCCCTAAGTGTTGTTCCAACACAGTAAATAGTTTTACTTCTGTAGCTTTCCTGTTTTCAATAAGTTTCCAAGTGTTCTAATGAGTCTCAAGAGAGTTACAACCATGTACAAAGTTGATGTTTTAAGTCAACCTCTGAGTTATCAAGTGAATCCATGCCCAATGGACAAGTCTAGGCTACTAGTTTTCATGTTTAGTAGGCAAACATCCAGCTGAGGTCACCAAAAATGTTGCCCGATTTTTACCTATAGGTTCAATTAGGCAGGGGTCTAATTTTTCAAGTATTTAGAGGGGGCCAGATGAATTGACTTTTGCCTCAGGTCACCAAGACATTTGTGTTTGGCGTGAGGTCTTTCCGATCAACTAGAGTCTCATCGAAAGAAAGGAGCTCTCAGCGTAATATTTCCTTCGGCAAAAGGTCTAGCCGATAAATGGAGCTCTTGCCGAAAGGTTTTGGGCTCGTCGAGATGTCTCGCCGACAAGTGGTAGTCTCCCCGACAGGGTGAACTCTTGACGAGGTAAAATGGTGTCGGGGGAAGATTTGAGCCCGGTGAAAGGTCTCACCAACTAAGTGATGTCTCCCCAAAAAGAAAGGAGGTCTCGGCGAAGGAAAGGAGCTTGGAAAAAGGTCTTGTCGACCGAGCAAAGTCTCCCCTACTGAAATAAGCTCTTGCTAAAACAAGGAGAGCTCGCTGTGATGTCTCACCGACCCGATAGGGCCTTGCCGAGATGAAATGAGCTCGCCGAAAGATCTTGCCTTCGACATAATGTCTGGCCGACCGGATGGTGTCTCGCTGAAGTATGAGGTGGCTGCGATAGGACTCATCGCTGATAGCAAGGGATTTGCTGATAGAAAAGGGATATCGGTGTGACCGATGGGAACTCGCTATGACCTCTGACTGATAGCGATTGTCTCAGCGACCATTGTGGATATCGATATGACTCTGGCCGCTCGCTATGAACTCTTGCCGACCGTCGTGTGTTATGTCGATAGCTACTATGAGGTGTATTTGCATCGGGGAGACACGATTAGTGTCTCACCAACATGCGATTTTGTCTGAGGGACCTTTGACCACCCGAGAATCTTACGTGGAGTGTGTTCGCCCAATCAAGGAGAACTAAGGGCAAACCATTGACTGCTAGACTATTGTGACCGCCCCTGTGGAAGATCAATAGAATGCGAGCAGTATGGATCTGCTTTGTGATCAAAAATGATGAATCGGTTCGAGGGCAGTGGTGTTGTCTCTATGGAGGTCTGACAACAGGGAATATCTAATACTGCTTCTAGAGGGGGATCGACTTGAAGAAAGATCTGGAGTGAGAATCAGGAAAAAAGGAAGAAGAAACCGTGAGTCACAGTGACAACTGGGATCGCTACTGGCAAAGGGGGATCGACATTAATGATAATACTTTAGAGCATTCAAAGCGGCCCTTCAAGGAGGTTCGAGAATGGACACGAAGGCCAGAAGTAAATGCAAGTATTCCATAAGATCTGAAGGCTTCTCCAGAGGGCGATCTGTCACCAACATGGACACGGGGATGCAATTGAATGTAGAATTAACTTCATAAAAGGATCTAAGGGAAAATCTTTATGGAGGATGATATTTTTTGTATGCCCTAGGGCAGGGGTCAACACTTTAGTATATATGGCATTTTTTTCCTCTTTGTAAAAGGGAGTTCTTCGGATGCTTTTCAAAAGTTTGTGACTTTGACAGCCCTTTCTCAGATTGGCAAACTTTTGTAACTCACTTGGAGCATAATATACAGAGTTTACCTTGGTCACTATTGATGATTCAAATTACCATCTTGTTCTTGCAAAGTTTTGAGCATTTTAGGTTAATGATCAAGTTATTTTGTGAATTTATTTTATTCCTTTATAACTTTATCTTTTGTTTTCATGCCTTCCTTTGCAAAAGTATCATTATACAAATCACAAACTGTGTTTATATAATCACACATGGATTCTAGTCTGTGAAAATCTTTTCCTTTCTTGAAAAAGTGTGTGAATCAAACCTGTTTGTGACACATTAATGCAAGGCTTACAGAGTTTGATGGGTAATCTTGTGTTCATTATCAATTTTTAAGTTTAAATCAAAGTATTCCATTGCTCTTATTAGTTCGGTGTATCACCATAGGGTTTAGTTTTTTTTTTATGCACTCCTCCCTTTTCCTTTACAGAATCAGTAGTTTATGTGACACCAAGGGAATCCGGCCTTCTCCGGAGGTTGACCTCTGTCTACAAGTAACCCATAGCTTTAGAGGTCTTCCCATGTTACACTAAGGTGTTGAACATCAGGTTCAACAGGGTGCAATTTCAGTGGATAACAATAACATCACATGGATTAAATTAAAAGCATCCAATGATATTTAAAAACATTTCCATGCCTTCTTTTTACAACTTCATAAAACATTATACCGGTGGAAAAAAATAGGCACAAAACTAGTATCTCTTGCAAACCTAGACAACATTGTCTTTAGATAAAAAATTGAAAGCTTGAATTGCAATGCACATAAGAAACTAAAACTTGAAGGAAGAAGATAGATAGACATTTCAAACTCAACCTCCAAACTACAAGACCACAACAACAAATGTAGAGAAATACAAAGCATTTCTCTAAACCCTCCATGTCTACAACAGCACAGTCTCCACATTGCTAACTCAGGAAACCTCTGTGGTAACTTCTATGTTATGAAAATGAGAATGCACGTGCATCACACTTGGTTTTTTCTACCTTTTAAATCGTAGAACAATATCTTTAAATACAAAGGAATGAAGATAATTTTCTAGAGCTTTCCAATGCAACTTCCTAAACCACTAACTATAAGAAATTATTTTATACATTTTAAATTAGCAGATAGTGAATACAACATTCAGAACATCATTCACTTATACATGAGAAATAGGAAATATAGAACAACTATTATAGCAATTCACGACATCTAACAACATACATAATAATTTTGATCAACATATAGATTGTAGCATATGCAACCATCCACACACTACCACTTTTCTGACATCAATGCCAACACCATCAACAATCTTCATTTTGTTGACATCAATGACAACACCTACAACATACTTGCAATAGACAAAACACTAATAAAAATCTGGAGAACAATCCCCTTAATGTTTCCTATAAAATTATTGTAAAAATACTAACATTAAGAATTGTAGACATTCTCCTCTCAATAATTAGAAATACCCAAATAGGTTTCATCAAAGGCAGATACATCCCAAAGAATTTACTAACTAGCTGGGAAGCTATGTACTGGGCAAAAAAATCCAATCAAAACATAGGTCTACTTTTGATAGAATTTGAGAAGGCTTATGATAGAATTGAGTGGACTTTTATATTATTGATCCTAGAGGCATTTGGCTTTCCTAATGACTTATTTCAAATGGTCAAAACTTTAATGAAGGATGCAATGGCACAAGTGGATGTAAATGACTCTCTTTTGAAAAGGATCCATTTATAGAGATCTATAAGACAGGGATTCCCTCTAGCCCCCTCATTCTTTGTGATAGCCTTAGAAGTGATGTACTGTCTACTAAGGGAAAATATTAAAAGACCTTAGATAAAGAGGTAACCTTGCTTAACAAAGAGTAACTATTAAATGCCCAATTTGTAGGTGACACTACATTATTTGTTCATCTTCAAAAAACTAACTTTATAAATCTAATGCATAAAATGAATATCTTTTGTGAAGCATCTAGAGAAAAAATCTCTAGGGAAAAATCCATCCTTCTTTGTTGGGAAAGTAATCCCCCAGATTGGCTAGCTAACTTTGGGTTCTATTGGGGGGGACTAAACAAGTGAGTGAGGTACTTGGATATATCATTTTCCATCAATCCTTGTCTAAAGAACATGTGGAATTGGATCAAAGAAAAAATTGATACAAAATTAAATAATTGGAATAAAAACCACCTCTCCATGGTTGGGAGGATTCAGGTCTACCAAAAAAAATATCTTTCTATAACCTATACTACTCTGTGTGGTTAACCAATAATTACCAAATTAATGATATTCATAAAAGAATAAGGTAGTTTTTATGGTCAGATGGGAAGGGTAAAAATAAAAAAGCATTAGTGAAGTGGGACTAGGGTTGTATGAATAAATTTGATGGGGGTCTTGACCTGAAAGAACTTAAGAATGATGGATTAGAAATTGCTATAAAGTGGTTCTTTAAATCCTTACATGGTAGTGAAGCATGGAAGGTCCTAGTAAGAAACAAAATTCAACTGGCCTCCCCAAAGCATGTTGAATATTGGGATCACCTTCCCCTCAGTGACTTGTTGTTTAGACACTTCCCAATGACCCCAATTGGATCCAATATTTTTAAAATATTTTGGAAGGCTTGGGAGCAGGGTAGACATTTGGTAAAAAATAGTTGGATGCTAGGCCAAAGATTGGAATAAAAGAGGAATTAAATTTTTTAAAGATATAATAATTAATAAATAGATTAAAATTTATGAAGACCTAAGGAAAGAATTCAAACTGCCCCAATTCCATTGGAGAACATATACTACTTTAAGAGAATCATTTCTGAAAAATAGACTTTACTACTCAACATGAACCAAGATGCAAAGATTTGGATAAGTATAAATGGGTTGATGAAACTGAGTTAAATAAAGTTAAAACTAAGAACGTTTATAAATCTTTATCTAATAACAAGGAAATAATTAACTACTTGAATAAATGTTGGAAATTAGAGATAGAAGATAAAAAATGGACTAACCTTTTTAAGTGGATTTGGAATGAATCTATGGAACCAAAAAAGACCTACTTCATATGGTTTTTGTTGTTACATTTAAACTTCCAAGTATCTCTACTATTAATAGTCTAAAAATTTGTGAAATTTGTAAAATGCGTGAATCTGTTCTGCACATTTTTATGAATGTTTTTTTTTTAAAAAATGTAGATTTGGTTTAATTTTTGTTCAAGTTTAAATGGATGGGGGAAGTAGGGAAAGTAAGGTGGACTGAAATTTTAATGGGGTACATTAAAAATTAGATAAAGATACAAATCAGTTTTGGTTACTTTTTTCTATTAAAATTTTATGGGTAATTTGGAAAGCTAGAAATGAAGAGTGGTACCAAGATAAGAAGAGAATACTTACTGAGAATAAGTTCCATAGTTACCTAGTGAGATAAATTACTAGGTACAAGACTTTAATTCACACCAACACTTTCAACTCTCCTACTTTCCCTCTAAAATTAATCACTCACCTAGTCTACCCCATCCTACTCAATTATTTATTCCATGGTTCCCATAATCATGCATCCCAACACCATCTCCATATCCCCTTGGTCCTCTTACATTAACCCATGGTGGTTCTCTTGTAGCAGAAGAACAAAGCATATCCATCACCTATCCTCCTCCACCCAATAATGGAATCGCAACTTGCTTCCAAAATAATAGGTATCCTACTATAAACCACATTCTCAATACCATGAACTATAAAGGAAAAGGCTTATGCCTTCATGAGCAAGGTAAATTGGAGCTTATCCATATCAAAGAGAATCCACGAGAACAAGGCCTTGGATACATACCTCAAGACTCCCAATACAAAAATGTTGGTACAACCTTTGCACAACCTAAGTGAGCCTTGCCCAAAAGAACAATAGGTGCATACCATTAATCCTCCAAAACATTTGTTACCATCCCTCCTCCTCCATCATACACACATGAAAACATTATTGCTATCCCTCCTTCATCCTTCGAATCCCTTTTGGGTCCCTATGTCCCACAATCTGCCATCACACATCCCCCATCTACTAAGTATATTTTAGGCCCTTATATCCCAAAACTCCATCCTCCATCTTATCATACACATCCCTTCATCTGAAAATTATCGATACCTATCACCCATCATAAAAATCCCACTCTCCTAATCCCCAATCATGATTAACAAAGAAACATAACCACGCATCCTACCTAGCAACCCAATTCCATCACTCCATTCATATTCTCTCCACATCACCCATATCCTCACACCCCTACTATTGCTATTGGAAGTAATTTGGATGCCAAGATAGAAATGCATAAATCCAAACAACCACATGGATATAGAGATCACCATGTCCCCTCAAAAAGACATGACAATGAAAAGAAAAAATCCATTCCAAAAGTCCAATCAATCACAAAGGACATAAAGGCTCACGAAAGAAAAATCAAAACCATGTGGATCATAAAGAAAAAAGATGCAATACATTCAAATGAAATATCCAAAATAGCATCCATAGTTATTAATCCAAAAGCTAAGCATCCCCATCCTCCATCTCCTAAATCTGGGTAATCCCACAATAATGAGTTCCAATTTTTGGCCAAGATGAGCATTTATATCAATATTTTTAACTAAATCTTCACTTTTTGAGACCTATGGCAACTAAACCATTAAGAATTTAAAGATGATGCAAACTAGTGATTTGTGTGTAAATTTTTATTTTTTTTAAATAAATCATGAATATTTCAACGTCTCCTTTAATAATTAGTTTTAAATAGTTAACAACATTTTTCATAAAGTAATGTCTATGCCATCCAACATTACTTTTTTCTAGAAAGGATAAAATTATAATTTTAAAATATAGATTTCTAACATCAATATCTAGTGCATGGATATTTTTTCATAATTTTTTGTTATAGATTTTTTTAATTAATTTTTGAAGTCGTTGTAATTAATTTTTGAATTGACTGTAACTATAATTTGGACATAGGTGTATGTCTGTTAGGAATTAGTGTTCACATGGGTGTTTGAGTTAACTTTATTAATGTGTTATACAATAAATTTATGTAAGTTAATATTAAGTTGTTGAGAAACAACTTAATATTATATTATAATAAGTGTGTAATTTTGTGTGAATAATAATATAAGTGAGTTCTTAATACAACTCACGTAGAGATTTAGGAGTGAAAATAGGAGGGAGAGAATAAAGGTGGTTGAACAACCCACATAGATTTAGTGTGAGAAATAAGTGGAGTTGTTATAAGAGTTAGATATCTCATATTATATATTTGTAATATCTTATTCAACATGAATAGTGATAGAAGCATAATATTATATGTGTAAATTTTTTATTTTAGCTTTTTTAATTTATGCTCAAATTTCCTTATATGGTATCAGAGCAACATTGATCTTTGTGCTTGTGAAATCCATGGAGCTTCCTTCAATGAATATTGAATTCCAATGGAATAATGAACAATATTATATGAACAAAATGTATGCATAGGCGAGTTGTTAGGAGCGGTATATGGTTTTGATTTTAAAATCACATTTTTTCTATATCAATTTAATGTAGTCTTAGTAAAATGGTGATATCTCATTCATTTCTCAATGAAATTTAAAAATTCCAAATATTTTTGAAAGTTGATGAAGAGGGGAATAAAACCTAGATATCAATTGAAAATATGTAAAGTATTTTTCAAGTAGTATAAAGAGGAAGTTTGATGTGATATTTTTTGCATAAAAGTTTCAGCATCTGCAACATTTTTTTCCAATTTTTTGGTGAATTCCATTTATGCTTTAAGGTACAATAGAATTTGGATGTATGAACGCTTTAGCCTAGACCTATTCAAACATGGACAAACAAACAAATATTAGTCCCCAAAAAAGTTTAAACCAAACATTCCTTATGAAATTCATTCAAGCATAAGAACAAGAAAACAATATAAAATATAAAATAAAAGCTAATGAAATCTCATTCGAATGCTCAAACCAACATCCCATAGGGGAATTGGTGCTTCTTTGATGTGGAAAGAATCCCTTTCCCAATTCCTCGATAAGCTTGATGATGATTGATTGATCCTTGATGAAAAATGACAATAACCTAGCTATGGATGATGAATTCTATGATGAATTGGATGAAAATGTGAATGAACTTGCATAAACTTGTGGATAATAACCTTGCATCAAAATATGGATGATTGTGGATGAACTTGTCTATAATGTATTTGCATGAAGTTGTGTCCTCAAATCAATAGAGAAGGCCTCTATTTATAATGAAGAAGAGTTGAAGATTGAAGAATAGGATGAATGTAGGATTAAAGAAGGGACCAATGGCATTGTGCCACTTGTCAACATGCTAATGAAGGAGACTGGAGCACATTTTGAACAATGTGCATGTTAAATGCATGTAGGTGAAATTTGAATTTGAAGAGGTGACTTGTGTAAGAGGAATTAATGCCAAGTTGGCTCAAGGAAAGGACATTGTAAGAGCTTTTAATGCCGAGTTGGAGGATAAAAGTTCTTTGGGAGAGAGAATTCAAATAAGTGGAATATTTCAAGAATATGCCATATTTGAATGAAAATAGGGTAATTTAGTAAATCAAATAAATTGATTTACATGTACAACTTGCAAAAGCTAGAGGAATGGGAGATTAGTGTTAGGAGTTAATTAATCTAGTATTAATTAACTTAGATGAACTTAGTTGATTGTGACATTTCATTTAAATGCTTGAATTTATTTAAATCAAATGAGAGGATATTAGTAGATTAGTAATTTAATTAAATAAATTTGATTTATTCAATTAAATGAAGAACATTAGGATTTTAATTAAATAAAATTGATTTATTTAATTAAAGGAAGAACATTAGGATTTAATTAAATAAATTTTATTTATTTAATCAAAGAGGAATATTAGGATTTAATTAAATAAAGTTGATTTATTTAATCAAAGAGGAAACATTAGGATTTAATTAAATAAAGTTGATTTATTTAATCAAAGAGGAATTTTGATGACTTAATTAAATAAATATTATTCAATTAATTGGTTAGTAAAGAAATTATCAAGGAAGAATCGAAGTTAGCTAATAAGAATCAAATGCATTATGTCGATCAGGCTATTTTGAGTGTCTACAAGATGCATTTCAAAAAAGAGCCTGAAATCATAGTTTTGTTTACAAATACAAGTCATGGCTTTGGTTGAGGGTTATTCTTTTACCTATTTCTCTCCTACTCAATAGAATCAACCTCATCCAGGGTAGAACTTGTGTATGTAGAACATGAATTTTACAATGACATTATTCACAAGAAGCTTAGTTTGAAATTCTAGAGGAAAGGCCATGGAAAACATTTTATGATATCTATGAGAAAGTACAAGCTATAACGCCCCACCATGAAACCCTAGAGAACAACATGCTAAAACACCTAAAAATGAGATTTTTTTTTTGAAAGTACAATATTCATAAGATTACAAATAATACAATAACTTGCATTCACACCTAAGTCCTCTAAGGTTTGTGAGTACACTACTAGAATCCCATTAACTAAACTAACAAGAACTGTAAATCATTACATTAAATAAATTTCATCAACGATATGAGTTTCATTTTATTCATCACATTTAAGAGATCAACCAACATGAATTATCCATATCATATCAACAATATAACAACATCCAAATCAATCCAATTAACTAACATATGCAATAAAATCATTTACATTATCCATTACATGAGAGAGTCCAACAATGAATTTACAACATTACATTAATACAATAATGTTTCCTCAAATAAGAGGGAAGAGTACATTAGAGTTTCATTACATGATACAACTGAATGATAGTACAATACAAGTACAAGAAAGATAGTACACACAGACTGAAATTTGCAAATGAGCAATCTGACATTTTGATCTTGACTTAAATGTCAAGAGGATTGCTCAAAATAAATGTCAAGATGATTGTCAAAGTAATTTACATTTTGATATGCCATTTTGCTCAAGATGATTTTGATATGCCAAGATGATTGCCATGTTCCTCTATTAATTAAATAATTTTTAATAATTATTTAATTAATTCACTTTCTAATGTTTATTCTATCCCGACCGATTAAATAAACTAATCGTCAAGAGGATTGCTTAACTTGACTAGGGGAAAACTTTTATTCTTCATCCTCTTGACAAGATTAAACCAATTTATTTAATCCTATTTGAGGATAATCTTTATTCTATCCTATTTGATTTCTAATATTTATTCTATCCCGGCCGATTAAATAAACTAATCGTGAAGAGGTTTGCTTAACTTGACTAGGGGAAAACTTTTATTCTTCATCTTCTTGACAAGATTAAACGGAGCTTAATCTTGCGCCCCATGTACGCCCCCTCGAGAGGACAAACGGGTTCCAAGAACACGGGTGTGCATAAACCATCTAATAGATAAATGTAAGATGGGGTTAGAAATCAAATAGGATAGATAAAGTGACATATCTTTCTTCAATGTCACTTTATCAATCCTATTTGATTACAATATTGCATATTACAATAGGATAGATTTAGAAATGGTGAACCCGACATTTGTTTTCTTGTAGAGAAATTGGTTTGTTTGTTTTTGCTGTTTTGCATATTACAGTCAAGAATTTATGCGAAATCCCGTCATCTTCTTTGGAGCACAGAAAAATAGGCGCATGGAATCTTTAAAAATTATTATCTGGGTTTTGTAGGCCTCGTTCTTAGCTTTCCGAAACTTTAAACGGTTTGAAATTTTGTTAAGTTTTGAGAAAGTTATTGCTGTTTTAATTTTCTGTTGTCATTAAACTTTTCTTTTGAATTACTAATCTCTTGTTTTTAGCATGTGGCATAGTTTGGAGGGAGTCTAAAAATTGTTTCTATAGAAACAAAAATTGAGTTTTTTTTTCATTTCTTTTGGCATAATAAATTTTATTTGTTTTCAAACAACAACAAATTGCATTTACACTCATGAGGATAAAATGAACCACAATTTGCATGTCACTCATTTGGTCTTAAAATGAACAACAAATTGCATATTTCATTAATGGGGCTTAAAACGAACAAAAAATTTGCATGAATCACTCATTGGGCCTAAAATTTACAATTACAACTTGCATTTTCATGACATTGGGCTAAAATGAACACAAACATGCATTGAAAATCATATGGTTAAAATGAACTTGCATTCTTACGACATGAGTTTAAAATGAACTTTGTTTTTCATATTTTAAGTTAAACTTTTAAAAAGAACAAAGTGTCTTGTGTGTCCTCCTCACATTATTATTTGGTAATTAAAATTTACAAGTGTCTTCAAATTTTGTCACCTTGATGCAATAATTGAAGTATCCTATCCCCTTGTGCATTCATGCGATCCTGGGTGTAAGAGAAACGGTTATTGCCTCTAGAACTTGGGCCTGCCTTGGTGGGAAAAAGTACTCACCCCAAGGCAACTCAGACCGACAACGAAACTTTTTAGCCAAGCTACCCCCGACCGGTATATAAATGTGAATCCTAAGGGAAAACCTAGGGTTATGAGTGCGGATGCGTCATACGGACCAAGTAGTACTCCCCAAAACCTTGTTGAGCTTAACCTCTTCAGGATGGAGTGCCTCCTAAATGGAGCTTAATCTTGCGCCCCATGTATGGCCACTCGAACGGGGGTCCCGAATTAAACACTTTGTGTAGTAGCCAAAAACCTTCTATTTGCTAGCGCAGCACCGGTCGGTGTGAAGGCATCCACATCTTCGCAGTCTATAGTAGAGGTGATCAATCTGCCATGGTAGTCTCATGGGGGTTGGAAGCTTGGTTGGCCTGAGAAGAAAGTGCATTGTAAGGGGGAGCCCATGCAGCCAAGCTTCTGGATTCACACGCTACTGATATGCTGTTGGGAAAACCCACATGGAATCTAGTGAATATTATCCTAGCCTAACCATAGGATTGTGCTTGTCCCATGTGTGTTTGCATACACCAAAACATTGTGCTTGTCAAGTGCTTGCTGGATTTTCAAACAATATACACAATATTCACAATCTAGACATAAACAATCAACGTCAGACAACCCAAACTTTTCAGCAAAGCATCCAAAACAACAGTCTCAACCTACTATCAAACATATTCTTCCAGAAGTCTTATGTCAAAACCAAATCATGAAATTGCTCAAATCTCTCTTTCCTTGTACATTTTAGCTTGCATCTTACCATAGGGTCATCTTTGCAAATATTTAGCTTCATCCTTAAGCTTCACCATTTGCATTTTTGGTCATAAACCAAAAACTTAGGTCCTCATCTCATTTTGCATATTTTGGATTAGGACAACCTTACCTCACTTTGCAAAATCTTGACTTTCAAAATTAGGTTATCATTGGACTTAGACGTCATTATCTTCTTGTGAGATCCTTCTAACTCAAAAGTCTAGTTAGGAAGACTCACTTGTCATTTTGTCCTTCAAACAAGTCCTTTGATATTCCAAAATTGAGACATAGATCAAGCATAGGGTGGTTAGGAAACCTTCTTTCAAATCATTTTAGACCTTTGCATTTGCATACCTTAGACATTCAAATCATTGTAGTCCTCACCTTGCATATCTTTAAAATCCAAAATATTGTCATCATAGTCCTCATTTGGCATCTAGACTTTGCATTGGTCATTTCCTTAACCAACATTTTCACATTAATCCTCACTATCACCTTGGCATTTGACATCCTTTCTTAACAATTTATCACCTTGCATTGGTCATTTTCCTTAAGAAAACATCATTATCACCTTGCATTGACATCCTCCAAAAATACAAAACAAAAAAAATTAGTGTCATAACTTGTCATCTTAGTCTTCATTGTCCTTTGGCATTAGCCATTTTCTTTAGACAACATTGTCATATTGCATCCCTTATTGTCAAAAAATTTAAAAACATAGTCTTGCATTGTCATCCTTTATCTAAAAAATCCAAAAACATAGGCTAGTGTCATACTTGAATTGTCATCATCCTCATTTGAGCAATCCCCTTTTATGGTTGAGACTAGGCTTTAAAGACAAAGAGAACAAATGGAAAACTTTGGACAAGATTTCAATCCCAACATTGATAATAACACTTATGACATGAACCAACATTGGACTTTTTCCAACCCATTTCACAACATGAACATGCAATCTTCCATGAACATGCCATTTTCATCACAAAATCCTTCTAAACCATTCATACAAAGAGACCAAAATGGACGAGTATATGTAAAAGACCTAAAAACTAGAAAATGTCCTGAAAAAATACCTAAAAATCATAAAATGTTCTAAAAAAAGACCTAAAAACTAGAAACTGACCTGAAAAAAGACCTAAAAAACTAGAAAATGTCCTAAAAAAAGACCTAAAATTTAGAAAATGTCCTGAAAAAGACCTAAAAATCAGAAAATGTCCTGAAAAAAGACCTAAAAATTAGAAAAAAAGTCCTGAAAAAAAAAGGAGAGACCTAAAAATTGAAAAATGTCCTAAAGAAAACACAAACTTCCAAAACGGAATCATGTCAGTCAACACAGTCACGTCAATTCAAGTCTTGATTAGTCTTTGTCATTGTCAAACTACATTGTCTCTGTGCATTTGCTACGTAGACAAGGCTCATCTTCGAGCCCCCGAGACATTAGGTCAATCCTATTAGGTTAGTCAAAATAAATCATGACTCAATATTTCGTCAACAAGACAAAGTCTTTGGTTGTGTCGAACTATGAGGTCTCTGAATGCATGACGTAGGCAAGGCCATCTGTCGATGGGCCCCCGAGGCCGCACTAGGTCAGTCCATTAGGGTTCATTGCACAATTTTTGAACACACATGAAACAGTCTTTAAACTTGAATGAACAATCTACCCAAGTGAACTTCGACAATCTGTCAATGGAACATGACAATCATCTTGGCATATCAAAATCAGTCAATCTCAGTCAAACTTAGTCAAGCTAGTCAAATCTTGATTACTCTTCAGATGTGTCCTTCTGAAGGGTAGCCCGTCATTTAATTATTCCCTAGGATGTGTCCTTCCTAGGCATCGTCATCATCATCTAACATTTTGAGCAATCCTCTTGACATTTAAGAACCACTCCTCTTGACATCAATGCTCTTTCAGATGTGTCCTTCTGAAGAACAACCCCCATCATTTATGCCTTAGGATGTGTCCTTCCTAGGCATCGTCACTGTCACTTGGAATTTTGAGGGATCCTCTCGACTTTTGGGGGTTTCTCCTCTTGACATCAACATTATTCAGGATGTGTCCTTCCTGAATTTGGCAATCTTCAACACTCGTCATCTTGGCATCATCAAAATCTTGACACCCTGGCATCTCGACATCAAACCAGACATCTTGACATTAAAACACTTGGAAAACACTTGGCACTTGTCTATTGATTTTTCATCATGTTACTAGTTTTTCAGCGAGATCTTGACAACAAGATTTAGAGAAGCAGCGACGTATCATGAGGTTTGTTTTGTCTTTTGACACTCATGTTACTAGTTTCTCAGTGATGTCCTAACTCTGGGATTTAGAAAAGCAGCAATGTATCATGATGATGGTTTTGGCTTTATTTTGTCCTTTTTGGTAATCATGTTGCTAGTTTCTTGAGGATGTCCTGGAAATAGGATTTAGAGAAGCAATGATATTTCATGATTTTTCCTTCTTGTCTTTTTCTGCTTGCGGTTGGTTATGACAAAAAGACTAGGGCAAATGTGCCTTTTTGTATGAGTCATGATCATCCTTGTCTGCGACTGCTTATCTCACGTGATGGTACAACCTTGCACACCTTGGTCTATGTCATATCATGGTGTTTGTTGGTCATTACAATAATCTGCCCAATGATGATAAATATAAAAATGTAAGTATGAAAGTTGGTTCCCCTATCTTTTTTTTCATCTAGCTTTCCATCTTCATCCTCCCTTCTCTTCGACGCTAATATCCATCCCCTTCCAAGCTAACATTTCTTCTGTCTTTCATCCTCTAGTCTTCTCATCAATTTTGAGAGCACACCCGTGTTCTTGGAACCCGTCTGTCCTCTCGAGGGGGCATACCGTAACCCTCCTCGTCATTCTTCCTCATCTTATTTTGCATTGGGGCATGAATTTGACTTATTTTTCTTTGTCACAATGCGACAGGCTACATTATGACAAAGAGGGGCAAAATTTAGACACATAAAAATGTCCTAAGCCTTCGAGTCTCATTTTTCTTCATCCTCGTCCTTCGATAATAATTTTAGTTATTCAATTATGTTTGATTATATTCCTCTATTAATTAAATAATTTTTAATAATTATTTAATTAATTCACTTTCTAATATTTATTCTATCCCGACCGATTAAATGAACTAATCGTGTCACTAATTTCTTCCTCTTCTTCAATAGTTAAATAAATTATTATTTATTTAATTATTTTGTCATCTTTCATCTATAGTTAAATAATTACCATTAATTATTTATCTATTCATGGTCCTTTAATTCTTCCATAGTTAAATAATTATTAAAATCATTTAACTATTCCATGCCACCTCTCCTAATTAAATAGTTAATCTAAATTAATTATTTAAGGTCTAATTTCTATCTCTCCATTTAATTAAATTAATAAATTTAATTAAATGCTCCTCTTTTTATTTTTTCAAATAAATAATTTGAATAAATTATTTAATTTCCACTTGTCCATTTCCTCTATTTTCAAATAAATAATTTGAATAAATTATTTATTTTCCACTTGTCTATTTCTTCTATTTTCAAATAAATAATTTGAATAAATAATTTATTTTTCACTTGTCCATTTCCAACATTTTCGAATAAATAATTTAAAATAAATTATTTATGCACCACTTGGTCAAAGATACCCTGTCATAATCCCCTGTCATAACATTCATTTCCTATCATAGCTTGCATGTACCTGCATGTCCTTGCATGCCTATCCTAGCCTCCATGTCTGTCATGACCTGCATGTCTTTGCATGTCTTCCTGTCATGATTCCTCCAAGAATAGCATATTCTTGGTGCATCAATTCTGGACCATTGATATTGGCATATTTTTTGAGACTTAATCTCAACCATCCATTTTGTAACATCCCTCTCATGCATTCCCATCCTTTGATCTTGGAATCTTTCTAGAAGATTAATCTCAACCGTCCATTCGAATGGTTGTCTATAAAAGCAAGCTTCCTTCTCCATTTTCATTTTAACAGCTATTCTTCTCCAACTTTCTACTTATCATTTGCAAGTATTTGAACAAAATTACACTACAAATCTGAGAGCATATTTGCAAAAGGAGAAATAGGAGAGCAAGAGAAGTGATTCAAGTTCAAGCATGGGGAGTATTTTAATTTAATATTTTATTTTCCTTATGCTTACTTTGTTTTCTCTTGTTTGGATGAGGTTAATAGTTTAGAGGTGTTGGCTGTCACTTTATCTATCCTATTTGATTTCTAACCCCATCTTACAGAAACAAATGCATAAGTCTTCATATCCAAGAGTAGTCACCACGAGCACGAACAAAAGTGATGGAATCCAATGGAGTACAAGGCACATTCCACCCAACCATGTGGAACCCTAAGGTCCACCCCCCATGCTAGGAGATAGCAATAAGGTCCCACTACAACAAAATAGTCAAGAGATAGATGATTGACACAAAGGATAACATGACTCCAATGTACAAGTATAGTACAACATTACACGACAGTGACATCACTTCCAGAGGCCCACAAACATCAAAGGAAGACATGAGGCAAGGGAATACTAGGTTGCAGTAGGGAGGAGTGTCATCACATAGCTTGCTATGGGTTACCCTGGTGTATCTTCCTAGGCTACCAACCCCCATCTTGAGTTACCCTGACAGCCTTTACCAAATCATCGGCCCCCATACAAACTCATGTGCGATCAACATACCTTTCAAGAGGACAAGGCAGTTGATCTTTTCCATTCCAGGCCTTCCCACTCATCTCAAGCTTAAATGAGCACTCGAGCCCTGAGTGAGGCATTATCTTGGTTAATGTGTAAACTACCCAACCCCTAATTCATTTTAAATTATTACTAAGTTAAGAAACTCCCATAGTGGTTACCCTGGCACCACTTTGTGTGTTGACCCCCATTGAGAGCCACTCCCCTACTAGCAACTAGGAGACCCAATGAAATCGACAAGGCAAAGCCAACTTGCACAAATCAGAAAATGTCATAAGCATGCACAAAATGGCGAGGCACAAACCATCCCGCACACAAGTCCCATTCATAGTGGAGAATATACCATGCAAGGCTAATAACCCTCGTGAACTCATTCAATGCATAAGAAATCATATCTCAAATGAATAACATAGAATCCATCAAGAAGAAAATTTCCCCTAGCCTTTGGAAGATTTTCAATATCCGCCCCACACAATGACCTAACCATCAAACAATAACATGCAATCAACCCATTTCCATTACTCACTAACTTTACTTCATACCATAACTCAATTTAGTGGCATAATCAAGAAAGCAAGTAATTTTACAATACCATCACTACATTTTCAAGCATTCCTCTTAAACCAAGAATAATGTATTATCCCATATAAACTAACCTTTCATTTATTTAAGTAAAATAACTCTCTTCTCTATTTAATTTCCAATTTCAACCATGAACATAATTCATTAAATCCCATGGGCAGATTTTCTCTTTCTCTAACATCATGATATAGTTATACATGCATATGCATATATATATATATATACACACACACACATAAAGATATTTATATGGATATTTTTCTATATATATATCCATATAAATATCTATATGTATATATATATATATATAAACATACATATATATTTAAACAACTTACATATATATATATATATAATTATGAGAACTCATAACACAATAAAATCAAATGCCAAAACAACTATATTCACTAATTTACATGGCATGATGCATGCAAGTAATCTTTAGCTTATTGCAAATTAATTATCATTGTATTTGCCTACTTCACATATTCGACTAGTAACCAAACTGTGGGGATATTCAACTCCACAAATCAAATAACTAGAGAGGATTTAGGTTATTCCTATCATTCAATAAGGCATTAATTCCAAGTGTGGATTAGGGGAAATGCATAATTATTCACCACAAGCAATGTCTACTATGGATTCCAAAATAGCAAAGTGGCTAGGGCGAGAGAGGTACATGACCAGAGCACAAGCATCTAGTAAATATTCCCAACAAGCAACAAGGTAACACACAAACATTTTATATGGTACTGATTACTTCTCTCTGCTCATGGGAAGGTGTAAGGTATCAAATTTTTCAAAATGATTGAGTAAAAAGGAACACTTAACATCATCTGCCGATTGCCTAAAGACATCAATTGTTGCATAGAGGCTACGCTTGGACTTGCAAATGTTGTTACTCAACCAGGGATTTGTAAGTATGGTAAATAATAATGTATGGTGCAGGAGAAGAAAGATGCTTTCTACCATAATTAAACCAATGCAATAGTCTTTTCCAAAAGACTTGAGCCAAGATGAAGAAATTAACTTGCTTGGTATAAGAAAGAGGGCGCTGGGATGGGAGTGTTGGAATCAAGCAACACTGAGAGCGGGGGTGAATCAGTGTTGTGCAGTTTTTAGCTTTATTAATTTGATCCTTAAAGTGCTGATAACATTCAACCAAAATAAAAATGCATGAACATAAGACAAATAACCACAGCACCATAACACAAGGATTTTTTACGTGGAAACCCTTTTAGGGGAAAAACCATGGTGGAGATCAATCCACAATATTGTTTTGAGTATACTCAAAAGAAAAGATTACAAAATGGAAATGCACTTCCATTCAGGCACACTGCCTAGAGCTGACTGCTAAAAAACTGAAAGGCTCACTGCCTTACAAAAGTTTGGAATACTTCCAAATATTTGAATTGATAAAGTAGCATCTACAATTGCTTGATTATAGTTACGGTTAGGCTCAACAATTGAATTATGGACCTTCTGACTGATTCTGCTCTTCTGCTCTATTCTTCTTTAATCCAAACTAAAAATCCTTAATGCACAAGTGAAACTATACATAATTTCTCTACCAACCTTCTGACATTCACAACATACATCAACTCACATTGAAAAACAAACCAAAATTATATAATCGATCACTTATATATATCTGCCACCAAGAATTCAATTGCTATATGTCTACTTCAACAAAATAAGAAATATTCACAAACAATAGACTCAAATCATCCATAATAATCAATGCACATCCACAAGAGACGACCACAACATAGTGAGGACCCAAACCAAAATATTTGAACAAAAAAATACTTAAACAATAACTCCTCAAATATCTGCAACATGTACTTGTTATGCCTTGCATAACAACCCCATTTTGTTTTGGAACAAAATGGGTCCCCCTTGTTTTCATTTTGTCTTTGGTTTTGGTTTGGGTCTTAGGAGTTGTCGGAAGCAGAGCTGGAACTGAAGTTGGACTTTGAACTTTTCCAAAGTTCCTACTTTGGGTTTTGTTCCAACTCCGGGTCCGCCTTCTCTTCCTTGTTTCCTTTCGTTGTCTGTTAGTTTGTCTGGCACTCTCGGGTTTGTTTTCTCCCTTAGGTTGTTTGTCATTTTCTTTGCATCTTGTTTTTCCCATCTGAAAGCAGAACCGGAATTGGAACCTAACTTGGAACTTTCTAAAAATTCCATATTTTGTTCCTGTTCCAATTCTATTTTTTCTTGTTTGCATTGTGGTGTTTGTTTCATTCATGTTGTTTGGGTCGGGTCTAGTTTTCGTTATGTTCCTACTTCCCTTCGTGTTTGCTCATCTTTGTTTCATTTCTTGTTTCTTGGTCAGGAGCAGAACCAAAATTAGACATGAACTTTGAACTTTGTGAAAGTTCCAGTTTTGATTTTGATTCTGATCATGCCCCCATTTCTTTTCTTCATCATTGTCATTATTGTGGGACTAGGATCGGGTTTGGAGTTCGATAAGGAAATTTTCAAATATTTCTTGTTTGGTTTCGGACCCAGGTCTGCTTCCGCCCTACTTTAGGTGTTCACGAGACTTAACTGTCTATTCGCATTATTTCTCTGCCTCCGACCTAACATATTAATGGCATTAATTGCAGCCTCTTCGCATGCACAAATTGATTTTAAATTCCTAATCATGTTTAACTAGCTCGTTATCTTTGCTATTTGAGATGTTTAAGCATGCTAGAGCCAGAATAATTTCAAGAGGATCGATTGGATTGCGGAAGCAAATTGCATAGCAAATCTTGGTCAGATTTCGGTCATTTCTTGAGAGTGTTTTAAGGTAGGTTTCTTTGCTCTTCCATTTCCTGTTTGGTCTTGTGTTGTGTTTTGCTTTGGTATGTTCGCAGAAGTCTTGTTTTTGTGAATTCTTCACTCAACTCTTGTTCCTTTTCTTGGTTTGTTTCTTGTATCTTTTTCTTTCTTTCCCGTTCCTTTTTTGTTTGTTTTTTGTTTGTCATTTTCTTTTGTTGTTTGTTTCGTTGTTGCTTTCATGACAGGTGTGTTTTGTCGTGCCCTAATTCTTCACTAGGGTTTTCGATTTGTGAGGGTTTTTTGTGCTTGAATAATGGAATTCATTTTGGAAACCTTTTTCTTGTTTCAAACCTATATCGACTCTATGTTTTTTGCATTGGGTTTTTTTTGCGATGCCCTAATTTTTAGAGTCAACATGTCGAACAAGCTAGGGTTTGCTCGACAATCTTTACAAAATATTCTTTCCTATGGTTTAAATTGGATTTCGTCTAGTTGAGCTATTGGGGGTTAATCCCTTCTATTTCTAATTTCCTCATAAGCCCATGTGACCTAGGTATTTAAACTTAGTTGACTATGTCTTTTCAAAATGCCATTTGTTTTGCATATTGATTCAAGGCGGGAGCAGACCCTGGAATGAACTCATTCCCAAAGTTGTTTTCCATTGGAAATCATTCCTAAAATGATTCCACTGCTGGCTATTATGGTATTAATTCCTTATGCTTTTCCTTGAGCGGAATTGGAGCTGTGGTGGAAGTTGAACTTAGAACTAGCGTTTAGTTTTTGGTTTGGTTTCTATTCTGGTCTCGGTTCTGACCCTGCCAGTGTTGAAAAAATGTTTTATGTCCTTGGTGCTTCTATGGTTTCACTTCTAATAAAGGTTGAAATTTGGTTAAGTTCAAACATTGTTTCAAGGAGATAGAGGTAGGTATGGACTAATGTATTGATTTATATGTGTTGATCATCTAACACATGAGTTTATTGCAGAGTTTGACAAATGTTTGGAGCATCAAATGAGGCTTCTCAAAGGAGCAAACATGCATAAACTTCAAGGCAGGGGTCTAGGGAAAAAAATATTAAAGTAGAACAACTTCCCTATACTCTGAGGTGCAAACATAAGAAGGCTACCCTTACCACCAACAAGGTTGATTTTGATTGGGCAGATATCACAGACACCAACTTAGGCCCTTTTAACTTTGAGGAGTTGGTTGATGAAATTTTCAATGAAAATGTTACACCAAGGGCAGAAAGGATTGCTCAGTTTGGATTGGCACACCTTGTACTATTCCCTTTGTCCGTTCAATGTCTAGAATTGGTATTAGCAGCTACTCGGGCTTACAATCCTACTACTAGGCAGTGTATGGATTCACAAGGGAATGTTATTATTGATCTAACATCTCAAATTTTTAGTTTCATTTTTGATGCACCTGTTCCACAAAATCCTAAGCAGTTGAATGAAGCAGAAGCTTTGAAGCTTTACAGTAGAAAAAAAGAAACCAATAGATCCTACATGAATAAGCATTGGATGAGGATAGAGAAAAATTCTCTAACCAAGCTTCCTGACCAACCAAAAAGCACATTTTTCAATAAAGAAATTGGGGACATAATCATGTTGCTTTCTAGGGTGTTTGAAAAAATGGATGCTTCAAAGTTTAAAGAATGGATGTTCCCATTAATCCATGCTATCTTGGAAGGTAAACAAAAGTTTTACTGGCCAATGGTGGTGTCAAAAAGTATACATAATCAGATGCTTAGAGTGAGAGAAACCAATATTTTCTTTATGACCTCTTATGTGGTCTATGTAGTTGCTCGGGTGGGGATTTTTACTGGATTGTTCAATATATTTGTCATATTGGGAGAATTCCAAGGGAAAAAGAAGGTGTGGGAGCACTATAATCAACTCACATTACTGGCATCAGAGCTACACTATAGGAGGTTTAATGATGCCTTCATTTATGTTGTTATTAATAGGCTCACTAGAGATGTTGGGTATAGATTAAGCAGGGAGGAAATGGATTTTATCAATGAATGGGGACACTGGTTTATCCCATACCCCACATTCACTTACTTCAGATTAGGAGGCTTTGATGGTCATCCTCATTTTCTTCCTAGGTGTTGCGGAAATAGAATTGTTTTAATGGAGTTTATATATAAGGCTTTGGTGGTTAATTTCAAATTTGGCACCAAACACAAGACTAGTTGCCATAAGTTTCCAATGAAGTTGGAAGAGTTTAGCTATCCATGTTAGAAACCAAGATCTGAAATGCAAACTAGAAAAGCCTTCCACAGAAGAGAAAATCAGAAAAAGCAAAGGTTTCCAAAAGATGTGCAAAATATTATTATTCAGGAATTCATAATTAAATGAGAATGATTTGCTTTATAAAAGCAAAGATGCATAACCCTAATCTTATCTTGAGCAACAAGATAGCTCAACAAGATAAGGATGAGAATAAGTAACCTAGAAATTAAATAATTACCTAAGTAAAGTTATGCAAGTGTAATTAAATATTAATTACACTAACACCCCCCCATAAGTGCAACTTAGGGAGACTAAAAAAGAATGCACCTAAAACTAAGATGAATGCAAGAAAGCATGAATGAATGGGTCTCGAAAACAAGGCCTGATCAAGTACCCATGTACAAATGCAATAATGAGGTAGAGAAGGAAAACCCAGTGGGACAAAACCCCCCTACAATGAGATTACTGTTGCAAAGAAGCACTGGAAGAACATTGTGGAGTAACACTGGAACCACAATTTGACAAGCAAGGAAAGATACTTCTGACTACAAGAAACCAAAAATATAATCATAATCATGTGAAAGTAGACCCGATGCCACGAAACATTGGAAAACTCACAAACTGGAACAACCCTGGAAACTGTGAAGCAATAGTAGATGAGATGATGACAGAATCTAGAAACTGTGTATCTCGATGTTGATGCCAAACTGAGACTAAAACTCTTCCATGGGAAGGAGTACCAAAAAGAATCTGGAACATTAACCATAAAAATATGGCCCTCAAACTGAGAAGGATCTAAACCAATGCGGATCAAGAAACATAATCTCTCAACTGAAGTGTGAACCGAAGAATCTGATATGTGTCAAGCAATAGCAAAAAATGTGGCCAAAATAAACTAAGAAACTAGATATAACCCATGTGAGCTATCATCAAATCAAAATGGATATGGAGATCAAAGTGCATGCACACTCTAATCAGATTATTATGCAAGAAACCCCCTTGATGGAACTTTATCTCAATTCATTTATTACAATAACCCAACGATTGTAAAAGGAGAGAATGCTAAATGTGCATAAACATAAAATAAGATGATGTGGTACTAAAATGAAGTGCAAATATTCAAGTTTCACCTTTCCAACTACCAAAACATCCAAGTAATCTCCAAAACACCCATCGGGACAAATCTAGAATAACGATAAACGTGGGATAGATATAGAAAAAAGTGCATGGACAGAAAAATAGATCTCCTTAATACCTTTCCAATTCCGCAAAGAAGATGAAAATCGTAGATCGTGGCAAAAAGTTATGAGCTCGGAAGCCATAAATGAGAATTTGACTTCAAACAAAAATAAATTCAGCTAAACAGAAAAATACTAAAAAATAAACTACACCACTGGAAAGTGCTCAGAACTAGCTTTCCGGTGATATCTCGTTTCTCGATTTTTATACCATATGCCCAAGTTATGCCAAAAAGAAAAAACGTGCTCCTTTCGGGAAAACTAGGGTTAGGAGGGGGCAAAGAGGGCCGGCCGTATGCTGACGTCAGCACCTCACGAGCATAAATTTCATGGCCATCTGTCTGTCGTAGCAAAAAGTCTCCTCCCATGCAAAAAAATTTGACGGTCGTCAGAGGAATATGCTGTTTGAAAAGGGAATATTCCCTGTGTGTGATTGGAGGCTAGGCGCGGGCCCCTAGTCATGCATATGACCATAGTTGGGGCTAGGTGGTCGGGTAGGGGTTGGGCCCATAGCACCCGGTCCCCCATAGAACTGGCACTGTACAGTTGGGGGCCCGGTGGGGGCTGAGCTACTCGGCGGAAAATAGGTGTAAAAAACTGGCGACAGTGGACTTTTGGCAGCCGCCTAGTGGCCGCTAGGTGGCACGTCTAATCTGTGTGGGAGGCACCAGATCTAAACAAAAAATTCAATATATATATTTTTTTTTTCAAGATTTGAACCTCGTACTGTGTGCTCCAGAGGCCGTATGACCACCCAGGCAAAAAAAATTGCCTTCCAAACCAATTGCTCAGAAATCGATGAAATGAAGCGCGTTCTTAGGGTTTTTGGCCGCTGCGAACGCGATGGTGACCTTTGTTTCTGCTCAAACTACTCCAAAAAATCTGCTACCTCTAGAACTTGCAAAAAATCTCCTAGCCTAAAACCCTCACAAATTTGGAAACAATAACCAATATCTGCAAAACAAAAGCCAATCCTGAATTTTTCCAGTGCTCTAAATCCAATGGTGAAGCCCGATCTGATCCAAAATGCCTCATAAATGAACTCAAGGAATGATACCCTCGAGGAATCCCAAATGAACTCTGTAATATTTTCTCAAAAAATTTGAGAAGAGGCTGCAAACCGAGGCTCTGATACCATGTTAGAAACCAAGATCTGAAATGCAAACCAGAAAAGCCTTCCACATAAGAGAAGATCAGAAAAAGCAAAACTTTGCAAAAGATGTGCAAAATATTATTATTCAGGAATTCATAATTACATGAGAATGATTTTCTTTATAAAAGCAAAGATTCATAACCCTAATCTTATCTTGAGCAACAAGATAGCTCAACAAGATAAGGATGAGAATAATTAACCTAGGAATTAAATAATTACCTAAGTTATGCAAGTGTAATTAAATATTAATTACACTAACAGTCCACACATTAAGGCAGGTAAGGCTATTTGTGATGAATTAGTTTATTTGAAATTGGGCTTGTACACTTCTAAGAAGCATTATGACCCTAGGCACAAGATGCAGGCTTTGCTTCCTAGTCTATTTGACAAGCATTTCAATCTGTTGGAGGACTTTTGGATGGATCTACAAGATGATTACGATCTCTGAAGGAGAAATTATGAAAGAGTGCCAATCCCACTCATGGTTGAGTATGGGATTAAGGAAGACATCCCAGATACTTTATCTGATGATGGGGTAACTTTGCATCCCCAATATGAGGCAAAGAACATAGATACTAAAAGTCTTGATCCAGTGGACTGGAATATGGAAGAGTCCTTAGATATAAAGTAGATTGGCAGACCAGTCTTGGACAAAAGTGTGCACTAGGTTAGTTTAAGGGTTAACCAACCTTAGGCTTAGCCATCCAAGAAAAGAAAGGTTTTTGGAACCACATAATACAAAAGGACAAAGAGAATAATGCCTCCAAAGGAGCCATTGGAATTTATGCCTTCTAATGCAGAAGAGGAGGTGGTTGCCCAAGACCTCCTAGAGATGCAAGAAGATGAGATAATTGCACAAGTTGGTGCTTCCACATCCGTTGTAGGAGAGGTATTTGCTCAATCCTTTGTTACATAACAATCAGGCCAGGAATCCCCAAAGGAAACTCTCCATAAGGAAGCTGAGCTACTAAAGGAAATGGAATCAAGAATTGAAATACATGATATTGCTACTGATTCTGAAAATACTCCATCTGATAAGGAGGCTCATGTAGTAACATCTCTTGATGTAACTGATGATGTAGGGACCGAGCATATATTGATAGAGGAAGACCAGTGGAAGCTCTTTGAGGATGCCAAAAGGGAAGTTGATGCCAAGGAAAAATTTGAGGCATTAGCTAAACAAGAAGAAGAAGATGCTAAAGAATAGGCTATGTTATTAGCCAAGCATTAAGGCTGATGAATTGGCTCAACAATAGTAAAAAAAAGAGCAGGAGCTCAAGATGAAGGAAGAAAGAGATAAATTGATTTTGCAACAGAAAATTCATGATATTAAAGAGGAGAAAGCTTCTCAAAGAAGGGAAAAGGAAGCTCTTGAGGTCAAATTCAAGGCACAAGAAGAAGCTCTTAAGAAGAGAGAAGAACAAGAACATTTGGAAAAAGAGAAAGAGGTTGCTAAGATTGTTGAATATGAGAAGAAGTCTAAAGAGGCATGGGACTATGTTGAAGAGCTGAAAAGGAAATGCGATCATATGTCAAAGGGAAGAAATTTGGAAGAAGAATGTCTGAGGAAGGAATTAGAAGCAAAGAAACTGTAGGAGCAGAAGGATAAGGAAGAGGCTGAGAAGATTGCACAAGAGAAGGCACAAAGTGATCAACAAAATGTGCAAGAAGTTGACTCTCAACCTGGAAATACAATATTACAACCTCTATCTTCCACTACTGCTACTTTTTCTTCTTTCCAAGTAGCTACTACTCCTATTGCTCCTACTTGGTTGAAGCTTGACCTAGGAAGGAAGCAAATAGTTCAACCCCAACCATTGAATTGGGATGAAATGATGAAAAAGATTGAGAAGGAAGGGCCCAAGAAGAAGGCCAGGGTTCTTCACTCCACCAAGCTTACTAACACATGAAAGATCATTGCTAAGTGTGCAATACCAATGGTGGATAAGAACCGGGAGGATATGCAGATGATTGATTATCAATTGGGCATGGTTAATTTGGGAAGGATTATAAGAAATCATCAAATGAATTTAATAGATATTGTGGCTTCCTCTACCAAGTCTCGGATGATCAAGGACAAGAAAAAGAAGGATGAGCTTAAGGCTGAATTAGATCAATTGTATAGGTTTTTAAAAGATGTTTCAATTCCAATCTCTCAAGAAGTTGTTGCCCCTGAATCCCCAATCCTACTAACAAAGAAAGAGACTGATGATTTGGTTTAGATGAAAAGTAAAGTGGGAATGATGGAGAGATGGTTGGACAAGCTCAATCAAGAGGTTGATGATATTCTTGTTGATGGTTTTAAGATTCATAAAGCAGCTCTTGACTTGGTAGGGGATTTAGATCAACATTCCAAAGATCTAGATAAGCAAGATGAATAATATAAAAAACATGCTAAGAAGCTTGAGGACATTAGCAAGGTACCTAAGTCAACTTTTCTTGAGCATTCAATTCTTGAGAATGATGATGTGGATTTTGTTGAGAAAACTATGAATATAATAGGATATAAATCTAAGTCTATTCATGGGCATAAAAAATGAGATTCAAGAAGTGAGTAAGGACTTGAATCAACAGATTGATTAGTTAGAGGAAATTGTGACTATTTTAGTCAATCTGGATACCCTGGTCAAGGGGGGTCTTACTTTGGATAAGATGAGGGAGAAGTGGAGGAGTAGATTTGAAGAGGTGATGCAAAAAGGGGATGATGGAGAGGATTTGTTATTGGATAGGTTTATGGACATAAGGGAAGAGGTGAAGGCCACTAGAAGAGAGGTAATCAAATTAAAGGAGGTACATAAATTGGTTTCAACAGAATTAAACAGGATTAAGTTTGAGGATGATTGGTTGGATGGACCTAACGCAGATACTCTTCAATAGGTGTTGTCTAGTTATGATGAGTACATCCTTGAGCATGCAACGCAAAAGTGAGTTGGCTCTCTTCACTAGAAACAATGTTCCCTTCTCTCCTCTTTTGTAGGGTTTTGACGTGGACTCAACTCCGGTTCCCTTTCTTAGTTCCGCCTTCTTCTTTGGAAAGTTAGAATTTGTTCAACATTTTGCTCCAGCCTTCTAACTCAAGAGATCAGTAGTTCCTTTCTTTAATTTGTGGATCTGGATTCTAAATTGGGAGGAATTCGTGCATGTTGGGCCTATATGTATTATTTGGTTCCATTTTGTAAAGATCATCTAATTGAAGAAAGATCAGCCACCTGATGATAGCGAATAGTGATTAGTTTTAGGATTTCATTGTTATTAGCATAGATACTTTTAAGAAGTTCAGTTGAACTTAGATATAATTTTTACAGTTTTACACAAGTTTTTATGTTATCAAGTTTGGACCTATATGATAAGTTTAATGATGCATGATCAATCCATATTCCAGTGATTTGATGTGCCTAAATGTTTTCTATTTGATGAGAATCAATAGAGGAAACCAAATTTAAAGATTATCTCATTGGGTTATCTATGAATGAAGTTATTGTTATGTCTATTTTATTTGTGTTTAATGATGAGTGAATGATCTATTTTGAATTAAAGTTTAGTGAATGGTGATGGTATTGAATTAGCACTATGGGTGTATGTAGTTGTATGGTTTATTCTATGGATTGTATCTTGTTGTAGTTGTGGTTAGGTGAATGAACACTCATTATTGATATGCATGTCTGGATGTTAAGTAGTTTTATTCATATTCTTCTAGTTTTAAAGCTCTAATCTATATTTTCTCTTTATTTAAACCCCCAAAATGTAGATTAGTTGACTTCATGTAGTTTTGTTCCTTGTTACCAACAAAGGCCCCTTACACATTACAATTTTATTAACCATTGAGTGATATTAGCATAATTGAGAACCAATTACCAGGACCTTGGGAGTTAGATTACCATGTGTTGTCTTTATTTTTGAGGAGAAATAGAATAGTAATATTTTGTTTAATGTTGTTGTGTTGTTTTGACCCTCAACAAATCTGGCACTAGGAGGGCTTGAGGAACAAGCTGGCTCAAATTGGGTCATTCTCACCAGATAGGTATGAGAGAGTTCTTAGATCTTCTTAGAACCTTGAACCACTCGTTGAACTCCAAACCCCTGTCAGGCACAGACCCCAGGCTCGTAGAGTCTTGATCCCACCATTGTCACAACCGCTTACTCCACCTGGGTTTCCACCAAATCCATCTACACCACCTCACCGGCCAAACTCACCCGTTTCACCACCTGCTCAACCAATTCCACCACCACAACCCATGGAATTCTTTGTCAATAACCCCTCACCTCTAGGGATTATTGTTGGGGGAACACATGATCTCCCCAAGAACCCTGATAGGTTTTGTCTCAAGTACATGCATGGAGAATCAAGAAGTGTCGAGGAGCACATACAGGCATTTAAGGATTCCTATACTCGTGCTCAAGTGGCCCATCATGACGTTGTCTGCAAGTTGTTCCCCTATTCTTTGGGTGACATGTCATGCAATTGGTACCTAAATTTACCCCAAGGGTTGATTCTAAGTTGGTTAGACTTGGAAAATGTTTTTATTAATCAGTTTTGGGTCTATGTAGACCCTACTATTCTCTACCACCAATTTTTTGCAATATGAAAAGAGCATCATGAACCACTGCCCTTATTCAATACAAGGTTCCAAAGAATGTACCAAAGGTGACATGATCCTTATTTGGTTGTTGAGAACATTGCCATTTTGGCATACTTAAGGGTTGTGGATCCTTTGACTGGCCTATTCTTGAAGAGGATATATCAGCCAGCCGAAATTAATTCTTTGGCTAAAGTATATCACCTGGCCATCTAGTTTCAACAACAGATAAGTTTGCAATCTGGGAGTCTAGGAGGAGCTTTGAACCTCCTATAGGATACCAAATGCCCAATCCACCCCCTTTATTGAATACGGTCCTAGGGATGTCCTACTCCCAATATGGACCTATGTCTAAATTCCAAGCTTCACCTCCCTTACCATTCTTCACCAATGGTCCCTAGGATTCCTCCCAGAAAACTCAAAATTACCAAAATCAAGTTGGAGGATCAAATCCTGTTAATCATCCCTCTGTAGTAAAGACTATAGAAATTGAAAAGACTCTCCAACTAACAAATGAGATTGAGACTCTCAAAAAGACCCTATCTCAAATTTCTAATGACATGGCTCAACTTAGACAAAATCCCCCTCAGAACCAGAACCAAGGCTTTAAGAATCAAGGAGGGTATTCTAATCAAGGTGGTTATTCTAACCAAAGTTCCAATCAAGACTACAACCAAAATTCCAACCAGAATTATAACACCAACCAGAACACCAATAGGAATTTCCATAACCAAAACTCCTCTAACCAAAACTACCAAAATTAGAATAGGGGATACAATCAAAGGTCTAACAACAATAGGCCATGGAATACTGGACCCAATAACAGAGGAGTTTCCCACAATTATCAAGCGGGAGATGAAAATCCACACACTGCCAACATGGAAGACCTCAACCTTATGACCAATTGGTGTAGGCTACATGATACTATGGTCCATTCTTAGGTGAGTTTCCCAAAGATGGAAAAGATGGTTAAGATTGCCCAAGTTGATGCTCCATTTCAAGGTGCATCTAACAAGTCTGGTGGATCAACAGATACAACTATGGCCTATGATATCTTTGAGGAGGAACTTCCATTTCCCAATTAGGAAGAGAATGAAATAGTGGAAGATGTATATGATGCCCAGGCCTTCCAAACCAAGGGAGGACATTTCCTTAGAAATTAGAATGAAGGGCCATTCACGACCTCTGCCCCTCTTAATAACATGGTCTCGCCAAACCATAATGCATACCACCACCAAATGGTCCATCAAACTCTCAAAATAAAGGTAACCCACCTTCTTTTCCTAAGTATCAGGTGAAGAACAATTCCAAGTTTGATTTCATTGCAAAGATGTAGAAGTAGAAAACTTCAATGTCATTCTTTGATGTTATGAAATGGTGCCCTTCTCAAAAGGAATTTGTTGAAAGCCTTGGAAGAAGCAGATAGATCAAAAGGAAAAGAAAAGGTGACTCCCACTAATGAGATGAATGCAACACTCTATAAAGGTAAGACTAGCACTCCACCTTTCCTTTTGAGTTTAAGAATGTTTGGAAAGAATCTACATAACTGTCTATTAGATTTTGGGGCATCGGGAAATGTTATGCCCTTTTCAATTTGTAGGAAGTTAGGTCTGAGTCCACTCCAGACGAATAAAAAATTTATCCAATTGGATAAAACAAAAGTCAATGTGGTAGGAGAACTTAAGAATATTCATGTATAGGTTGGATCTGATCCAAGGATCTAAACTTACATGGATATCCAAGTTGTTGATATCCCAGAATCATATGGTATGCTCTCAAGCAGAGATTTAATGAAGAGTATCAGTGGATATTTGTCTTTGGATTTCTCACACATGTGGCTCCCCTGGAAAGGGATTGTAACACAGATCAGAATTGAGAGAGAACCTAGGCTAAATCATATGATTATTGAATATGATACTCCTAATGAGGTGGCCTATTTCGAAACTGAGATAGGAGTTTACAAGTAGGATGAAATCATGACTTTTTTCTATATTCCATTCTGATGACTCACCGCTTCCACAACAAAATGACCCAATGATTATAGTCAATCAACAAGTCGCAATAAAAAAATTGCAATAGGATAGGCTGGTACTCGGAGAGGAGGTAGATATGTGGAGTTTGTTGCTTCCCAATTACCAGAATCATTTTGAGTTAACTTGTCAACCCTATGTAGATATCTTAAATCATCTCTCCTAGGTTGAGGAAACTTGTGAATGTCAATCTCCACCAATAAATTTCCATTTAACACAAAAGATGCAACCATCCTTACAAGAGCCAGTATTGCTTAAAAATAATCATCTTCTCAACTCAAGCAGACACAAGTTCTATGCTCTAAACTACAAAGAGAGACTGAGGAACCTCGGTCTTTTCCAATTACACCTACCCTAAAAACCCTTCCAATGCCCAAGGCATTAGTGAAAAATGTACTAAGTCATGATCTAACCCAAGAAGAGGCTCAAGAACCAGTTCCTAAACAAATTTTGAATCCAGGAGAACCTTTTGGTGAACCGTGCCCCCAGTTACCTTTAATAGTTGATGAACAACACCAGTCTGAGCCACCACATACTTCTAGCAAGAAAATACCTATGGCCCTAAAGAAGAAAGAGATCCCAGCTCCAGATAAATTATGGAGTCTGAAATTTGATGGCTCTAAGTCCAAATCAAAAATTGGAGCAAGGATAAAATTAACCAATCCAAAGGGGAAGACTTACTTTGCTTCTTGTAGGTTACAGTTTGGATGGACTAATAATGTAGCAGAGTATGAAGCACTTGCTCGAGGTTTGATGTTTTCCCATCAGAAGAAAGTCACATCTCTTATGGTGATGGGGGATTCTAAAGTAATTATCATGCAGGTTCATAGCCAATATACTTGCCATAACAAAAGATTGGCTACCTACAAAAATAGAGTTTGGAATCTGATTCAAAATTTTGGCACTTTTGGAATCACTTTGATTCATAGAGAACACAATCATATTGTAGATGCCCTTGCAGTCACTGCTAGCACTTTGGAGCCTATGCAGGACTCCAAGTTGAAAATATTTTAAGTAGAACTAGTCTGAATCCCAGTAGTCCTAGATAATCTCCAAAAATTTTAGGTTTTCAATGATGACCAACACATACTCGCCTTCTTGGAAAGTTTTGTTGTTTTTGAAGGACAAATAATAAATGAGTTAGAAAGAGGTCATGGGGATTGGGATCCTGAGAGTTGTGACACTGAAGGAATAATGAATTTGAAAAACAACAACATTTCCAAGGGGATGGTAGCTTTATAAAGAATATTTGATTTTGATCCTCGGGCTTGGGAGAGAGTGCCAATGCAAAGTGATGGAGGGAAGTACAAATCTATTAATTTGGCTGATTCGGGTCCTAAAAGAAATGTTCTTATAAGAAAGACCTACCTTGAGGAGATCAAAAATGAAATAATTAAGGTGTTAAAAGAAGACATTGCAGAAATTTCCTAGAGTTATGAAGATTTAAAGACTTTTGACACCTCTATGATCACGCATACAATACCTTTGAAGCTAGAAATGAAGCCCTTGTGTCAAAAGTAGCACTCGGTCAATGCTTTCATCGAGCCATTAATACAGAAAGAATTTCAAAAGCTTTTATCAACAAGAATCATCTTCCCAGTACAACACTTCACTTGGGTTGCCAATTTAGTTCCAATACGTAAGAAAAGTGGGGAGAACAGGCTATGTGTTGACTTCAAGAACCTAAACAAAGCCTCTGAGAAGGATAACTATCCACTTCCTACTCTTGATGAGGTATTACAAACTATCAATGGATCTCAGATGATGTGATTCTTGAATGGCTATTATGGGTATAACCAAGTGCTTGTCAGCCATGAGGACGGGATGAAGACCTCCTTCACTACAAAGTGGGGGACATTTTCCTATCGCAGAATGCCATTTGGACCTATCAATGTTGGAGCTACATTCCAACATGCCATGGACGTAGAATTCAAGGATCTAATAGGTAAGTGTATCATAATCTATGTAGATGACTTAACTATTTTCTCTAAGAACAAGGACCATGCTGTTGATCTAGCAAAAGTCCTTAAGAAATGTATAAGCTATGGAGTCTCCCTAAATCCCAGGAAATGTGTTTAGGCCATGTGATATTAGAAAAGGGGATATCCATAGACCCTGATAGAGTTGAAGCCATCTTGAAATTGACAATTCCGAGAAGTAAAAAGGAGATGAGATCCTTCTTTGGAAGGATTAATTTTGTAAGAAAGTGTATAACAGGATTTGCAGAAATTGTGAAGCCACTTAATGAGATGATGAAGAAAGATGCAAAAATAGAATGGAGCAATGAGGAAAAATTTGCATTCTCACAAATTAAACAATCAATATCTAAGGCACTAGTCTTAACTAGCCCAGATTATCTAAAGCCCTTCTATATCTATTCATTCGCATCTGACCATTCATGTGAAGTTGTTCTAACACAAAGAAGAGGAGAGGGAGATGAGAGGCCAACTTCTTTCATGAGCTCCCCATTCAAAAATGCAAAGGTCAAGTACCCACATCTTGAGAAGCAGGCCTTTGCATTGGTCTGAGTAGTAAATAAATTCAAACATATATCCTTAGGAGCTAGGTTGTTGCCATAGTTCCTGATCCAACTGTCAAATCTTTACTTATGCAAACTAAGTTTGGGGAGAGAAGAGGAAAATGGATGACTATTTTGCAAGAATATGATTTAGAAATCCATCCAATGAAGCTCATCTGAGGAAAGGGATTATCAAATTCTATGGAAGATGTTGACAAAAATATCACTTGCCAACAGTATACAGTGCAATCATTCACCAATGATCTGTGGTATACAGATTTAATCTTCTTCCTTCTCAATAATAAGTGCCCAAAGGGGATGAATGCTACCTAGAGGATAGAATTAAGGATGAAAAGTGCTCATTACATACTCAAAGGAGGATCCCTATATAGAATAAATTATGAGGGAGTTTATTTGTGATTTTTATATCAGCAAGAAGCCAAGCATGCTATTGCTGAATTTCATGGAAGACATGGAATAGGGCATGGATTAGTAGATTCATTGGCTCATCAAATTCTCAGGTTAGGTTATTATTAGCCCTACGTGTTCAGGGATGCGCATCAACATGTCAAAACATGTCACACTTTCTAGACCTATGCACCCAAGGAGCGTAATCCTGCAATGCCCTTGCAACCAGTCTATGAGGTAAGACCATTCGCCCAATGGGCTTTGGATTTTATAGGGGTAATTAATCCTAACTCTTCTGCAGGACATAAGCTTATCTTAATAGCTACAGACTATTGCACACGCTGGATTGAGGCTTAGCCATGCAAAAACAACACCACAGAGGTGGTTATCATATTTTTGAATGACAACATTATTACTAGGTTTGGAGTACCCTTTGCCCCAGTATGTGATAGTGGCCCCACTTTTTCATGTGCTAAATTTATACAATGGGCCTATGAGCATAAAATCAATTTGAAATATTCATCCAATTATTATCTATAGGGAAATGGGGTAGCAGAGTCTACCAATAAGAACCTGTTGGAGGTAATAAAGAAATTGTTGGTAAACAATCCTAGAGATTGGCATACCCAGTTGAGATTTTCCTTATGGGTAGATCGAACCCGTATTAAGGTTGCTCTAGGAAATTCTCTGTTTAAATTATTTTATGGCCAAGACCCAGTTTTCCCCATACACTTGCAGATACTTGTTCTCAATTTTATTCAGGAGTTTTATACAAAGGATGATCGGATTGAGGTAAGATTAAATAACCTTTTAAACATGGAAGAACAAAGAGGCACTACTTTACAATAGTTCTTCAAACATTAGGTTGTTGTCAAGCATTGGTTTTACAAAAGAGCTAAGATCAAAGCATTCAGGATATCATATCTAGTGTTGTTGTGGGATAAGGCTAAGGAGAAAAAGGGTGACCACCAGAAGTTTGATAGACTCTGGTTAGGTCCGTATCAATAGTCAAGATCTTGGGTGAGAACACTTTTCGCTTGATCACCTTAACGGGAGAACCTGTTACATTGCCAATCAATGGACAATTTCTCAAGCATTACTTTAGTTCATAAAGGTTTGAGTTTTGAATTCATTGTATATATGTATCTTGTGTAATTATCTATTTTTTGTTTTTGTTGGTTGTTTGTTTGTTTGTTCTCTCTTTCTCTTTGTTTCTTTTTGTTGTTTTGTGTTTGTTTTTGTTTTCTTCTTTGGGGACCCTCTTTTCTTTCCATCTTCAAATGTAGGGGTTTGTTATTCAAAGTATGTCATAGGCACTAGGAGAGAAATTGATTTAGGAATTTTCAGGCATATCTGTCAAGAGATTTTGTTCTAAAACTTATGTCTTATGGTAATTTTAGCATGGGTTTGAAAGCTATTAGGAGTAAGGTATACTATAGATAACCTCATGAACTATGATTGAAATATAAAGTTCCTATTCATCTCAAGGTGATTATATCTCTATTTCAAGTGAACAATATGATTCCCCAAAACTATCATAGGATCCACTGTAGTTCTCAACCCATATTTCAGACTAGTAATGTATGAGTATTGAGAAGGTTCTAAAAATAATTTCCAAAAGTGAAGCCTATAAAAGAAAGAGAAAAGAAAACTACTGAAAAAAAGGAAAACTCAATACTAAATGGGTAATTCAAGAATCTCTATTGAGGCTATGGATGCCTGGCTGGTAGTAGAGCAATACTTTGAGAGAATTAGAGGTATCTTCATTGGGGCTATGGACGCTTGACTGGCAGCGGAGCAATGCCCAGGATTTCATTGCATGACAATTGAAGGGCTCAACCTATGTAGCTTGGATCTTAGATATAGTTTTTTAGGTGTGGAGAAATTTCTTATGAAGAAAGATGCACCATATAAGCACACGCTCATATTCAAAAGTAGTTTATGTTGATTTACATTTGAGATTCCAACTCAAATTTACTTAAATATTTTGATCATACTTAACATGTTTCATAAATCAAAGGTTTTTTTGTAACTGAATTCTTCAATATCTTCAAAATGGGTAAACCATTTTCCCAATCGAGTCGCCATTTGTTGTGCCTTGCATAACCACCCCCTTTTTTTTGGGAACAAAATGGGTCCCCCTTGTTTTCATTTTGTCTTTGGTTTTAGCTTGAGTCTTAGGAGTTTTTTTTTTTGCTCCTAAGTCTTTCTTTCTTTCGTTTTGTCAAAAGCAGAGCCAAAATCGAAGTTGGACTATGAACTTTTCCAAAGTTCCTAGTTCGGGTTTCCTTCGGACTTCGAGTCTGCCTTCTCTTCCTTGTTTTCTTTCATTGTCTTTCGGTTTTTCTGGCACTCTTGGGTTTTTTTTCTCCCTTGGGTTGTTTGTCATTTTCTTTGCGTCTTGTTTTACCCATCCAGAAGAAAAACTGGGATTAGAACCTAACTTGGAACTTTCTAAGAATTCCATATTTTGTTCATGTTATGATTCCGATTCCGCTCATTTGTATTGTAGTTTTTGTTTTGTTTGTTTTGTTTGGGCCGATTCCATTTTTCATTTCGTTCTTGCTTCCCTTCATGTTTGCTCGTCTTTGTTTTGTTTCATGTTTCTTGGTCAAGAGTGGAACCAGAATTAGACACAAACTTTGAACTTTGTGAAAGTTCCAATTCTAGTTCTGATTCTGATTCCGCCCCCATTTCTTTTGTTTGTCGTTGTCCTTGTTGTGAGACTGGGATCAGGTTTGGAGTTCGATAAGGAACTTGTCAAAGCTCTCTTGTTTGGTTCTGGACCCGAGTTTGCTTCTACCCTACTTTAGGTGTTCATGGGACTTAACTGTCTGTTCGCATTGTTTGCTCTGCCACCAACCTACCATATTAATGTTATTAATTGCAGCCTCTCCGCACGGGCAAATTAATTTTAAATTCCTAATCATGTTTAGCTAGCTCATTATCTTTGTTATTTGAGACGTTTAAGCATGCTAGAGACAGAATTAGTTTGAGAGGATCAATTGGATTATGGAAGTGAGTTGCAGAGAAAATCTTGGTTGGATTTTGGTCATTTCTTGAGAGCGTGTTAAGGTAGGTTTCTTTGCTCTTTTGTTTCCCATTTTGTCTTGTGTTGTGTTTTTTTTTGGCGCATTCACAGAAGTCTTGTTTCTATGAATTCTTCGCTTGTCTCTTGTTCCTTTTCTAGGTTTGTTTCTTGTGTCTTTTTCTTTCTTTCTCATTCTTTTTTTTTTTTCCATTTGTCGTTTTCTTTTGTTGTTTGTTTCACTATTGCTTTCATGATAGGTGTGTTTTGTTGTGCCCTAGTTCTTCACTAGGGTTTTTGATTTGTGAGGGTTTTTTGTGCTTGAATGATGAACTTCATTTTGGAAACCTTTTTCTTGTTTCAAACTTGTGTCAACTCTATGTTTTTTGCCTTGGCTTGTTTTTTGCGATGCCCTAATTTTTAGAGTCAACGTGTTGAGCAATATAGGGTTTGCTGGAAAAACTTTACAAAATAGTCTTTCCTAGGGTTTAAATTGGCATTCGTACGGTTGAGCTATTAGGGGGTTAAGCCCTTCTATTTCTAATTTCCTCATAAACCCATGTAACCTAGGTCTTTAAATTCATGTGACTGTGTCTTTTGAAAATATCCCCCCTTTTGCATATTGAATTGGTGGGAGTGGACCCTGGAATGAACTCATTCCTGAAGTTTTTTTCCATCAAGCATCATTCCTAAAATCATTTTTCTTTCGGTAATTACGATATTAAGTCCTTATGCTTGTCCTTGAGTGGAATCGAAGTTGGGGTGGAAGTTGAATTTGGAACTAGCATTTAGTTTCTAGTTTAGTTTCTATTCCGGTCCCAGTTATGGTTTTGTCCTAATTCCGATTATGACCCTGCCAATGTTGAAAAACTATTTTATGTCCTTAGTGCTTCTATGGTTCCACTTCTGATAAAGGTTGAAATTTGGTTAAGTTAAAACATTTTTTCAAGGAGATAGAGGTAGGTATGCACTGATGTATTGATTTATATGTGTTGATCATCTAACATAGGAGTTTATTGTAGAGTTTGAGAAATGTTTGGAGCATCAAATGAGGCTTCTCAAAGGAGCCAACCTACAGAAACTTCAAGGCAAGGGGCTAGGCCAAAAAAGATTAAAGTAGAATAGCTTCCTAATACTCTGAGGTGCAAACATAAGGAGGCTACCCTTACCACCAGCAAGGTTGATTCTGATTGGGAAGATATCATAGACACCAACTTAGGCCCTTTTAACTTTGAGGAGTTGGTGGATGAAATTTTCAATGAAAATGTTACACCAAGGGCACAGAGGATTGCTTAGTTTGGATTTGCACACATTGCACTATTCCCTTTGTCCTTTCAATGTCCAAAATTGGTATTAGCAATTGTTGGCACTTACAATCTTGCTACTAGGTAGTGTATGAATTCACAAGGGAATGTTATTATTGATCTAACATCTCAAATGTTCAGGTTCATGTTTGATGCACCCGTTCCACATAATCCTAAGCAGTTGAATGAAGCAGAAGCTTTGAAGCTTTACAGAAGCAACAAAGAAACCAATAGATCCTACATGAATAAGCATTGGATGAGGATAGAGAAAAAGTCTCTAACCAAGCCCGACAAACCAAAAAGGGCAGATTTCAATAAAGAAATTGGGGACATAATCATGTTGCTTTCTAAGGTGTTTGGAAAAAGGGATGCTTCAAAGTTTAAAGAATGGATGTTCCCATTCATCCATGCTATATTGGAAGGTAAACAATAGTTTGACTGGCCAATGGTGTTGTCAGAAAGTATACATAGTTAGATGATCAGAGTGAGAGAAACCAAGAGTTTCTTTATGACCTCTTATGTGGTCTATGCAGCTACTCGGATGGGGATTTTTCTTGGATTGAATATAGCTGGCATATTGGGAGAAGTCCAAGGGAAAAAGAAGGTGTGGGAGCACTATAATCATCTCACATTGCAAGAATCAGAGTTACACACTAGGAGGGTTAATGATGCCTTCCTCTATGTTGTTATTAACAGGCTCACTAGAGATGTTGGGTATAGATTAAGCAAGGAGGCAATTGCTTTTATCAATTAATGGGGACACTAGTTTATCCAATACCCCACATTCACTTACTTCAGATTAGGAGGCTTTGATGGTCATCCTCATTTTCTTCCTAGGTGTTGCAGCAATAAAATTGTTTTAATGGTGTTTATATATCAAGGTTTGGCGGTTAATTTCAAATTTGGAACCAAACACAAGACTGGTTTCCATAAGTTTCCAGTGAAGTTGCGAGAGTTTAGCTATCCACACATTGTGGCAGCTAAGGCTATTTGTGATGAATTAGTTTATCTAAAATTGGGCTTGTACACTTCTAGGAAGCATTATGACCATGGGCACAAGATGCAGGCTTTGCTTCCTAGTCTATTTGACAAGCATTTCAATCTGTTGGAGGACTTTTGGATGGATCTACAAGATGATTATGATCTCGGAAGGAGAAATTATGAAAGAGTGCCAATCCCACTCATGGTTGAGTATGGGATTAAGGAAGACATCTCAAAGAATTTATCTGATGATGGGGTAACTTTGGATCCCCAATATGAGGCTGAGAACATAGGCACTAAGATTATCTAGTGGACTGGAATATGGAAGAGTTCATAGATATAAAGCAAATTGCCAGACCAATCTTGGAAAGAAGTGTGCACTAAGTTAGTTTGAGGGTTAACTAGCCTGAGGCTCAACCATCCAAGAAAAGAAAGGTTGTTGGAGCCACAGAATACAAAGGACAAAGAGAAGAATTCCTCCAAAGGAGCCATTGGAATTTATGCCTTCTAATGCAGAAGAGGAGGTGGTTTCCCAAGACCTCCCAGAGATGCAAGAAGATGAGATAATTGCACAAATTTGTGCTTCAACATTCATTGCAGGAGAGGTATCTGCTCAACCCTTTGTTACACAACAACTAGGTTAGGAATCCCAAAAGGGAACTCTCGATAAGGATGCTGAACTACTAAAGGAAATGGAATCGAGAATTGAGATACATGATATTGATACTTATTCTAAAAATACTCCATCTGATAAGGAGGCTCATGTAGTAACATCTCTTGATGTAATAGATGATGCAGGGATTGAGCATATATTGATAGAGGAAGACTAGTGGAAGCTCTTTGAGGATGCCAAAGGGGAAGTTGATGCCAAGACACAAGCTAAGGCATTAGCTAAACAAGAAGAAGAAGATGCTAAAGCACCAGCCGTGTTATTAGCCAAGCAACAAGAAGTGGAGGCTCAAGTTAAGGATGATGACTTGGCTTAGCAACAACAAGAAAAAGAGCAGGCGCTCAAGATGAAGGAAGAAAGAGATAAATTTATTTTGCAATAGAAAATTCATGACCTTGAAGAGGAGAAAGCTGCTCAAAGAAGGGAAAATGAAGCTCTTGAGGCCAAATTAAAGGCACAAGAACAAGATCTTAAGAAGAGAGAAGAACAAGAACATTTGGAAAAAGAGAAAAAGGTTGCTGAGATTGCTGAATGTGAGAAGAAATCCAAAGAGGCATGGGACTATGTTTAAGAGCTAACAAGGAAACGAGATCAAATGTTAGAGGAAATAAAGTTGGAAGAAGAATGTTTGAGGAAGGAATTGGAAGCAAAGAAACTACATGAGTAGAAGGATAAGGAAGAGGCTGACAAGCTTGCACAAGAGAAGGCACAAAGTGAGCAACAAAATGTGCAAGAAGTTGACTCTCAGCCTGGAAATACAATATTACCACCTCTATATTCCACTACTACTACTTCTTCTTCTTTCCAAGTAGCTACTACTCCTGTTGCTCCTGCTTGGTTGAAGCTTGACCTAGAAAGGAAGAAAATAGTTCAACCCCAACTGTTGAACTAGGATGAAATGATGAAAGAGATTGAGAAGGAAAGTCCCAAGAAGAAGGCCAGGGTTCTTCACTCCACCAAGCTTACTGATGTAGGAGATATCATTGCTGAGTGTGCAATACCAATGGTGGATAAGAACTGGGAGGATATGCAAATGATTGATTATCAATTGGGCATGGTTAATTTGGGAAGGCCTACAAGAAATCATCAAATGAACTTAATAGATATTGTGGCTTCCTCTACCAAGTCCTAGATGATGAAAGACAAGCAAAACAAGGATGGGCTTAAGGCTCAATTAGATCAATTGCATAGGTTTTTAAAAGATGTTTCAACTCCAATCTCTCAACAAGCTATTGCCCCTGAATCCCCAATCCTACTAATAAAGAAAGAGGTTGATGATTTGGTTCAGATGAAAAGTAAAGTGGGAATGATGAAGAGATGGTTGAACAAGCTCAATCAAAAGGTTGATGACATGCTTGATGATGATTTTAAGATTCATAGAGTGGCTCTTGACTTGGAAGGGGATTTTGATCAACAATCCAAAGATCTAGATAAGCTAGATGAAGAATGTAAAGAACATGCTAAGAAGCTTGAGGACATTAGCAAGGTACCTAAGTCAACTTTTCTTGAGCATTCAGTTCTTGAGAATGATGATGTGGATTTGGTTGAGAAAAATATGAGTATAATAGGATATAAATCCAAGTCTGTTCATGGGCATAAAAATGAGATTCAAGAAGTGAGTAAGGACTTGAATCAATAGATTGATGAGTTAGAGGCAATTGTGGCTATTTTAGTCAATCCAGATTCCTCGGTCAAGGGGGATCTTACTTTGGATAAGATGAGGGAGAAGTGGAGGAGTAGGTTTGAAGAGGTGATGCAAAAAGAGGATGATGGAGAGGATTTGTTATTGGATAGGTTTATGGACATAAGGGAAGAAGTGAAGGCCGCTAGAAGAGAGTTAATCAAATTAAAAGAGGTATAAAAATTGGTTTCAGTAGAATTAAAGAGGATTAAGTTTGAGGATGATTAGATTGATGGACCTGATGTGGATACTCTTCAATAGGTGTTGTCCAATTATGATGAGTACATCCTTGAGCATGCAACACAAAATTTTGTTGGCTCTCTTCACTGGACACAACATTTCCTTCTCTCCTCTTTTGTAGGGTTTTCATGTGGACTCAACTCTAATTCCCTTTCTTAGTTCCACCTTCTTTGGAAAATCAAAATTTGTGCAACATTTTGCTCAAGCCTTCTAACTCAAGAGATCAGTAGTTCAATTTCATCAACAGTTCCTATTCCTTAATTTATGGATCTAGATTCTAAATTGGGAGGAATTCGTGCATGTTGGGCCTATATTTATTATTTGGTTCCATTTTGTAAAGGTTGGCTAATTGAAGAAAGATCAGCCACCTGCTGATAGCGAATAGTGATTAGCTCTATAGGATTTCATTGTTATTAGCAGAGATACTTTTAAGAAGTTTAGTTGAACTTAGACACAATTTTTACAGTTTGACACAAGTTTTTATGTTATCAAGTTTGGACCTATATGATAAGGTTAATGATGCATGATCAATCCATATGCCAATGATTTGTTGTGCCTAAATGTTTTTTATTTTATGAGAATCAATAGAGGAAACTAGATTTAAAGATTATCTCATTGGGTTATATATGAATGAAGTTATTGTTATGTCTATTTGATTTATGTTTAATGATGAGTGAATGATCTATTTTGAATTAAAGTTTAGTGAATGGTGATTGTGTTGAATTAGCACTATGGATTTATGTAGTTGTATGGTTTATTTTGTGGATTGTATCTTGTTGTAGTTGTGGTTAGGTGAATGAACACTCATTATTGATATGCATGTCTGGATGTTAAGTAGTTTTATTCATATTCTTCTAATTTTAAAGCTCTGATATATCTTTTTCTCTTTATTTAAACCCCCAAAACATAGATTAGTCTACTTCATGTAGTTTTGTTCCTTGTTACCAGTAAAGGCCCCTTGCACATTATAGTTATATTGACCATTTGAGCGATATCAACATAATTGAGAACCAATTACCAGGACCTTGGGAGTTAGATTACCATGTTTTTTCTTTCTTTTTTAGGAGAAATAGAATAGTAATATTTTGTTTAATGTTGTTGTGTTGTTTTGACCCTCAACAGTACTATATTCACCAAGTCAGTCTCCAAATACTAATGAACAAAAAATTAGTTCACCGAATCTTCTAACTTCCACCCAAATTGATATGAGGAACCAAGATTTACAAATAACATAGATTATGCATCGAACAATACTCCCTAAGATCCACAACAAAAAATAATAACTAAAAAATTGCATATGAATCGAAGAACATGAAATTATTGGATGCTTTGTTCTTGCTTAATAGATAATCATTGATCTTTAATATGTCTGCTGGTATGAGAAAATTGCAATGTGTGGATCGACTAGCTGACAAGGGTTTCCATCAATGACAACACCAGAAAACATGTGCAGTGTCTCTTGCGAACAATCTCCCCCTTTGGCATTGATGGCAACACTTAGTGAAAAATGACTAAGTGTCGGATCAGTACCAAGAAAATAACACTACACTGCCAACCAAAACTCCAAAAATATCTTCATCCACAACTCAAAACTACAACTCCCCCTTAGATGAATATACATTTTTCACTTTTCTATTCTCCCCCTTTGACATCAATGGAAAAGATGGGGAATCCGCATACAAAACTCCTATAAACAAACAAAAACTTCAAACTACATATGTGCAAGCTTGTTTCAAAATGAGTTACACAAACTTGAAGGTATCTGCAAAATTTGTCTTTAACAGGCTCAAGCTTGTGTCCCAACACTTCTTGAGGCTTTCCAGAATAGTTATGTGACCATAGAGTAAATAAGATTGCACTTTTGCATATTCAAGGCTCACTGGATCACTGACCGCCATAGCATCTTGTGATTCTTTCAAAGCATTCAACATGGTTTCCATCTTTGGACCAATTAGCCCTCTAAGTTCGCCAACTCTTTCCAAAACTCTATCATTATCACACTTCAAACTCTTTATTTTTTCAAGTAAGTGTTGGAAATATGTGCCTAAATCATCACAGGCTATAACCTCTACTGGAGCAATGTCGGTGTGACATCCATCATGTCTGGCCGACTAGCAGCTTGAATCTTGTTGTATTGTACATGTCGTTGTGACCTTGCTTCTGTCTCATCAGAGGAGCCTATCGCTGTGACAAGAAGTAGTCATTGTAAACTCTTACCACGTGGAGATCTCTGGCTGACAGGCCATTCAATCGGGCATCGGGGAGACTTGGCAGAGAAGGATACTATCAGTAAGAAGTCTTACCGATGTGAGAATGTCTCACCGATAGCATATAGCTATCAGGGTAACACATGGGGCTCGGTGGGAAGTCTTATCAAAAGTAATATGTCTCACCAACAGCATTTTGCATTGAAGTCATCGGGATAACTAAAGGGGTCTTGGTATGAAGTCTCATCGAATAGCCAAAGTCTAGCCGACAGGATGTTTCACATGGAGTCGTCGGAGTAACATATGGTGGCTCGGTAAGAAGTCTTACTGATGAAGTAATGTCTCACCGACCGTTCCCACTCGGGGTAACTCAAAGGGCTTCGGGATGATGTCCCAGTGAGAGTGGAAGGTCTCACCGATGGAAAAGAAAACATCTCGGTATGACTCCTGGCGACTAGTGTTGCTCGGTATGACTTGTGAGTATTCAGAGTAAAGTCTCAGTGAAGGACGTATGTCTTTCCAACTATTGATGGCTTTAGAGTAACATAAGGGATCTCAGTGAATCCTCTTGGTGATAATGATATGTCTTGCCGACTATTGTTTGATGATCAGTATAACATGTGACTTCAATATAATCTCCTGGTGAGAGCGATAGTCTTGCCGAAAGGAAAACTGAAGATGGTGAAACTTGAGGAGGCTCGATGTGAAGTCCTAGCGAGAGCGGTATGTCTCGCCAATAGAAAACTGAAGTTGATGCAACATGTGAAGCTTGGTAAAATGTCTTGCCGATGAGGAATCTCTTGCCGATAGAGAGGCATTGGATGTCGATGGATTTGGTATGTCTCAAGGTGTTCGCTATATCGTCTTGTCGACTGGTGGAATCTATGTTGATATCGATATGAAGACTTTGTGGCATCAGGGAGACACTGTTTGTGTCTCACCGAGATTCCAACAAAGTTTGAATTCTTTTGACCGAGTGATGACCATCTATGTGGCTGGTATTCGACTAATCAGAGGAGCCGAATTGGAACCATTGGAAGACAGTCTGTTGTGGCAGTTCTGTGAGGAAGTTCGACAGATAGAGAACGACATGAATATAGTTTTAAGTTGTCGATGCTCGATGGTTCGGTTGGTTCGAAGAACAATTGTGTGAATAGTTCGAATTGTATCAGAGTGATTTCTATTATGTAAAGATTGTAACTTGAAGGTTCTTGTACAAGTTTGATCATTGTGAAAGTTGCTGAAATATGACATTAGAAAGATAAGTCTGATATTTGTATGTAATCTCCATTACTGTTGTAGACGTCTAAATTTGGACACTTAATTTATCAAAATTCATCCCCTTTCATCTTATTTTCGTAAGTAATACTGCTATTATTTAATTAATATCTTTAATTCTGCCAAATCCCTAAGGTATTTAATCAATAATACCTTATCTCTTTAATCCTCCTTCCATCGAATTAAAAATATTCCATTTATTTAACATGTAGGATGTGCACATGCCTAAGATTAGAGGTGTCACATCCTCCAACTTTTGCAAGTTGGCCTCTAATCTCTCTTAGCCACCTAACCATCCTCTAATCCTTCACTAACTAGCCTAATCAATCAAGGAATTTTTAATCCTTTTTATCCTTCCAAGGAATATTAAATTCTCTTCCCCATGTCCTTTATGACATGTGTCCTTAGTCAACCCGCTTTTTTTTTTGTCATGTGAATTTTAATTCACCTTTTAATCCCCCAAGGCACCCGAATTTTTAATTCCTTCACTTCTTCCCACATGTCCTTCACTTATTCTTTATTCTTTCCCATCTTCCCATGAGCATATTTGAGGAATTTTTAATCACATGTCCTCTCACCCACATGGGGACAAGGACCTCCTTTATGAGGAGATCTTGTCCAATCCCAAGGTACTTTGTACCCTCCATGTCATGTCCTTCTCCTTCCACATCATGTCCACTTCACCTTTTAGGGCTATGTCACATGCCACGTGTCAAGATGTGAGGGCTTGTGAGTTGTCAACTCACCTTGGCCCTACATCTTGATATTTGGTGGCTCAATCTTGGCCATCCATTTCCCCTAGGAATTCTCAAAATTCTTATAAACCCCCCCTCTTTTCTCTCATTTGGGGAGAGATCATTTTGCTAACCAAACTCTTGCAATTTTGTTTCTCAACTTATACTTAATGTGTTTATCCACTTGCACTCATCCTCACAACATCATTTAGCTTGCATCTTGTGCCATCCAAGGAGCATACACATCAAAGATCGAAGTGCCAACCAAAGGATCGATTCGACACAAGGTATAGAGTTCCATTTTGTTGCTTTCATCTTGTGTTGTTTCCAACTTAGGGTAATCTTGAGGTGTAGGTTGTTTCAGTGTTTATTTGCACTCTTTTACTTGCTGCTTGTTTTCTAACACTCATATTCGACCTATCACAACTATAATACAAAGTGATTTCTCTTGGTATGGTAGGTTTTTCTCCCGTAAGGGTTTTCCCACGTATATCTGGTGTTCATATGTGTTTGTCTATTTCTCTGTTTTAGTAATCTATTTCAAAGTGCATCTTAATTGGACTGTGATTGAAAAATTATAAGTGTCTCTGCATTCTTCCCTGAGGTCTTTGATGTTAGGAGAGTTTCTTCCGCATCTATCTTTCCTTTCAGTAAGGATATAACTTGACCTTCTTGCTCTCCAACAGAAATAGTTAAAGCATCAAAAGCATCATAAATAGCAGCTAACTCTTTCTCATGATCCTTAACCATCTTCTAATTTTCCTCAGTAAGTTTTGTCATTAGCTATCAATCCTTTAAACCTACTGATCTTCCTAGCATCAAATTCCTTAGGAACTTTGTCCAAATTTGATTTCTCAAGTGACTCAAAATGAGTCCTTACTGAATTTATAAGTTTCTTCAGCTCACCGGAGGAAGAACCAGATGGATCCTTAACATAAGTAGGCATGATCTTCTCCAAAATTCTAGATGCCAAGTTCAATAACTCACTGTCCTCAATGTGAGACTTCAAAATTTCTTCCCTAGCCTTAGCTTGTGAAAATGATGCGACTTTCATTTTTTGAATTGGGGACAAAGTGGACAAATGAATAGGAGCATCTCCCAACTCAAGATCAAATTCTTCCTTTTGTTCTTCTAGAAACTTCTTCACTGCCTCTGCAATGTCTCTTGCTTCTACTATAACTCCCTTAACTTCAACCTTCTTTTCCTCAACTACTGTTTCCACAACCATAGATTTTTGCTTTTCATTTAGAGCTTTAACTTCTTCAACTAATATCTCCTTTTCCTCAATGGACACAATTTTAGGAGCTTCAATCTCCATAGGTTCTTCTGTATCATGTACATCCAGAGGAATCTATGTTCCCTCAATTGTAACCTCTTCATTTACTGAACCAAATGAAATATCTTGCACATTCCCTTCTTCTAAAAAAACACCAATTCTGTTCTTTAATAGAACTTTATTCAAAATGCTTTCAGTTTCTTTTTGTTCTTCTTCAACTTTACCCAACATAAGCTTGTTTATTCTTGTTTTTCTTTTGAACTCTCTTTTTGATTCTTTTAGGATTGACTTCATTTCTTCAACAGAAATTAATAGACTTAGATTTGCAAGAACCCATTCTCTCAATTGCTCCTCTTCAGTTCTAGCATGAACTCTCCTCATCTTTAAAATTTCATACAATTCTTTAGGCAACTATGCCATTATCTCAATAAGAGTCATATTGAAATTGTTCAAATATTTTATTGTAGCCTCCTCAAGGACTCTTTGACCAATAGTATCAAAGGTATCATACACTTCAGATAGGGGGTTAAGATTTCCATCCTTAATTATACCTCTTTCAACTTCCTCTACTAACATACCTGGTTTTTCAAGCTTCATCTTCTTCGTTGCTTCCTCCTCTTCACTAGAGGGTTTGACAGTTGTTGCTACAGGGGTGTTCATATGCTTTATTTCTCTAACTCCATCAGATTTTGTCTCTTCATCATCTAAAACAACTATATAAACTCATGTGCTCTTATCCTTCTTCCTTTTATCGGATGCCTTAACTTGAGCTTTTGTAGGCGTTGACTTCTTTACATGACCAGATAGGGATGTTGAGCTCCTTGTTGATCTAGTTTGAGCAGAGGATGCTACCAGACTATCAGATTCAATTTTAGCATGCTCTTTTCCTTTTTCACTTTCAACTTGTTCTCCTTTCCTTCTGGCTTCTCTTATAGCTTCTGTAGGTATGCCCATGCTCTCTGCGAAGACTTTCACTTCTTTCCTCACTCTCTGTACTATCATTGGTTTCTTCAATTGCTCATGGACTTGCATATTTTTCTCTGCATATGTTCCAAACCTTTCTTTAGACATATCTAAAGGCTTACTCAATAGATGTTATGCATATAGCTCCAAGATTCTTTCCTCAACTTCATAACCCATTGGCATAATCCAGACGGTTCTAGGTTCTATCACTTCCATCAAGCATTGATCAATATCCACCATAAAATAGATTGTATCCTTATACTTTTCCACAATAGAAGTGGGAATTCTTTCCCTTGCTTGCATTATATTCTAAATTTTTTTGAGATATTCCCAAATTGTAGTTTTCTTGGCTTGTAAATCACAAAGGCTAAATAACATGTCTCTAATCTAAACAACATGCTTATCGCTTTTCCCATGCACTTTCCCAACTTCCAAAACTTCATCCTTGAAATAAAAGAACAAAAATAGCAATAGATTACCATATTTGAAGGAATTCTTCTTGTCTTTCTTAATATTACCAAGATTTTCCATAAGCTAACTTCAAAGCAATTCACATAAATCATACTCTACATTCTCCTTTACCATTTGATAGGTTGTATATATGGTAGTATAGGATACAAAAATTTCTCAACTGGAGTGATATATCTTATGACCAATGACCATCGAGACAAATTTCACACCCACATCAATGATGTTATCAATTGTCATCACTCTTTTATCAAATAAAAAACCAATTGCATCAGTGACAGTTTGATTTTTCACAAACTTCAAAATCAACAATCCACTAGAGGAATTTAAACTTGTAACAACACTTATAGCCTCTTTTGTAATATTGAAGGGTTGATTTAACCACATGAATTTAGCATGAACTTGACTCAAGATGTACCAGACCCATTTGTTTTCATCAAACATGAGGAATTTCACAATCTGCATGAATTTCTTTTCCTCTAGGGTTTTGAATTCGGGATTAACATAGAAATCCTCTCCAACAATGTGTTTGGAATACAAATTTAGCAACTGCAAGCTTCCTAACTCCTCATTATTAGCATAAATGTATGCCCTAATATCTTTAATGTGAAAAACACCATATGAAACAGACGAAAATGCACCTAAGGGCTCGATCTCAACAGACTTGAAAGGATGCCACTTAAACTTTGGATGGGGTCTATCCTTGACTTAAACTACCAATGGAGTAGCCATTTTCACAAATTCACAGGTTTACAAGTTTTCCCGAAAAATACCTTTTAGCCAAATTAGGGTTTGAACTTCAAATCTCCTTCACACTTGAATTCTCGCCAAATGTTGCCAAAGTTTTCTTCAAAGCTCTTCATACTTCTTCTTCTCAAAATGCAAAGTGACAAATGAAGGATAGAAATAACCTTTTATCATTCACACACCTAACCTTTTTGATGTAATAAATTCTTTTTCCCTAACTCATCTAGATACCCTATTTCCATACACTGTAAAAGATAACTCTTATGCAAAACTTCAATTCTACATAAATACTCTCTCCAAGTGTTCAATAGAATATGTAGATCATTAATGCAAACACTAAACTCATCCACATCCCAATGTTGATTTACAGGGGGTTTGAAATATTTTCTTGATAGTTCCCCCTAGGCCAGAGGCCTTAACCTAATTCTCGGAGGAATTACCAGAAGTTGATTCTAGTGCTAGCTCATTTCCTACAACAGAGGGAATCTTCTTCACCCATTTCTTCTTCATCTGCTTCCTGATTTGATCTGTAGTAACTTTCCCTTTTCCTTTTTCATCCTTCTGCATGTTTCTTCTTTGATTTATCAGACCTCTTCTACAAAATCTAGCAATATGACCAGTTTTGTTGCAATTGTAGAACAACACATTTCTTTGTCCAGACCAATTGTTCCAATGTCTTTCTCTTGATCTGCACTAGTTAGCAATATGGCCAAATCTATTGCATGTATAACATCTAACATTTCTATAAAAAAAAATCATCATATTTTTGCATTCATTTGACTTATGACCATACTTGTTATAATTAAAGCACTGACCAGAGAATGATGGACCAATTGAATTCATTATACTTTTGCATTGAGCTGCCATATGACCAAATTTATTGCAAACATAACAGTTTCCATTAAACCTTTGAGCATTAGGTTGTCTTATCGGATACCTTCCAGTGTTGTTCATCTGATTTCCTTGTCTAAACCTCCTTTGTCCAAATCCAAAAATTTCTCCTTCCTCATATCCAAGCCCTCACTTGTCACCATCAGTCCTCTAAATTTTAATTAGTTCATTAAGCTTGGCTGAGCTAATCTTGAACTTCTCCTTGAATTCATTTGTAGTAGCAAGTTCATCTTTGAGATCAACAATGTGTTTTTCAAGCTCTTCCTCATTGTGTTTGGATTGTTCTAACTCAAGTTCCAACTAAATGAATCCATCAATAATTTGACTGCATTCTTCATATTTCTCTTTCAGGGATTGGGCAAGCTTTTCTTCATTCCTCTTCTTGTCTTCAATTTCCTTATTCATCCTCCTCATAATAGATTATGTCTCATGCTTCAGAACTGCATTATCCCTAGAAAACTTTTCACATTCTTTTGTCTTATCTTTTAGGGCTTGACTCAGTTGTTCATCTACAATGTGTTTATTGTCTTCCTACTTGATTTGATCATAGAGTTACTTTCTCTTCTCTCTGGACTCGTTGATTTTTTCTTTCAATGACTCAATGAATCTCTCAACATTCATGAGATTTGCTTGTAATTATTAGACTTCAGATTTTGCTTGATCAAGATCATCTAGGGCCACCATAAGTTGTTGAAGACTGCTTGAATCCATTGAAACACTTTCCAATATCTTCCTCAAGCTTTTAAGCTTCTTTTGAGGAACTAAACTCTAATACCAATTGTTGGAATCACGCAACACTGAGAGGGGGGGTGAATCAATTTTGTGCAATTTTTAGCTTTATTAATATGATCCTTAAAGTGTTGATAGCATTCAACCAAAATAAAAATGCATGCACATAAGACAAGTAACCACAACACCATAACACAAGGATTTTTTACGTGGAAACCTTGTTAGGGGAAAAACCACGGTGGAGGTCAATCCACAATATTGTTCTAAGTAACTCAAAAGAAAAGATTACAAAATGAGAATGCACTTGCATTCAGGCACACTACCTAGAGCTCACTGCTCAAAAACTAAAAGGCTCACTACCTTACAAAAGTTTGGAATACTTCCAAAGATTTGAACTAATAAAGTAGCATCTACAAATGCCTAATTATAGTTTCGGTTAGGCTCAACAATCGAATTTTGGACCTTTTGACTAATTCAACTCTTCTGCTCTATTCTGCTTCAATTCATACCAAAAATCCTTAATGCACAAGTGAAACTATGCATAATCGCTCTACTGACCTTCTAAGATTCACAACATACATCAACTCACATAAAACACACACCAAAATGATATAATTGATCACTTATATATATCCACCACCAAGAATTCAATCACTATATGTCAGCTTCAACAAAATAAGAAATATTCATAGACAGTCAGCTCAAATCATCCATAATAATCAATGCGCATCCACAAGAGTTGGCCACAACATAGTGAGGACCCAAACCAAAATATTCGAACACAAAAATACTTAAACAATAACTCCTCAAATATTTGTGACACACTATATTCACCAAGTGGGCCTCCAAATACTGATGAACAAAAAATTAGTTCACCAGACCTTCTAACTTCCACCCAAATTGATACGAGGCACCAAGATTTACAAATAACATAGATTATGCATCGAACAATACTCCCTAAAATCCACAACACAAAATAATAACAAAAAATCTGCATATGAATTGAAGAACACGAAATTACTGGATGCTTTGTTCTAGCTTAATAGATAATCATTGATCTTCAATCGGTCTGCCGGTATGAGGAAATTGCAATGTGTGGATCGACTAGCTGAAAAGGGTTTCCATCAATGACAACACCATAAAACATGTATAGTGTCTCTTGCCAACAGGGAGTTCTGAGCAAGATTAACAATATTCTAAGGAATGTCTGACAAAAGTATGCAAAGATTTGGAGACAAATATGAGGCGTATACTTCAGTTGAATACCACAAAGGAAAAACATACAAAGGAGTGCAAAGATTCAACTTAATACCATTTAGTTTCATAGGGGAAATACTTCAAAAGTGAATTCCAGACAATGTTGATGGCATCACGAGTACAATAATTCACAAACACTTGAAATACAAAACTACAGAAAAAGCTTGAAACAATATACTAGCACAGTAGCAATACTTGGAAATGAAATTTCTGATTGTTCTAAATTAGACTCACAAATACAGGGGTGATCCCACAATACTGGTTTAAAATTTTTGGCCAAACTAGACACTGAACTAATTTTTTCTAACTCAATCTTCACTTTTAGGCACCTATAGTGGTTAAACCGTGAGGAATTTGAAGATGATACAAACTAGTGACTTGTGAAATTTTTTCTATATATTCTAAATATATTTTTTTCAATTTTTTTGGAATCAGATTGTACTTCTTTTTCCATCTCCTTCAAAAACTAGTTTTTTTCAGTAAACACCATTTTTAAGGAGTGGCGCTCACCATATAACACATAATTTTTTTTCCATGAAGGATAAAATTCTAATTTTTCTAATTTATATTTGTAACTATGATATCTAGTGCTTCCAATTGGTTTCATAGTGTTTTATTGAATATTTTTCCTTAATCAAATTTCAAGTCAAACCAATTACAATTCAAATAGGCATCAGATAACACAACTTTTTGTATGTATCAAAATTTATTTATTTTTGTTGGATCAAAGACTTCAATATCTAGTGCACTCATATTTTTCAATTTTTTTTTTGATAATCTTCTATTTTTCCACATGTGCAAAATAGAGAGCTATCGGTGAAAAAACTACATTCACGAGAAATTAAAAAATATATATAATAATAAAATTAAAATTATTTAAAATTATACTTTTTGGGAAGCTTATAATAAGGAATACATACAAAAAATAAATTTTAAATGAATTCATTTGATCCCCCAAAAAGTAAATCAAAAGTGGTTTTTTATCAACATTTTGATAGGTGTAAAAGAGACTTCATTATAGGTATGGTTTAAAACTAGCGGGGTTCTATCCAAGGGGGTTTGATCTAAGGTAGTTTGATCAAACCCTCTTCAATTGGAATGCTTTATGGAAATGTTTAAGGCTTAAATCATTATATTTTCTAAAAATATGTGATTTCAGCAAAAAATAGAATCTCCTAGAAATTGTAAACTAGCTTTCTGGGATCACCCACAGGCACTTTTGTTCAAACCAACATACAAATTTCAAGCATTTATTCCAAAAAAAGAAGAAGGTTGAAGAAAGAGGAACCTGGAATAATTCAATTGACTGAGCTGGAAGCTGATGTAGAGCTCTCTACCTCTAATTCGCAACTCCAACCTCTTCTCCAATTTGCAGCTCCAACCTCTACTGAATCCAACAACCTCTATAGAAACCCAAATCCAAAACTCCCAAAACTAGAAGAAGACTTTTTTCCAGAACCAGAGAATTATTCACAATAGAGAAGCAAGATTAGTTTCCAAAGGATAACCAAAAGTCCCTTTCATTTTGCAATATAACTAATTTATTTACTATTTCCCCTAATTCACCGTTGTTGCAAGCTCTTCTTTAAATTAATTATTTTATTTCATTTTCCCCACTACCAACAACTACCACTAATTATTATTATTTTATAATTTAACCTTTCCTTATAATTTGCACACAATTACATCAACAATTAAAATATTTAATTTATTAATTCAATTTTTCATTTCAATTTTGTTTGCACACACTATAGTTAATATACATTTATTTATTTAAACTTAATAAAGGTATTATCAATATTTTCATTTATCGACACCACAAACATATTAAAGCATTTATTTTAATTATCAAAATAGTTTTAACTTTAATAACTTTATTTTAATGCAATAAGTAATCCCCAAGCAACAATCAAACAATTTAAATCGAATAAACCAAATGCCAGAAAATACTGACATTATTGACCAACCAAACTGCCATACAAACAGGGTGAGTCATGGAGGGGCACTACATCCTCCCCCCCTAAGATTCGATTTACTCCTGGAAGTTGCAAGATAAGAATAAAACATATGTAAATACAAGAAACATCTATTATCAAGCAAATCAAATGTCAAACAATTACTTGACCACCATCCAAAGTAAAAGAAGAACTTCAAACAACACGGGCTGACTATAGAACTAACAAGGTACCGACCCAAATAATCATCCTCTCTGAGAATGATGGCTAGGGTAGGGGACCTTTTGTCATCTTTGTTTCAACAACATTTACATTGTGGTTTAAGGCATTCTCAGACCTACTAATTCAGGTGGAGCTGATGCCTGGTACTTGCATCCTGCAACAAACAAAATGGTCAAACATATATATATATATTCACATAATCAGGCACACCGTGAAAGGAAATCATAATGTAGTAGGGTACTCACAAATGAGTAATGCAACATTGTCCCTTTCACCAAAACGCATCCGAAAACAACAATCAGTAATCAAATCATCTTATAAACCATCCACTACATGAAAGAATATTTAAATGTTGATCATAACAATGCATCTAATGTCATGTAATACACCAAGCTGATTTGCTACATCAAAATGACACACTTTCACAAAACACAACATATTTATGCACTCAAATCACACATTTTTTATTAAATTTCCCTTAAGTACACACAAGACATTCCACTTTATTCATTAGAAACTACTATATCCCATAACATATTCAACACAAATCATGATTTTACACCTTTTCAGAAGCATGTAAACACAATTTATCATTTCATAAGCAAAAAATTCTATATTTAACACACATTCTTCACATACACACACAAATCCACATTGCTGGGAGTAACTTCACAAGGCTACACAAGCGTCCATAATGCATCCCTGATAGAAAGAATATTGGTGCATTACACACTACATCGAGGGTCCTATCCTTTCCTCTAGTTTTCTGCACCATTGGAAAAACACCACCAAAAGACAAGTCCCAAGTTGCTAAGTGAGGATGACCAAGAGGAAAAACATAGACTCAAGAGTGCAGAAAACTAAGTCAAAACAATGGGATCATATGTATCTAGAGTTTCCAGTGTATGAACTTGGGCTCTAATACCATGTGTAATGCCCTCCCACGAAACCCTAGAGGACAACACGCTAAAACACCTAAAAACAAGACAATTTTTTTTTAAAGTACAATATTCACAAGATTACAAATAATACAATAACTTGCATTCACAACTAAGTCCTCTAAGGTTTGTGACTACACTACTAGGATCCCATTAACTAAACTAACAAGAACTATAAATCATTACATTAAATAAATTCCATCAACAATATGAGTTTCATTTTATTCATCACATTTAAGAGATCAAGCAATATGAATTATCGATATCATATCAACAATATAACATCCAAATTAATCCAATTAACAAACATATGCAATAACATCATTTACATCATCCATTACATGAGAGAGTCCAACAATGAATTTACAACATTACATTATTACATCAATGATTCCTCAAATAAGAGGGAAGAGTACATCAGATTTTTATTACATGATATAACTAAATGATAGTGCAATACAAGTATAAGAAATATAGTACATGCAGACTGAAACAAGTGCATAAGTCTTCATATCCAAGAGTAGTCACAATGAGCATGAACAAAAGTGAGGGAACCCAATGGAGTACAAGGCACATTCTACCCGACCATGTGGAACCCTAAGGTCCACCCCCCATGCTAGGAGATAGCAATAAGGTCCCACGGCAACAAAATAGTCAAGAGATAGATGATCGACACAAAGGCTAACATGACTCCAATGTATAAGTTAGTACAACATCACACGATAGTGACATTACTTCTAGAAGCCCACAAACATCAAAGGAAGACATGAGGGAATGGAATACCAGGTTGCATTAGGGAGGAGTGTCATCACATAGCTTGCTATGGGTTACCCTAGTGTATCTTCCTAGGCTACCGACCCCCATCTTGAGTTACCCTGGCAGCCTCTACTGAATCATCGACCCCCATTCAAACTCATCTAGGGTCAACATACCTTTCAAGAGGACAAGTCAGTTGATCTTTTCCATTCCAGGCCTTCCCACTCATCTCAAGCCTAAACACACACTTGATCCATGAGTGAGGCGTTATCTTGGTTAATGAGTAAACTACCCAACCCCTAATTCATTTTAAATTATCACTGAGTTAAGAAACTCCCACATAGGTTACCCTGGTGCCACTTTGTGCACCGACCCCCATTGAGAGTCACTCCCCTACTAGCAACTAGGAGACCCAATGAAATCGATAGGGAAAAGCCAACTTGCACAAAAAGGCACAAACCATCCCGCACACAAGTCCCAATCATAGTGGAGAATATACCGTGCAAGGCTAATAACCCTCTTGAACTCATTCAATGCATAAGAAATCATCTCAAATGAATAACATAGAATCCATCAAGAAGAAAATTTCCCCTAGCCTCTGGAATATTTTCAATATCCACCCCATACAATGACCTAACCATCAAACAATAACTCACAATCAACCCATTTCCATTACTCACTAACTTTACTTCATACCATAACTCAATTCAGTGACATAATCAAGAAAGCAAGTAATTTTACAATACAATCACTACATTTTCAAGCATTCATCTTAAACCAAGAATAATCCATTATCCCATATAAACTAACCTTTCATTTATTTAAGTAAAATAACTCTTCTCTATTTAATTTTCAATTTCAACCATGAACATAATTCATTAAATCCCATGGGAATATTTTCTCTTTCTCTAACATCATAATTTAGTTATACACACATATGCATACATATATATATATATATATATATATATATATATATATATATATATATATATATATATATATATATATATATATATATATATATGTATATGTATGTATATGTATGCACACACACACACACACATATATATAAATATATAAATATGTTTTTATTTATTTTATTAATACAAAATACAACTTTCAAATTAACAATGCATATACAACTTACATTTGTTTGAAAAATGAAGAAGAACATTTCATTTTGTTACTTTTTGTTTGTCATTGATGTCAACATGATATATGAGTTGCAACTGCAAGATCAAGTCTAAAGTTACTCAGGTATTCTAGTTTGGTATCTGAACTAGTATTTTGCTTAAATCCTCTAGTATTTTGATCTGCATTTGTTTTCTGATGATTATTGTTACTTGCAGCTTTGGGAAATGGTTTGCAGATGTTGGGAGCACATACATTTGAGATTTCACATCTCTGGTGCTCATACAAAATGTTTTTTTCTTTTGGTTTGAAATCTATTCCTTGCTGACTTCTTTGGCTGACTTCTTTGGTAAATTGTGTAAAGGTGAAAATAGTTTTGTTATACGGGTATATGTGCGACCTATTTTAGGTCCATGCCAACTTGTTGAAGTGTGTGGGTTATCTTTTTCTAAGCTTGTAGCTGACAGATGGTATTTTTGGTAAATATGAAGTGCATCTAATTAGGCTGACCTAATTGATGCTTGCGAAGAGATGGGATATAGATATATAATGGACAGTTTTTGAAGAAGTGTGTGTGATGAAGTGAAGCAGTGTGAACATAATGAAATGTGTTAAGTCTATTTATTGAGCTTTATCTGTAACTGAATCTGCACTCATTAGGTGTACTTTGTCAGTTCATTTTTCCTAGTTGAAAGCCATTCAATCATTGTAATTTTGTAGGAAGTGAGCCTTTGTTTCTGGATAGTGAGTCCTAGCAGTGAGCCACCAATTTTTGTAATATTATATAACCGGTTATATAATATTGTGAGCTAACACTCACCGTGTTTTTTCCCATTTGTATTTTCCATGAAAAAATCCTAGTGTTCTTGTGTTCTCTAATCTTATGCTCTGTTAATGATTTTATTTATTTCTGCTAAAGTTTACATTGGAATAATTGGATGGTATCTTATTAGAAAATTTAAGAAGATACCGATTCACCCCCCTCTCAGTATCTTGGATTTTTAAAAATATTTACATTAAAACATCATACACATATATTTAAACAACATATATATATATATATTGTAGACATGGAAAATGTACTAATTCATCTTATACAACTGATCCTGATTTTACTAACACCACTTTCTCTTGAATCATCTCCTTTGCTAACCATTTAATTGAATAATATGTATTTGATTAAATTCATCACATTTCATCTCTTAATTAAATAAATCAATTTTATATAATTAAGTCATCATCTCTTGTTAATTAAGTAAATCATTTTTATTTAATTAGCTTCTATAGTTTCTCTTTAATTAAATAATTCATTTTATTTAATTAAATCTCTAAAGTCATTCTATTAAATAAAATAAATTAATCTTTATTTGATTTAATCTAACACCATCTTCTTTAATTAAATAAATCAAAATCTTTATTTAATTAGGTCTAAACCATGTTCCTCTCATTTTGATTTAAGTTAATCCAAAAGCCTAAATCAAAATGATCAAATCAACTAATCTCCTTTTAAATTAATCAAATCCTGATTAATCCTAATCTTAATCACTCAAATCCTCTAGATTTTGCAACTTTCTCATGAAAATCAATTTATTTGATTTATTAACTCTTCAATTACTTTCAAAAAGGCATCAAAAGGGAATATTCTCCAAGTTTGAAAAATCCCTCCAAAATGGTTTGTACATCCAACAAGGCATTTAAACCTCATACATGTCCTTTTTCCTTGAGCCAAGTGGCATTAACTTCATTTTCTGCTCCCTCCAACTTGTCATTTCATCCATTTTGAAATTCCACCTAATTGCATTTAATTGCACATTCACTAAAATGTGCTCCACCTTTGTCCACTCACATGTTGACAAGTGGCTTTATGCTATTGGTTGGTCTTTTGTCCCACATTCATCCATTTTGTATCATCCTCCATCTTTCACATCTATAAATAAGAATCTCCCATTCAAAGACATTATCTTGAGATTTTGAATTTTCTCATCCATTGTTCATCCATTTTCTCATTTTCATAGCTAGGTTATGCAGGAATTCAACCAAGGAGCATCAAATATTCATCAAATCATCATTCAAGCTTACAAGGGATTGGAAAAGGGCCATTTTCCACATCAAAATGACACCAATTCCCCCATGGGATTGAGAGTTTTTTTGCATTATATAGGATTCAAAAGATTTTATTGGTGTTCATCATTCCATTTCTTCTTTTGTGCATTTCAAATGAATTCTCTGGGTAATGTTGATTTAACTTGCATAATAGACTAATGATGTGTTGTTTGATTGTGTTTGTGTAGGTCTAACATCACCATTCACATTTTGGTGCTAGAAGGAGGGCTAGCTTGAAGAATTTAACATGTTTTTCTTCAAAATTCTATGGTTTTTTAAACTTTTTGTGTCTACAAGAAAAGTATGCCACTGACAGAGAAACTGCACTGCTATTAGTCCAACTCCAAACTGTGGCACTAAGTCATTCCCACCCAAAAATTTAAATTTCAAATTGCGATGTTGGGCCATTTTTCTGTCACCAGATGTCCAAACTCTAAACAACACCGCTTGGTCCATACAACATCGCATTTTCACTCACCGTTTCTATCACAGAGCATCGCTATCAGTCCCAGTGGCACTATACAGAGCCTCTAACTTCTTCAAACTACGTTGCCTCTGTAGACTATGCCACTGGAGTTGGGTAAAAGTCACTTTTCAAATTATTTTTAACATGTGTTTTTTTCATTTTTGTTGCTTTTGACTATTAACTAGTTTTTGGCCTCTATTTCTATAGCTTTAACCAGTTTTTGTAGGTTGGATTGATCAAAAAGTGAAGAAGGGAACAAGAGCAAGTCTCTTTATGGCACCATCATTTCATCATATCAAGTGTTTTTAAACACTTTGGAAAAGGAATTATAATCCCTTTTCTAAGGATTTGCTAACTTTCGTGCTTTTAGGACTCAATAGATTTCAATTTGGGTTTAAGAAGAACAAGAAAAAAGGATTAAAAAGAACCTTAGGCAACTTACTAGATTCTTTTTAGGCTTAACAATTAAACAAACAAATCTCACATTTCCTTTTGGTGCTTAAAAAGACTCCAATTATTGCTTGGAAGGGTTAAAAGGAACATGTGCTTCTATTTTTTGTAATCTCTTATCCAAAATAATATCATCTAAAAGACGCATGAAATTCTCTTGATCCTTGCGAAGATCTTGAGAATCAAAAGGATTTTTGTGATATTAAGTTTTATAAGTGATTATCTCCACACTTCAATTTGGGATTCTTAAAATTGAACAAAATCTTGCGAGTGTGAGTGGAGTATATTGCCTGTGTTCTCTCTTTGTTTATCAACAAAGATTGATTGAGCTACAGATGTACTTGCTCACTTTTTTCTATCCTTAGAGGGCTTTCCTTGTGGGAAAAATTAATCAGCCAAGGGAATGACCCAACCGGGAACACGCTAAATGCAAGCGACTTCCAACCAGTATATAAGTGTGGGTACTTGAGGAAAGTTCAAGTATCACAGGATTTTTATGACAAGGGAAATAATGGTATCTTTCCATATGGATGATCCCCCACAAATGGAATGCCTATACTAGAACCTCTTGTTTAAAAGGCCCAAATCCTTAATCTATTTGTTGGTGCAAGAATGGTCATTCTGAAGTTGTCCCACATTTTTACGGCTCTTAGTAGAGATGAGAAGTATGCCATGGGAGTTTCATGGGTGCTGATGCTTGGCTAACCTGAGAAGCAAGTGCATTGTAAGGGGGAGCTTGTGTGGTCAAGCATCTAATCATCCAGTAAGAGTAGGCATAGCTGGATTTATCCAAGTGAGAATTCAATAAATATTTCCTTTTTATCCATATGGTTGTGCATGTTCTTGGAATCAAAACACTTTGCTCAAGGATCTTAAACATTGGAAAACAAACATTCAACATGATCATCAAATTTCAAACCCTTTAGGAAGCAAATATCTTTGACAAAATTCAAGTGTTATTGCTTGCCCTAGGGATTCTATCCTTAGAGGCTTCTAAGCATTTGAATTTATATCTCCATTTTCTCACTAAAGTCAACAATAGGGAACTTTTGCCTTAATTTCCTTGATTTCCACATAATGGACTTTGTGGGATGAGAAGAAATTGGGACATTGGAAATTTAGTTTGAAAACCTAATCAAGAATTGTTTGTGGTAAAAAGGACTCACTAAGCAAATAAAAGAAACAATTAGACCTCACACATGTGCTCTTTCAAATGTTTCCCGAAAGATCAAAATCCGAAAACCAAAGTCAAAAGGTCTTAGTCAAAAAGCTCACAATAAAAGATTGTCTATGCTTTACAAATTTAGAGAAAGATTGACCTTCAAATTTTACAAACGTGCATCAAGGAACAATCCAAATTTGTATTCATTTTACTATTGTCAAAACCCAAGTCTCTTTCAAAGGTTTGAATATCTCACATAGGAAGTATTGCATGTTCTTCAACACCTTGGTCTAGTAAAAAAAGTCTCTCTAAGTCTCTTAGGATCAAAATCAAAACTTTCATCCATCCTTCAAACATTAAAAATCACCTCACCAACAACTCTTGGAAATCTTGAAAAAATGGACTTTATGCTAAACTTTGGGAAAATCCTCTTGAAATCAAAAATCAAAACAAATCCAAATCATCTTGTTTGAATATGTGTGTGTAGATGAATCCTTCTTTGCACACTTGGTCAAATTATCATTTTGTGGAAAAGTTCACTCTAGGACAACATCCAACCTCTTAGAGTTTATGAGTTAATTATCCCAAATCAAAATCAAAATCAAAATCAAATCAAATCACTCCAAAATTCAAAATTTAAATCCAAAATCAAATCAAAAATAAAAACCAAAGTCCTAAAGTTTAGCATCCTCCTCAAGGTTTTCTAAGAGTTTCGATCATTCACCAATCATCCATATCTCATCATCTCATCACCATCCTTTTTATCCTTAGTATCTTAGACTTTCTTTTTTGTACCTAAAGATTAGATCAATCCAAAGAATTAGAGGTTCATCTCTTACATTCTTGAAAAATGATTCCTATTTTTATGGTTCAAACTAGATCTCAACACAAGAAGAACATGGAAACAAACAAAGAAACATCAACTTTGAGTGACTTGAGTCAAACCACTTCCAAAATCAATCTTGTTGGATCAAAAAATTCCCTACCTAATCTTTCTCTATCATCACAAAATCCTCAAGAGGAAGGTCAAGTGGAAGACGTCACCAATAATGTCTTAGGGATGACACAAGATGAAATCATCGAGATGGTCCAAAATCCTAAAACTCACCGAATTTTCAATACCATGATGAGGCTCAATCCCTCCCAATACATTCTTGAATTGGAAAAAGAAGGGGCTAAACTCCCTTCTGATTATGATGTAAGCACTATTTTGGAGAAGCCTCTTGGGATTATGCCCCCAATCTCATCCACACTCCCAATCTCATCCACACCTCCATTTCAAAGCATGACTCAAAGCATCCCACAAATCACATCATTCATTGCTCCAACTCAACCAATTTTTAACAAGGGGAGCTCATTGCTCCATGCACTACAAACACACCCCCTCGTGAACAACCAAGATTTGGACGCGAACACTATCTTGGGTCAATCTATCCCATTGAATCTGTTACACCCACATGTTTCACTCACCTTTCAAGACCCCAATGACCCATCATCATCTTTTCACACAACACCCGCATATCCTCTCAACACACAAACCTTTCTCCCTATGACTTCACAAAGAGGAGGTGGGTAATTTGGACTAGGGGCATCTTTGACCTCTCATCTTCATCTTTTCCTCAAGGGAGTCCACCACCCATTTTTCCACCACTTCCACCCTTGCCATTAACATCCACACCACCCCTTGGTTTGGGGCTACCTCCTTTACCACCACTCAATCAAAATCAAAACAACCCCCCAATCATAAATCAAAACATTGTACCAAATCCTCCAATCTTGCCATCGATATCGCAACAATAGATGGCAAGCATCCAGGAAACCTAAGCAATCACGACACCATCCATAAATGCGGTCTCTCAAGGACCAAGCATATCAATTACACCATTTACCACACAAACCCCCATCATCAATACAATGACACCTCTCATCACAACAACAAACACCATTCTGAATCCACCACCACCACCTCCAAAATCAAACACAACGAACCCATATAGCATCATGTTGCAAATAGCTCAACAAGCTGCCTATCAAAAGGCACTCCAACAAATTCAAAATCAACAAGCTACACAACTAGCTGCTCAACAATCACAAGCCACTCAAGCAGCTCAAGCCGCACAACAAGCATAACAAGTTGCTCAAGCCCAAGCCTTATTACAACAATAGCAAGCTGCCCAAGCTTCTCAAGCCACTCAAGTTGCACAAGCCACACAAGTTGCATAGGCTGCACAAGCTGCCCAACAAGTGCAGGCTGAAGCACAAGCTCAAGCTCAGGTGAAATCCCAATACCAAGCTCAACAAGTGCAAGCACAAGCTCAATACTAGGCACAACTGCAAGCAGCCCAACAACACGCATATCAACAAGCCCTGCAATAGTACCAAGTGTAGCAAGAAGCAACATTACTAGCCCAGCAACAAACATTGTTGGAACAACAAGAAGAAGACCAATAACAAGTGTTGTTGGCGACACAACAATAAGACCAAAAAAAAGTGTTGTTGGCACAACAACAAATGTAGGCATATCAGCAAGCCTTGATCACGCAGTAGAGCTTGCAAAAAACTCCCACCAACATACCCAACACTCCACCCATCACTCAAACATTTCAACCACTTCAAAACACATTCACTCCACCCCCTAATCTGCAAGATGATGTGACAACACAAATCAAATTACTATCACATCAAGTGATCGATCTCCAATCAAGGAAAACAACAAAGACACCAAGCAACTTGTGTCAATATCCATTCGACAGGAGCCTTGTGATGGTATTGTTCCCCAAGGGGTTTAAAATCCCTAAGTTTGAAAAATATCATGGGACAAGGAACCCTAAAGATCACATCAGGGAATTCCAACTACATTGCATGGAGGTCACATATGATGATACATATTTGATGTAGCTATTTCCTTGAAGTTTGGCTAGCCTCGCCATGTAGTGGTTCTCTCGCCTTCCTCTTGGCATCAAAAAGTTCCAAGAGATCGTAGACGCATTCATAAAAAACTACGCCTTCAATATCGGTATGGATGTTAGTCTAGAGGAACTATTTGTACTTAAACAAGCTAAGGGGGAATCATTTGCTTCCTTCTTGCAAAGATGGTGATCCAAGGCCAACAGGAGAAAATGGTCCATGCCAAAAGAACAAGTTTGCACCATTATTACCAACCTTGAGAAAACCTTGGCATTCCATCTTAAGGTATAATGTATCACCACTTATGACCAACTGATCCCCAAGGTTCTCAACATCGAACAAACCCTTATTGCACAAGGGGGAACACCCACATATCAAGAAAATCAAGAAAATCGCCCATCCACTAGCTATAATGAGAAACATCACACATGGGCGAGGGACAAAAATGTGACCAATGATGTTGTGGTAGATGTGAAGGTCATAATCAGTGCTCTGAAACAGAACACCCAAACCTACCAACAACCACAAAACAACAATCAAAACAACACGCAAGCTAATGCAGTATCACAAAAACCACCCAACAATCAAGTCAACAATCTAAATAATCAAGGGGGATCACCCCCACGAAATAGAAATCCCCCCAAACGAAAGTACACTACCCTTGGGGAACCAATTGAAGCAATCATGAAGAAACTAAAAAACCAGAATCTCATCAAAATTACCACTTATGAGAACTATCAAGAACCCCAAGTGAAACCACCATGGTACAATGAGAATCACCTTTGTGATTTCCATAAAATCAAGGGGCACACAATAGCTAGTTGCATGAGGTTGAAAAATCTAATCCAAGACCTCATTGATGACAAGATCATAAATGTTGAGCAACCAACTGGAAATAAGGACCTAAAAATATACACAAATCTGATGTTGTATCATAACAAAGGGAAAAACTGTGGAAAACAAAAATATTCCAATGTGAACCATGTGTATGACCATGTTGTCGCATATCTAGAGGAAATGGTCACTATTGCTAGCATCAAAGGGACCAAAGTAGATTGTGGAGTCACCACATGCGGTGGAAAAGTTACCATTATTGGGTCATCACAACCACCTAGAGAATCCACCTCAAATCCGAGATTTGTTCCTAATGGCTACAATTTCCTAGACCATCCGAAAAGAACCCCCACTTAGATCTCCATCATGGATTTGCTGAAGATATCACCAGCATATAGGAGAATCCTAGAGGAAGCATTATCTTCATCCACCATCTCCGTAGATCTTAATGCTGACCAGTTCCAAGCTATGGCTAGAAATATCACTACCTCAAGCCTCCTAACATTCTCTGATCAAGACTTCCCCACCCAACCATCTCATAATCATGTACTCCACCTTGAAGTCCTGGTTCATAACAAAAAATTCAAAAGGGTCCTGGTGAATGGGGGTGTGGGTCTAAACATCAGTTCCCTCAAACTAATAAAGAATCTGGGATTCTCAAAGGATTCCATTGAAAAGGGTAATGGCATCACAATTAGAGCATATGACGATCACAAAATAGTGTCTCAGGGCATTATTCAACTCCCTATTCAAGTAGGGCCAGCCATTATGGAAACCACATGCCAAGTCCTTGACCTTTATTTACCTTATAATATCCTTTTGGGGTGTCTATGGATCCATGGGATGCAAGTCATCGTATCAACCTTTCATCAATACATCAAATTCCCATATCAAAATCAAGAGGTCACAATTCATGGTGATCCCGAACCCTTTGCCTATTGCAAAATATTGGAAGAAAAATATTATAAAATCCCCCAAGTCCCAAAGAATGATGAAGGCCCCACCACTCTGTATTTAGACCCAACTACATTAGCCCCCACTTTTGAGACAAAGACACCCACCATCCCTAATATATCTGAAATCAAGGTCATTATCCAAGACAATGGGTGTGGGGATTATAGAATGAAAAAAAGTGCTTTCATCATAGGAGAGTTACCTCAATCTCCTAGGACTCATGGGCAACCCAAACCAGCTGAAACATCATCCCATACCTTCAAAGTAGACCCTTCTAGATTCAAAAATTGGGGGATCTAAGTTAGGAAAATGTAGATGAGAAAGACATATCAATCTTGTACCAAGATGATAGTCCCGTGCTTGATCTTCCCATGGATGAGAGCAACAAAGGATTACAAATGATGCTTGGTATGGGATATGACAGAAACAAGAAGCTTGGACATAATAAAAATGAAATTCTAGTACCTCTCATTCCGGAGAAGCGTATAAGAAATATTGGCCTCAGATGTACCCCTCTGAAGGTGACCATACTTGGAAAAGATGCCTCGGTTAGAAAGGTCAAAACTCCTCAACTATCTACATTTTCCCTTCAATTACTAGTATCCATAGGTCGAATCATAGACAACTTTAACTTTGACATAATTGGTGTGTGTAGTAGTGACGAGGATCCCATAACTGACTTGTCTATGCTTTTCAAATATTCCTCCCTGCTCATGACTAGTACCTTGTCTTTTGAGTCAGACCATCAAACCCATGAAATAAACCTAGTCTATCGTCAACTCATCAATTACATCCAAAGGGGACCACCAATTTTGGACACTTTTGAAAATGATGTGGCACTCTTTAAATTCATGGGATTGCAGGATACTATTTTGGAAACACATGCCTATTATGGGGAAACGATTAAACCATTTAGTCATAAAAGTGAAAATCTAAGAATAATCTCTAGGTCTTTGAGTGAAAACCACATTGTGACACTATTTGACTCGAAAACAATAAAAATAAAGGATGTATCCAACAATGAAAACCTCTCTAAGGCACCAAAGGATGAAGGATTCAATCTTCCTCTTAGTAAAATTCTTTAAGAGAAGTCAACAGTAGTAGCCGAGAAGTGAAATCCATTCAACTTGGGAATAGAGGAACTACCACACATAACATTCTATGTAGAGTCACTTCTCACAAAAGAATGGGAACTTCTAGCTACGTTCCTAAAAGAAAGAAAGAAAAACTTTGCATGGACCTATGCCAACATGCTTGGACTTGATCCAGAGGTTGTGGTTCATCACCTAGCTGTATACCCCAAAGCGAAGCCACTAAAACAAAAGCTAAGGAAAATGCATCCCTAGATAGCATTGTTGGTCAAAATGGAATCACAAAAGCTTCTAGATGCAGGGTTCATATGATCGATTGATTATCCAGAGTGGGTCTCCAATCTTGTACCTATTTCCAAGCCCACTAGGGGCATCTGTATCTGCAAAGACTTCAAAGATCTAAACAAAGCATGCCCCAAGGATGACTTTCCACTTCTAAACATTGACATGTTTGTGGATATGACAACAAGACATTAGATTCTATCGCTAATGGATGGGTTCTTAGGCTACAACCAGATCATGATAGCTAAAGAAGACCAACACAAAACAACCTTCACTTTCCCATGGGGGAAATATTGCTAGAATATGATGTCGTTTAGGTTGAACAATGTAGGAGCTACCTATCAGAGGGAAATGACATGATCCATTAAACTATGGAAGATTACATGGATGATATATTGGCTAAATCCAAGAAAATATGAGATCACATAGCTACATTGGGTTCCATCTTTGATAGGTTGGAGGAATACAAAGTCAGACTCAATCCAAAGAAGTGTGTCTTTGGATTATAGTCAAGAAAGCTCCTTGGGTATATCATGTCAATGAGAGGGATTGAAATAAATCCTTCTAAGTTCAAGGCAATTCTTGAAATGGAGGCACCCAAAATATTGAAACAACTCAGAGCCCTACAAGGAAGACTCTATTCCATCCGTTGATTCATAGCGCAACTAGTAGACAAGGTTGTCCCCTACTCTTATCTACTCCACAAGAGGGTAGCATACAAGTGGGATGAAAAGTGTGATCAGGCCTTCAACAAGATCAAGGAATACTTACACACGCTGCTAGTCCTCATGCAGCCAATTCTAGGCAAACCCTTGATCTTATACATATCAGCAATAGTGACAACTCTTGGTGCTCTCCTAGCACAACACATTGAAAATGGAAAAGAGAGAGCTATCTATTATATTAGTAGAACTATGGAGGGCCACAAACTGAACTACACCTCCATTGAGAAAGCTTTTCTAGCAATTGTATTTGCAACACAAAAGTTTAGAAATTACTTGATAGCCCATTAGATAAAGCTTATTGCAAAGATAGACCCCATTAAGTAATTTCTTTCCAAAGCAATGCTTACAAGGTGGATAGAAAAGTGGGTTATGCTCCTCACAGAGCATGATATTGAGTACGTGGAATGCAAGGCCATAAAGGGACAAGCAATTGTAGATCAACTGGTAGAAGCACCAATATATGCAGAGAACCCACTTGTATCAGAATTCCCTGATGAAACAATATTCAACCTTAGTGTGGCAGATCACTGGAAAATGTACTTTGATGGATCCTACACGCAACATGGGTCAGGAGCAGGGATCTTCTTCATCACTCCACAAGTGGATTACATTCTAAAATCATACAAGCTATCATTCCCTTATACAAATAACATAGCAGAATATGAGGCTCTAGTCATAGTGTTGAGAATTGTGATGCAATGGAAGATAATGGCACTTAAAGACTATGGAGATTCACAACTCATAATCAACCAGGTCAACAATGAGTATCAAAAAAAGGATGACAAACTAAATCCATACAAGAAATTGGTGGAAGGTCTTAAGGAAATCTTCATTGATATCACATTTGAGCAACTACCAAGAGCCAAAAACAGAGCAACAGATGGAATGGCTACAATTGGATCACTCTTAGAGATCCCACGCAACATCCCAAAGCAAAAATTCCTTGTAGAGAAGCTTCTTGTGCCAATGTTTGAGGTACCAAAATATGAATTTTTGTGCTAAATCATTGGTCCCGGTGATCCCTCATACCATGATATATACACTTATCTAAGAATAGGAGTCCTCCCAGCCAACATAACCCCAAACCTCAAAAGAGCATTTGTCAACAAATCATCCCGTTTTGTCATCCTAGGAGATACCCTATACTGTAGAAGCATTGAAGGAACCCTGTTATGTTGCTTAAATGTTGAGTAATTGTCTGCCTTAACCGAGGTATATAATGACATTTGTGGTTCACATTCGAGTGGTATGACTTTAGCTGAGAAATTGCTAAGGATGGGGTACTATTGGCCTACAATGGAAAGAGAAGCACATGACATATGTCAAAAGGTGTTTGTAGTGTTAGCAGCATGGGGACCTCATCCATGCTCTAGCTCAAGAGCTCCACCTGATTATCACTCCTTGGCCCTTTTCATAGTGGGGGCTCAATTTTGTTGGAAAAACCACCCCCACCTTATCTAGTGGACATAAGTTCATCATCACTTCCATTGAGTACTTTACGAAGTGGGTGGAAGCCATCCCCATGACTTACATCACAGGAAAGTAGATATCAAAGTTCATCCTGAACTACTTAATTTTCCGTTATGGTGTCCCTCAAGCTATTATCTCAGATAATGGGATACCTTTCAAAAATTAGGATGTTCATGACCTATGCAAGAAGTTCAAAATCCAACATCGCTTTTCCATTTTGTACTATCCCCAAGTTGAGGCTACAAATAAGACCATCTTAAAAATCATCAAGAAGATAGTCAATGACGTTGGTTGTGATTGGAATTTGTAGTTGAATCTTGCCCTATGGGCCTATCGAACAAGTATCCACACACCAAAAGGTGCCACCCCATTCTCCCTAGTCTATGGATCAAAAGCCATACTCTCTATTGAGATCAACCTCCCATCTCTAAGAATATCATTGTAGAACCTCATCACAGATGAAGAATAGTGGGTATCATGACTGAATGAGTTGGAACTATTGGATGAGTGGCGTATGGATTCCTTAAACCAATTGCAAGTGTATCAAAATCGACTCAAGTAGAGTTACAACAAGAAAATTAGGAGTTCGACATTCCATGTCAGAGAACTTGTGCTAAAGGAGAATCAAAAGAACGTTCTAAATCCAGATAGCAGGGGAAAGTTTGAACCCAATTGGTTGGGACCATTCATCAACATAGTGAGCTATAAGTTAGGGGCATATCAGTTGTCAACACCTAAAGGGGAACCTCTATAGGATCCCATGAATAGCTCCCATCTCAAGGTTTTATGCCTAATCTTGTAGGGTATAAAACCAAAAATACAAAAAAATAAGAAAAATGTCCTGAAAAAATGGTCACCCTAATGAAAACCTGGCAAACAAGCATCTTGGTGACAAAAAATAAAATACAAAAATATAAAAATCCAAAAAAAATTAGAAAAAAGGATTGAAAAAAGTAAAGAAAGAGAAAAAAATTGTCCTCTAGTGAAAACCACTTCAGTGGCGCTTTGGGCAAGTACCTTGGTGAAAACCTGGCAAACAGGCACCTTGTGTAAATAATCACTTTCCATCCACTAGTATCTCCACAACTTGTTCCACATCACCCATCCATTACGCTTCCATCATCCATTGCATTCCATTCATCTCCATCCATCATCCATCTGCATCCCCATCAAAGCTTGTCCATGCCATGATCCCTCCTAGTACTACTCGGCCCATTCTTAAGGTCAATTTGTCTTGCCTATATCAGAGTAGTCTATTGCATCATGTTGGGGGAATGTTCTCATTGGATCAGATTTGTGTATATTCTTGAAGTCTTCCCTAAATCAAAAAATCTAAAAACATCAGAAAATCAAAAAAATCCAAAAACATTCACAAAACCAAAGAAAATCCAAGAACATTTAAAACATATCAACATCCAAAAAATAGTTCAAAAAGTTAGTCAAAAAGTCAAAAATAGAGTTGTCTTATTGAACTACATCATCTCTGAGCTTTGAACGTAGGCAAGGTTGATCTTTGATCATCTCCCGAGACACTTTAGTTAGTCCCTTAGGAGTCTGTCATAATAGACTGGCAATACATTTGTTCATATCTCATCAATAATCAAGTATGTGTCAATCGAACTACGTGGTCTCTGCGTACATAATATAGGCAAGGCTAATCTATTGATCAGCCCCTGAGACCCCTAGGATAGGTCTTTAGGTCAGTCTCCTGGTCAAAATCTCACAAAAGACAAAAACATTGGAAAATTTGAAAATCAAAACATTTGCAAAACATCTTGAAAATACCAAAAACAACCTCAAAACATTTCAAAAAAAACATAAAAAACATCTAAATATTTGAAAAAATCCATTTGTTCCCATCTCACTTTCACCCACAATAAACATTCGCTCACAATAAATCAATCGTCAACCTTAACCTTTGGTAAAATGGTTAGAAACAAGTGTCAAAAATTGAAAGTGTAAACTTAAATGTCAAAGTCTCAAGTTAGTCAACTCTTTGTATTGATATCCTATCATCCAACCAGTCCCAAATCAATCATCTGATAACATCATGTCCTAGGATGCATCCTTCCTACAATGGACATCAACATCAAGCATCACCGTAGTTTAGTCTTGGCTAGTGGTACTGAAGAACATTAGCTTGTTTGTTTACTTTATCTTTATCTTTTGTCTTATCTTATTGCGCTCATTTTGATGACCTCTCGATGATATCCAAGCAAAAGGATTTAGAGAGAAAGCAATGGGGCAACGATCATTATCTTTTTATCTATTGTGCTTGTTGGATATTCTTGTAATATAATCTTGGTCATGTGTGCTTTGTTTAGGTGTAGGGAGGATTTTTTAAGTGTCTTGTTGACCACATAAGAGGGCTTGCCTTTCTATGTTTTGGCCCGAGATGTTTGGAATATCTAAACTTCATTTTGAATGAGGTTCTGTATGTCAGGTGTGAATAGGAGTACTCCTATCTGATTGTCGAGTCAAAGTCCATCACACTAGGTGCAATGTCATCCTACTTCTGTATACCTTGATGCATCGTGACTATGTGTATTATCAAACATAAGGTAGATAGCCCTTTTAAAGTCCCAATCCCAAGTAAGAAAATCATCATCATCATCTTTTGAGTTGTTGGATTCTCTTATTTCTTCTTCCTTCTCTCCACTCTAACATGGTACCATGACAATTAATCGAAATCATCGCTATTCAATCCATCCTGGATTCAAAAAAATGCATATCATACCATATCATATAGGAAACACTGATCATCTCACATGCATTGCATTTCATTATTGCATAATATGGATTGGTTATTCTAAGCATCTTATAAACCATACATTTGCATTCATTACATAAACATAAAAGATTCATCACATAGGCATATCATATACAACATAATCATATAAACATCATGTATATATCATCCATTTGCATCATCATATAAGCATTATCATACCATATGCATCATATAATATACATCACATCATCACATGGGCATCATTATAAAAGCATCATCCCATCATATCATGTGCATCATCATGTCATCCATATACACATCATACATGAGAAAGATATTGAAAAATAAAAAGGAATATGTCATGGCATTTCATACATCATCATCCATATAGATTTGTTAGTCTAAGAATTTTTAACCATTTGCATGTGCATCCATACATCATCATAAAAAGGGCATAGAAAGATACTGAAAAATAAATTCATCCATAAATCATTGCATCACATAGAATAAAAAGAATACATACATCACATAGGATAGAGCCATCACATCACATATACAACATTGCATATAGAAAATAAAAATGCATCCATCCATCATGCATAAATAAGATAGAGCACATCATATTGGATCAAACCATATCATCTCATATATCATCAAAATAATAAAACACTGCCACGGTACAAGATCATGATCAAGTGTGTATATCAATCAGTATAATACAATCACCCACGGGGCTATCAAAAATGAGCCTGTGGATCTCAAAAGAATAGTGTCTCTAATAAAAATGAGCTAGCCCTGCTGGCTACTCCCCTCACCACCCAGACTCTCCCCATGATCCTCTGGAGGCCTATATCCAATCTACTATGAATAATTAGGAACTTGTACTACTCAAGGCACTGTCTAGTGATAATGCACCCGATAGTACTCTCCCTCTCATATGGCCTCTCGATACGCTCGCATGGACACTGTACTCCTGGAAGAGGATGTAGCCATACTCTCTTGCTATTGTCATTGGCCCATCTCTTGCACTTCCTACAACTCAATAGCCTACCACTACTAGATGGCCTAATCTCACTCAGTTGTCAGGGCCAGGATCCGCTATCTCGCTTGGTCCCTCTCTATAATAAGGACCTATATCTAAGCCTGTAGCTACAAAATTTGACTGTCCCTTAGGTTTGGTTGTTGTGGTGGCTGGACTAGTCGTTGGTCCTGATGACCATCTCTCGGCAAGGATTGCTTCCTGTCCTAGTCCTAGCAACCATCCCTAAGCTAATCTTGATGCATGTCTCTAGGGGCATCCCTTTGATCCCTGTGTTGCTCGAGTTGTTGCTTTGACTATCATGGAGGTGTCCCACCTCCTCCTCTACCTCCTCCTCCACCTCCTCTACCCCCACCACCATCTCCATCACCATCCCCATCTTCTCTGCCTCCTCACCCTCACCCCTGCCCTGTCAATCAGCCTCGGGGTCTCCTTAATATCTATGTACCAGGAACTATCAATCTCATAGGACGACATAACCAATCTCTATGGCCTGTGTAACCCCCGCATCTACCAACCCCTAATCATATGGCCATGGTCTAGCCACTAGCTGTCAAAAACTATCAACTACATCCTCGACCAGAATCAGTCTACCCTAGGTGGTCTCCCTCATAGTACATACAAATATTGCCATGTACTAGTCATCAAAATGGTCTTGAGTCTCTCCAAACTATCAGGAAACTTGGTCTGGAAGATACCGCTCTATCATCATGTGCTCTCTACCCTGCATCAAACGGTCCTGCCTAGCGAAGAACAACTGTTGAACATTATCATACCAGGCGGGCATGCTGAGCCAAGGCCTCCAAGTAAAAACTGTCATCTCGTTGATGACCCTCAGCAAGTGTCAGATGTCGGTTGCCCCTATGTGCATGAAAGACAGTCCACCCCTGTATCTCTAGACGGTTGGGTCATCTGGCTCATGGTCGACAGGTGTGACTTGTGAGTGAAGCACTGCAATGTGCTCCTAGGCCCAAATGTGCAATAATGTGAATCCTTCTCTGATTGCCCAGCTATCACAGTATGTAAACTCATGAAGATCATGGTAGAGGGAGGCCAACATCACTGGCCCCCAGGAAAAGCACTCTCTCCATCAGAGCATTCACTCCTGGCCAAGACCCCATCCCGGGCTAAAATACCACTAGCACAAATCTGGTGTCACAATTTCTGAGATGATCGCAGCTACAATCAATTGGAAAGATGATACATGACCTCTATACCACTCTAGCTCAATTTGTCCCTTGGAGAAAATGATCTCGTCCAAGCCCATGCCATCATAACAGGCCTTGGTACTTGCATCCACAACATAGATGACTTGCTCTTTGTGGATAGGAAAACGAAGAATGCGCCACACATCCTCTAGGGTCACTGTCGGCTTGCCTGTGGGGAAATGAAATGAGGACATCTCACTATGCCAGTGCTCCGCCAATGCTGTCATCATGCCAAGGTGTTTCTGGATGGCCGGGGCATACGCAGTGTACCAGAGCCCAATCGCTCCCAAGTGCTCCTAGAGAAGCTCGTGCAAAGGGGGATTCTAAGTCAATCTTCTCATAATTGAAGACCTATGGTCCCATGAATGGACTGGCTCCATGTCCTCCTGCATCAAAAAGGTCATCATGTCAAGTTTCATAAAAAAATGAGTTCCTGCTTGGAGTTTGCATGCCTAAAATAGCAAATGTGGCACTATTTGCAATGGTGGCATTCTTTGGAAACTTCAAACTGTGTCGCTGGAGACCAAAAAGTCCCAAACTCTGCCGTCGTGGCACACTTTGGCCATGTGCTAATTTGACACTTAAACCCTAAACTTTAAACTGAATCATCATGACACTATTTGCAAGTGTGGCGGACTTTGACACTTAAACCCTAAACTCTAAACTAGACCACCGCAACGCAACTCACACTAGCAGCACACATTAGGCCCGCATGGTGTCGATTTAATGTTTTTAGCGGTGCCAAATAGTGCCACTTGACTTGGTTGACCTTTGGACCCTAATTAATGCACTCAAAAATTGAAAAACAAGGTTAGGACAAGATGAGATACCACAGGTCTTGTGTCTAGTAGCCACTAGTACACTCAAATGCGCTAAAAAATGTGTTGTAGAAGCACGCGTTGCGCCATCTTGATCAATGCCCAAAGCTTAGAATACAAGAATCTCCAAAGGCTAGGTGTGCAAATGAATTGGAAGTGGCCCCTTGAGGCCTATTTAAGCTTAAAATTTAGGGCTTTTTGACCCCGTTTAGCCATCCAACTAGGGTTTTGGACCTTCGATCCCATTTTTGCCCAACTAAAGGCCGTTTTGCATCATTTTTTGCATTTTTGGCATGTTTTTAGCATCTTGGACCCTTTCTGGAACTGTTGGGCACCTTGTCCTCTTTTTTCAAGAGATCACCCAAAAATTGAAATTTTCGTCCGATCTCTTGAGGGGGAATTATACCAGCATAATTCTGTCACCGAGGCAGTAGTGGGGCATTTGAAAAAATCAAGAAAATTTTGAATTTTGATCATGGCGAGTTTATTCTTTGAACCAATGCAGCAAGTACATTGCTTCAAAGAGGGGAAAAATGTAGACATGGAAAATGTACCGATTGATGTTATACACCTGATCCTAATTTTACTAACACCGCTTCATCTTGAATCATCTCCTTTGCTAACTATTTGATCGAATAATCTATATTTGATTAAATTCATCACATTTCATCTCTTAATTAAATAAATCAATTTTATATAATTAAACTGTCATCATCTCCTGTTAATTAAGTAAATTAGTTTTATTTAATTAACTTCTATAGTTTCTCTTTAATTAAGTAATTCATTTTATTTAATTAAATCTCTAAAGTCATTCTATTAAATAAAATAAATTAATCTTTATTTGATTTAATCTAACACCATCTTTTTTAATTAAATAAATCAAAATCTTTATTTAATTAGGTCTAAACAATGTTCCTCTCATTTTGATTTAAGTTAATCCAAAAGCCTAAGTCAAAATGGTCAAGCCAACTAATCTCCTTTTAAATTAATCAAATCTTGATTAATCCTAATCTTAATCACTCAAATCCTCTAGATTTTGTAACTTGCTCATGAAAATCAATTTATTTGATTTATTAAATCCTCAATTACTTTCAAAAAGGCATCAAAAGGGAATATTCTCCAAGTTTGAAAAATCCCTCCAAAAGGGTTTGTAAATTCAACAAGGCATTTAAACCTCTTACATGTCCTTTTTCCTTGAGCCAAGTGGCATTAACTTCATTTTCTACTCCCTCCAACTTGTCATTTCATCCATTTTGAAATTCCACCTAATTGCATTTAATTGCACATTCACCAAAATGTGCTCCACCTTTGTCCACTCACATGTTGACAAGTGGCTTTATGCTATTGGTTGGTCTTTTGTCCCACATTCATCCATTTTTCCTCATCCTCCATCTTTCACATCCATAAATAAGAGTCTCTCATTTGGATTTTGGATCCACAACTTCATGCAAAGACATTATCTTGAGATTTTGAATTTTCTCATCCATTGTTCATCCATTTTCTCATTTTCATAGCTAGGTTATGCAGGAATTCAACCAAGGAGCATCAAATCATCATTCAAGCTTACAACGGATTGGGAAAGGGCCATTTTCCACATCAAAATGACACCAATTCCCCCATGGGATTGAGAGTTTGTTTGCATTAGATAGGATTTAAAATATTTTATTGGTGTTCATCATTCCATTTCTTGTTTTGTGCATTTCAAATGAATTCTATGGTGAATGTTGATTTAACTTTCATAATAGACTAATGATGTGTTGTTTGATTGTGTTTGTGCAGGTCTAACATCACCATTCACTCACACACATATATATAATTACGAGAAATCAAAACACAATAAAATCAAATGCCAAAACAACCGTATTCACCAATTTACATGGCGCGATGCATGCAAGTAATCTTTAGATTATTGTGAATTAATTATCAATGTATTCACCTTATGATATTGCTATCAAGATTCAACCGTGTAGTTTTTGAGTCAAACTCATTGATCCATGTTTCATTAGTAGTGGTTCACAAGAACCCATCTCTCTTGATAATGAATGATCCACTTAACACTCATTGCATCTAGGTGATGCTCATAGAGGTGAAGCACTAGGCCGTCCCGGGAGGTCACCCATCCCAGTATTGCTCTAGCTAAAGTGAGCTTAACCATAGATTATTCCCCAAGGTTAAGCCCCCTTAGCTTGCAACCCCATTTGTAAAACCTTCAGCAAGTGTTGTTCCTTATGAATCATTCATTATAGATCCCCTTTAGCTCATCAATTGATAAGTAGGAGGTATTTTCCATAGCGTGTCAAATTATGATATTGCTATCAGGATTCAACCGTGTAGTTTTCGAGTCAAACTCATTAACCCATGTTTCAGGAGTAGTAGTTCAAAATAACCCATCTCTCATGATAATGAATAGTCCACTTAGTACTCATTTCATCTAGGTGATGCTCACAGAGGTGAAGCACTGGGCCATCCCGGGAGGTCACCCATCTTAGTATTGCTCCAGCTCAAGTGCGCTTAACCATAGATTTTTCCCCAAGGTTAAGCCTCCTTAGCTTGCAACCCCATTTGCAAAACCTTCAGCAAGTGTTGTGCCTTATGAATCATTCATTATAGAGCCCCTTTAGCTAATCAATTGATAAGTAGGAGGTATTTTCCATAGCGCGTCAAATTATGATATTGCTATCAGGATTCAACCGTGTAGTTTTCGAATCAAACTCATTGACCCATGTTTCATGAGTAGTGGTTCACAAGAACCCATCTCTCATGATAATGAATGGTCCACTTAGCAATCATTGTATCTAGGTGATGCTCACAGAGGTAAAGCACTGGGCCGTCCTAGGAGATCACCCATCCTAGTATTGCTCCAGCTCAAGCACACTTAACCATAGAGTTTTTCCCAAGGTTAAACCCACTTAGCTTGCAACCCCATTTGCAAAACCTTCAGCAACTCCAACAACCTCTATAGAAACCCAAATCCAAAACTCCCAAAACTAGAAGAAAACTTTTTTCCATAACCAAAGAATTATTCACAGCAGAGAAGCAAGATTAGTTTCTAGAGGATAACCAAAAGCCCCTTTCTGTTTTCAATATAACTAATTTATTTACTATTTTCCCTAATTCACCATTGTTGCAAGCTCTTCTTTAAATTAATTATTTTATTTTATTTTCCCCACTACTAAAAACTACCACTAATTATTATTATTTTATAATTTAACCTTTCCTTATAATTTGCACACAATTACATCAACAATTAAAATATTTAATTTATTAATTCAATCTTTCATTTCAATTTTGTTTGCACACACTATAGTTAATATACATTTATTTATTTAAACTTAATAAAGGTATTATCAATATTTTCAATTATCGACACCACAAATATATTAAAGCATTTATTTTAATTATCAAAATACTTTTAACTTTAATAACTTTATTTTAATGCAATAAGTAATCCCCAAGAAACAATCAAACAATTTAAATCGAATAAACCAAATACCAGACAATACTGATAATACTAACCAACCAAATTGGCATATAGATAGGGTGAGTCATGGAGGGGCACTACACAAGCAATTCATTTTGAATGATAATTTTTAAGTTAAGTTGTTTCATTATTTAAGAACTAGGTGTATTTTCACAAGACATTAATTATTTTGTCATCAAAAGTATGTCTATCAAAAAGTGTCCAAATTTATTTTTTTTAAAAGCAAATGTCTCATTTGTAAATGGATGTATTATCCCTTGTAGGAAACATCCATATTAATTGGGGAATTATAAAATTAAGCCTCAAATATAAATTTTTTAAGTAGAAATCTCAATGGAGGATGCAGGCACAGGAGGTCGGAGGACACTCAGCGTCCTCTCGTCAGTCGCTAATGACGAGGTTTCTTTTCAGCTTTGGTGTTATTTTAATTGTGTGGTAGTGATAGTTTTATATGTTGTTGAAGATTGAGTGGCATGATAAACAATAGTGGTTATTTCTATTCATGTGTTTTATTTTCTCGTGTATCTTCCTAGTGTAAAATATTGTAATAAAAAAAATGCTTGTGTAATACAGTTCAGGAATCATGAAAAGGTTAGTGGTAATCTAGAAAACCATATGAGGTGAACAGATGAGTGAGTTCATGTTCGAGTTTAGGTTTGTGGTAAACTTGTGTGAAAACCATGAAAGGTTGATGAGAGGTTCCTTTCATTTGAATTAAGATCATGAGTCAAAAGATTTGGGCTTATTGTAGTTGAAAGTGTTAAAGTTTGAAGGAGGAGAATATGGACATCATTGATGTTGTAAATAGTTGTATAGGCGAGAAACTAGCTATAGAGATCCTCTATCTATTAGACTTCTTGGAAGTGTGGCCAGCTAGTGATGAGTTCATGGGAAGTGAAAGAGGGATAAGTTCCCGTAGGTAGGTGATCATATACAACAAGATCCAAATAGCAGTATGCAAACCTAAAGTATGCATTGGCATACGATTTCATTTCCAACTTGTGTGATGTTCTTTATCCCCATGTTCACACTAAGGGGTGTTAGGAATTAGTTTTCACATGGGTTTTGAGTTAACTTTATTAATGTGATATAAAATAAAGTTATGTAAGTTAATATTAAGTTGTTGAGAAACAACTTAATATTATATTATACGTGTGTAATTGTGTGTGAGAATGATAATATAAGTGAGTTGTTAATGCAACTCACGTAGAGATTTAGGAATGAAAATAGGAGGGAGAGAGTAAAGGTGGTTGAACAACCCACCTAGATTTAGTGTGAGAAATAAGTGGAGTTGTTATAGGAGTTAGATATCTCATATTATATATTTGTAATATCTTATTCAATGTGAATAGTGATAGAAGCATAATATTATATGTGTGTAAATTTTTTATTTTAGCTTTTATAATTTATGCTCAAATTTTCTTATAATGTCGTCAAGCATAAAAAAATTTGTATACCAAATTTCTTTTTTTTTGGTGAAACAAGAACATCAATACCTAGGAAAAAGTATTTTTTGGAACTTTTTTATTGGCTTACTATTCTTCCACCTATGTAGAATGAAGAACTTGATGTTTGATGAAAAACCTATGTTCAATAAAAATTAAAAATTGAATACATAATAAAATGAAAACATATCAAAACTATACTTGTTTGAAAGCTCGTTTAGAGAACTACGATCTTGCAAATTATCTGGTCAAGTTAATTATATTTGAAAGTCCAACCTAAGGTTTGAAACAAGATTTTCTGAGGAAATTTTGAACTAGACACTAAAAGCGTCTTGCTAAGGACCTTCGTTTGAAGGTCCTCTAATTGAATATTTTACCTTTGTTCAATGGTACCTTTGATCGAAGGTACCTTCGAACGAAGGGGTTATTGATTGGGAAAAAAAGTATTAAAATGCCCTCAATTGAAGCTCATTTCATAAAATAATATTTGTAAAATTTTAGCGGTCGACCTTCGATCGAAGTCCAATTTAGCCAACGTTTCAAAAAAATATGTCTATTTGAATTACATGTATATATAAGGTTTTTTTATGATTATAATACCAAAAAATAAAGGAAAATTCTCTTTAGGTGTATTTGAAAGATCATTTTTTTGCAAGTTTTTTACAAATTTCGAAAGTGGAATTGGAAAATAAATTATCAAGATCATATTTTGCAAAGAAGAAGATGGGAAATCAAAGGACAAGGAAAAATAGGTTGCACGATATCATTCAGTAGAAAGGAAACAAAAATTTTGTGAAGAAAAGATGCAAAGATATTATTCTCAAAGAGAAGGTATGTATATTTTATATCATAAATTATGATTTTTTTTCAATTAAATCATCTTCTACATTAGATTAGGATCAATTTTTTTTCAATTGAAGTATTTTTTCAATTCACCTGTATGTTTTAAATATATTCATGATTATCTAAATGTTGTAGATCCCATTACCATTCCTAAGTCCTCTACTAAAACCATTATGTTCCCTAAGTCTACTTAACCCTCACTACAACAAATCCCTATGATTAGCTCCCTTTTTTGCTATTTTTTTTGCTTCCACCCACTGTTTTAATGTATTTTTCTCCAATTTTTTGAAAAAGTTAGCGCTATTTATCAGGATGGCACTATTTTTGGCATTTTTTGTGCCAATCAAGACAAGCACATGCTAAATTAGGCACAAATTAGTGCCTACATTAGCATCAAAATTAGCATCAAGATTAGCACCAAAATTAATACCTAGAGTAGCACCCAAATTCATGCCGAAATTAGTGCCAAGATTAACACCAAAATTAATGCCTATAGTATCGCCTAGATTAATGCCTAAATTAGCGCCCAGGTAAGTATCTACATTAGTGCCCATATTAGCACCTTATGTAACCCCTAATTTAGCACTTACATTAGAGCCTATTTTAGCACCTAATTTAGCGCCTTATTTAACACCTAATTTAACGCCTAATTGTTCTGATCTAGAAGGGATTAAGGGTGTTAGAACAAAAAATCCTTCCCCAATATTCACTAGCTTTCAATTGCTTTCCTACATGTCACTTACATCAAAATATCTCCAGCCTTTGATTTTTCATTGTATTTAATATGAAATGCAACAATTTGTGTGACAAGATCCACACTAACACAAGTATTCCCTTTGTATATACCAATTTATTCCTCTAGATAATCATAGACAAAGCAAATTTTTCCTTTACCACAGTACTTTGTGTTAATTAAGGGTTGAGGGTGGTTTAATGTATAGGGTAGAGGGTAGAGGGTAGAGGGTAGAGGGTGTAAAGGTTTAGGGTTTAAGGTTTGAGGGTTAAGGGTTTAAGGTTGAGGGTAGAGGGTTGAGGGTATGTTAGTTCCTAAATCTGCACACATCAAACTCTAAAGATTTTCCACTTCTTATGCTCAAGCTTAATGGAAGATCCAGCTAATAAAGTGGGAGACTATCTCTTATCTCCCCTTCACTTTAGGTTCTGCTGCACCTAGGGGGGTATTCCCTCATTCACAATCAATAAATATAGCTTTCCATTACTAGGAAGAATGATTTTATGTATTCACCCAGATTTATAAGATTAACCCCATATTGGAATTATCCTTGGATTATCTCCACTGGTTAAATCTCAGAACATACATCACCTAAACCAAAACAAAATTAAACATAAAATGTTATGTATGATTTTCTTTTATATTATTGGGTCTCCTAGAACTTTGAGTAAACAAATTCTAGATCGGTGCTTTTTTTGTGGGCAACAGAGTCAAACTCAACAATGTAAATGTTTCCTTATGGCAATAGAAATTTGTAACCAGAGGATTGAAAATAATAAAATTACTGCCTAACAGTAATTTGTCCAAGAAATAGAATCACCCATGACCATATGCTTCACTAATCCCTTGATATTACAAACTTTCCTCCATGTTTGATCTAAAACAAATTTAATCTATTGCTTGAATAGATGCAAAAAATCAAACATGCAACATAGCAAATGTATATTGAAGAACTCAAATCTCTTAGCCACCTTGTTCAAAATAAAAATACCAATACCCAAGGAGATAGTCATTAATGATCCACACAAAATGTGTTACTCATATAACTCAACCTAGAAAGAAAGTTACCATTTAGAAATATTCATTTTCATAGCAAAATACACTTCTACAACCCAAAAATACAGTCACCTTCTCCTACAGAAAACTACCTCCCAAACATGTGGCTAGCTTGTATCCAAAGCCCAAAATTATCTCTCATACAAAGAGGAACAACATGCTCTCTTAAAGACACAAGAGCATGTTGCCCTAAAAATTTTACATCCAGGTAGTTACATGAGTCTTACACAACAAGTCGCTGCAAATGAGCCCGAGGAAAATACAAAATATAAAAAAGAGGAGAATATAAAAATATGATATAAAATATGGATTAAAATAATTTTAATTAATTCTTCGCTATTTTACTTTCTCCACATTTTATGTCGCAACTGCCAGGGATCTATACTTCCAAACCACTGCTTATTGCACCATCAAAAATACATTGCAAAGAAAGAAAAATCAACTAGCAATAGGTGATAGCGAGGAAAAGAACATCGCACATCACCAATCAAAAGAGGAGAGAACAAAAAAAATCAGCAACGTGTGATGTACATTACACCATCGCTAATTCTATGTGAGCGAAGCCAAAGCAGTCAGCGATGTGCAATATGATACTCCTCCATGTGTTTTGGCCATACCATCAAATGTTTATAGTGATAAATAAGCTACTCTATCCTCCTCCTGTTGCGCAAAGATGTTTCCTCGAACAATTTTGATACATTTTCATTGCACACATAGGATGCTCCCTACCACAATTCTATGTACCTTTGTGAAAATTGCATTTTATAAAATCAAATTGACCCATTTCAGCCAACACAATGGTTGCCCCTTGTTGTATCGTATCAAAGCTACTAAGCCAAGATGACCAAAGACAAGAAGAAAAATAGACATGTAACCAATAGAAAGAGTTGTAGCATCAGAAAGTTGCAATGATGTAAGCAAAACTTTTGTCAACAAATCCATAGAACCCGCACTCGTAATAATGCTTGAAGTGCCATCACCTTGAAGCACAGTGGTATTCATGTTGCGTGCAAGAACTTCTTTGCCAGAGTAGCTTTAGACATGTTGGAAAGTGTCTTGAGATCATTTGTTAAATTGGTATTAACCATAGCCATAGTCATAGCTGATTCTAACATCTCAGCAATAAGCAATCACCACCTTTTGTGACTGCAAGTTGGGATGCAATTGACAGGACCATTCTTCCTAGATGGAAAGGTACAAGAACTACAACACCAAGAAATATGGTATTACTTTCCAGTTTTGTTACTGCATTTTCAACCAAGTGAAATATAGGCCCTTGCATTCCCACAAGTTCATCAAATGGTACATCCTCAACACCATCTGCATCATCTCGTATGAGTAACCGCCTTCCTTCCCTTTCTCCCTTTTTCTCTAACTAAAAATATTCCCCTGTCATATCCATATTCTCGTGCAAGCACTCTTCACTTCATGAAAATAATTTCCCCCATATTGTTTAAAAATATTCCATCACTTATTCCTTATATATTATTATTTAAGTCATGAAAATGATTTAAATAACAAACGATTAATTTCAAACTCAAGAACAACATGGCAACTTGATTAGGCAAGCCAAGTCCCTTGTGGGCTCGGCTGAAAAAATTTCACTTGCAAACAACCGAACCCTGAAATTGATCTGAAATTGCCTCAATATGCACTTGGACCAAGAACATGCAAAATTTAATCACTAAAATTTGATTTTTCAACCAACTTGCAAAATGACCAAAACAAGCTCGAGACCTCTGAAAATTGCCCTAAAAAACTAATCAAATGAACACATGAGACCATGGCAACTAATAGGCATGTAATCTGATATATTTGGAATCATTCTGCAAAGTGGATTCTCTTGACGATTCCTAGAGTGCGTGATTTTAATCGCCAAATTTGACTACTCAGTTGTTTCCACATTAGAACCTGCCAAAACCTCTCTCATCCATGTTTGAAATTCATTTTGAAAAAATAGCAAATGACATCACGAGGGTCCAAAACCTTGCACAGTGGACCATTGAACTACCAAGAGTTCAGGGAACCAATTGGTTTAATGTGCAAGTCAATAGGTTGAAAGATTAAAAAAAAGAATGCAGGGCAACTTTAATTAGTTTAACACTGATTTTGCCAGTAGAATTGAACAATCTGCATTTTGTTTTGACCTGGAAAATACATCAAACAGAATCTAGAAGCCCTACCAATTAGAAAATAAGCTCATCTAGATACAAAGAATCACATAAAAATATGAGCTTGATGAAATAGTCATCTAGGTGCAAGATATAAATGTTCAAAGTGAGCTCCCTGAAACACTTTTCACTATGCAATTTGCAAAACATAACAAATTGCAAATGGTTTGAACTTGGAAAACATGTTAAATGAGGTCCTAGGGATCTACAAATGGATTACGGGTAGACAAAAATGCCGGGAATATAGGGGAACAAGTGGTTCATCATAAAAATAAACTAGGTGCAAAATGCAAGCTTCTAAAGTAGGCTATTTAGGCTTTTCTGAAAATGTGCACATAGTGAACCCTTGCTGACCCCTCAAATCAAGTGCCTCAAAAATGCATCCAATCTGATTATAGGATGCTGCAACTTGATCAATATGCTTACTCATAAGAAAAGAACATGATCCCAAAGGCATTTCTTATAAAATTCATCGGGCTCCAACTTGGAACTCTCCAAAGTAAGCTACTTAAAAAAATCTTAGGGGTATCTCTGAGTGATGCAACTGATTTCCATTCATAGGCACTTCAAATTTCTCTCAAATTTGAAGGTGCCAAAAGTGGCTCTTTCTGGGGATGTATGCCCCCTGCAAGCATAGCAAGGATCCAAATCTCTGTGAGTAGACCAAGTGCCTACTCCATTGGGCATCAGAGTCAAAAGGGTCCACCTCTTCCCCTTATCATTCTAGTTTGAAAAATAAAACCATGATTGATGACCCAAGGCCACCAAAAAATTAAGGCCTCAACTTACCTCTATCATAAATTTGATTTTCTTTTAATTATATTGAGGGAAATTTGAAGATCTAATTGGAATCCAACTAATTCAACATATTAACCTTTCTCATCTAGCCACTACACTCAACACTATTAGTGCATTTACTATCAATAAGCATTTGAAAATCATGCACAATCTAAAAATATTGGTCTTTATGTGACAAAAACATGTTATGCTCATCAAACAGAACACTCTCGTGCTGAACATAACACTCTTCATAATTTGACCCACTGTCACACTTTATGGAAGTTTGTTCCAATTGAGAAAGAAAAAAATTATTCTCTAACATGCAACTGGTATCATAGACCTCACATAGATCCCTAGTTTGCATATCAAATAAGGGGTTCTCAAAAGAACATTCAAACAAATCACGCACATCATGCAAAATATCTCCACATGTATGAAAAGGGAATGATTCATACACATTTACGTCTAGTAACTGCAATTTAGGATGCTCATATAAACCTTTACTTACATATTCATTGTTTCCATCCTCATCCTTAGCATCTACATCATGCGAGCAACACAAACTTGTATCATCATCATTTGATAGTTCACTAAAAACTTGTATCCCTAATTCAAAAGCATGCTCAAAATTTTCTATCAAGTCAATGTCAAATCTCATATAAAAATTTTCAGAATAATTCTCATCCACATTAGGGAATACACCGTCATGTAAATTTGAGCTCACATCCACATGTACATCTATGTATTCAACATTTAATGCACCACTATGTTCACATAGCTTATTATCTGCATATGCATTATAACTTGAAAAACTAATTGGATTAAGTGTGGAGGGAGAATCAAAAAATTATGTGTCATACTTGACACTACCAAGAATAAAATCACTATCAAATTTTATGTGAGCTGGGCACAAATGTGCATACCTCTGAAATTCCATAGTTAACAAATCTGAAATTTGTTCACTGTTGAGTGAACATGCTTCTTCTCCCATATCTTCCACTACCTCTTTCTCTTGGTCCTCATTAGAACTGATAGTATCATTTAGTTGCAAATTAAAATCCCCAAGAATGTCATCTGCATCATTGCAATCTAAAGAATCAATGGATTCATCATTATAAACACTATTTTCATCATTTGGAGTTAAATCTCCAACAACCTTGTCAAAGATGCAGTCACAATCTGATGTAGCATTCACACTTTCTAAAAATCCATCTCTTCCATAAATATGATTCTTATGAGAACCACTTTGACTTGCACATTCATCTTCTATGGACTTATCACAAACCCCACACTCATTAATTTAAGAAACATTATCATATTCTAATATATCCCCATCATATTCAGACATAACATCCTGATCGCCAACTTTATGAACCTCAACATCTAATGCATTTTCAGATTTAATCTTCTCAATAATATCAATCCAATCAAGAATTTGACTAATTCTTTTTGGTTTGAAATATTTTTTCCACTGGACTGAGCTAGGTTCATAAGCTTTCAAAAATAAATATATGCATAGAGATTCCTTAGGTCTGAAACAACTGGGGATTTCCTTAGCTACAATTAAAAACCTCAGAAACAATTCTCTGGGTGATTCATTTTCTAGTCTTCTTAAATTTAACAATGCACTGACATGCATCATGGAATCATTACTAATTGCAACTGGCTTAGGATGTATCTGGGGCTAATCATATGCAAGGCATTGAGATGAATTAATTGGGACAATAGAACTACATTCATCTTGAAGATTAGATGCATCATCTATCTCATTCTTTGACTACGTACATAATGTATGTTCAACTTCTGGGGTAAAATCACATTGCATACTTTTATCAAAATATCTCAAGAACATAATCTTAAGGTTCTTCCAATAAAATACACTTTCCAAGGGAAAGCTACTAAACCATTCACTTGCATCCTCCTCAAGAGATCTTACAAACAATTTCATGTATGCATCCTCTGCACAAATCTGATTATCTTTCATGAAATCATAAAATGACTGTACATATTGAATGGCTAACTCATCTTCCCTCTCATAAAACATAGGCATGTACCTCTTTAATTCAATAGGGAAAGGATTTGGATAACCCTAGACATGACTGAAATTCAAATGGTTATACTTTTCTATGAAACACAATCTTCTCTGTGGACATGACTGAGATTCTGACTTGACATTACATTACTAGGAAACATACATGGATGGCTACATTGGTGATACATCTCTACTTGTGCTTTCACAAGCTCATTACATCAACTTATGCAATTAATAACTTAGAAGTATAATATTCAGCATGCTGTTCAAAAAATATCTAACTAAAATTTGCATCAAAGAAGCATATAAAACCACCCCTAATAATTCCTTGTTTAGTGACATTCTTCACTTGATAAGGAACATGATTTGAGCTTAGAACAAAAATACCTGGATATTGCAGTAGTTGTTTCTTTCTTTCTAGTTGGAGACTTGAAGATCTTCTTCAATTCTCAAGTTCCTTTTTCATAGATTCACCACCTCCTTGCAGACAAACAATTTCAAATAGATGGAATCCATTTGAGACACATTTTCATTCAAGGTTTTTCACAACAGAAGAGTCACACTCTTCTTTTCATATTAGCAGAGACTTTGACTCATTCGTCCCCAATGGAGTCACCATTTTTTAGTTCCCAAATCTCCACACATCAAACTCTAAATATTTTCCACTTCTTATCCTCAAGCGCAATGGAAGATTCAGCCAACAGAGTGGGAGACTATCTCTTATCTCCCCTTCACTTTAGGTTATGCTGCACCTACGGGGTATTCCCTCATTCACAATCAATAGATATAGCTTTCCATTACCAGGAAAAATGCTCTCATGTATTCACCCAGATTTATAAGATTAACCCAAGATTGGCAATATCCTTGGATTATCTCCACTGGTTAAATCTTAGAACATGCATCAACTAAACCAAAACAAAATAAAACATAAAATGGTATGTATGATTTGCTTTTATATTATTGGGTTTCCTGGACCTTTGAGTAAACATATTCTAGATTGGTGCTTTTTTCTAGGCAAGAAAGTCAAACTCAAAAATGTAAATGTTTCCTTATGGCAATAGAAATTTGTAACCAGTGGAATGAAAATAATATAATTACTACCTAACAATAATTTGTCCAAGAAAGAGAATCACCCATGACCATATGCTTAACTAATCCCTCGATATTACACACTTTCCTCCATGTTTGATCTAAAACAAATTTAATCTTTTGCTTGAATAGATGCAAAAAACCAAACATGCAACATAGCAAATGTGTATTGAAGAACTCAAAAACTGTTAGCCACCTTGTTCAAAATAAAAATACCAATAATTGAGGAGATAGTCATTAATGATCCACACAAAATGTGTTACTCATATAACTCAACCTAGAAAGAAAGCTACCATTCAAAAATATTCATTTACATAGCAAAATACACTTCTACAGCCCAAAAATCTAGTCACCTTCTACAGAAAATACATCCAAAACATGTGGATAGCTTGTATCCAAAGCCCCAAATTATCTCTCATACAAAGAGGAACAATATGCTCTCTTATAGACACAAGAGCACGTTTCCCTAAAATTTTTACATCCAGGCAATTGCGTGAGTCTTACACAACATGTCGCTGCAAATGAGCCCGGGGAAAATACAAAATATAAAAAAGAGAATGTAAAAATATGATATCAAATATGCAACAAAAAGATTTTAATTAATTCTTCCCTATTTTACTTTCTCCACATTTTATGTCGCAACTATCAGGGATCGCTACTTCCAAACCATCGCTTATCACACCATCACAAATACATTGCAAAGAAAGAAACATCAACTAGCGATATGTGATAGCAAGGAAAAGAACATCACGCATCACCAATGAAAAGAGGAGAGAACAAAACAAATCAGCGACGTGCGATGTGCATTACACCATCACTAATTCTATTCGGGTGAAGTCAAAACAGTCAACGATGTGTGATGTGATGCTCCTCCATGTGTTTTTGCCACACCAGCAAATGTTTACAGTGATCAACAAGCTCCTCTATCCTCCTCCTGTTGTGCAAAGACATTTCCTCAAACAATTTTGATACATTTTCACTCCACGCATAGGTTGCTCCGTACCACAATTCTATGTACCTGTGTGAAAATTTCATTTTATAATATAAAATTGACCCATTTCACTCAACGCAATGGTTTCCCCTTGTTGTATCTGTTGAACCCCAATCCTATGTTAGAAAACCAAGATCACCTGCATGCAAGATGGATACCTGTCACATGCAAAAGATATGAAGAACCAAAGAAGATGTTATGTAAACCTCTCAGTATAAAATGCATTAAGAGAATCTAATATTACAAAGAGATCAATCCTTATGAAGGAGATCAAGAAACCCTAAAAGGGAAACCCTAAATGAAACCCTAGTGTGCACACTTAATAATTAATAATTAATTAATTATTAATGTGCCTAAGTTTATCTTAAGTAATAAAGAGGAATAAGTGACTTAATTAATTAATCAATATGATTAATTAATTAACACCCTTAAAGACTTAGGAAGAAGCTAAAACACTAGAATAAGATGCATGAAAGCAAAGATGGGTCCCGACAACTAGGCCTGATCAGGTACCCATTTACAAATGCAATATGAGGTAGAGAAGGAAAAACCAAGTGGGACAAAACCCCCCTACAATGAGATGTCATGCTACAAAGAAGCACTGGAAGAACTCTGTAGAGTAACACTGGAACCGCAATCTGACAAGCAAGGAAAGATACTTCTGTCTACAACTGAAACCAAAACCGGAATCATGATAATGTGACAGCAGACCCGATGCCATGGAACACTCAAAAACTCCAAACGGGAACAACCCTGGAATCTATGAAGCAACAAGCAATTATTGAATGATGTATTACTGAAAACAAAGTGCAAAGATGCAAGATGCACCCTCCCAACTACCAAAATATCCAAGTAATCTCCAAACAACCCATCGGGCCAAATCTGGACTAAGTGATCAACTTGAGATAGATACAAAAAAAGTGCATAGACAGCAACATAGAGCTCCTTAATACCTTTCCAACGCCGCAAACGAGGCAAAAATTGGACATTGTGGCAAAAAGTTATGAGCTCGGAAGCATAAAAAGGTACATCTAACTTCAAACAGCAATAAATGCAGTAAAACAGAAAAATACTATAAAATAGACTACACCAAATGAAAGTGCTTGGAGCCAGCTTTCCAGCGACATCTCGTTTGCCCGATTTCGATACCGTATGCCCAAGTTATGACCAAAAGAAAAAAGCTGCTCTTTTAGGGAAAATCAGGGCTAGAAGGGGCAAAGAGGGCCGTACGGTCACTGACATCATGCTGACATCAGCAGTTCACAAGTAAAAATTTGACGGTCGTTTGGCTGTCGGGGCAAAAATCCTCCCCCCTTGCCAGAAAAATTTTTGGCTGCCGGAATATGCCTGATTCCACCAAAATATTCTTGAGGATCTCCCGGTATATCCCAGAAGGGAATATTCCCTATGTCGGTGGAATATTCCGTAGCAGGTTGGTAGATCTGGGCACTGGCCCCTAGTTCTCCATATGACTAGGGCTGGCTAGAGGGACCTGGCGGTAGCTGAGCTCGCAGGCTCTGGTTCCGCATAGGACCACAGGCGAGGCTGAAAGGGGCTCACGGGGCTTGGGAAGATCGACGGTGGATTGGTGGAGGAGCTCGACGGCAGTGGTGGATGGGCAGCCGCCCGGTGGCTGCCCGATGGCACGGCAGCGGCGGCTACCTTCTAAACTATAAGCGCTGGCCCGAATCCTGAAAAACCCTTTTTTTTTTTTTTTTTTCAAGCCTTGAACTATGTGCTGGGGAGGTCGTACGGCCCCCTAGACAAAAAAATTTTGCCTCCCAGATCAGCTGCACCAAAATGGATGATTTGATAGGTGTTTCTAGGGTTTTGGGATGCTGTGAATGTGATGGCAATGTCTGTTTGAGCCCATTGTGTCCCAAAAAAATGGCTACCCCCAGATCTTGTAGAAAAGATGCCAGTGGAAACCCTTGCACTTGAAACTCACAGAGAGGCCATATCTTCATATCACGAACAAGCAACTGTAGGTCTGGAGCTTTGATACCATGTTAGAAAACCAAGATCACCTACATGCAAGATGGATACCTATCACATGCAAAAGATATGAAGAACTAAAGAAGATGTTCTGTAAACCTCTCAGTATAAAATGCATTAAGAGAATCTAATATTACAAAGAGATCAATCCTTATGAAGGAGATCAAGAAACCCTAAAAGGGAAACCCTAAATGAAACCCTAGTGTGCACACTTAATAATTAATAATTAATTGATTATTAATGTGCCTAAGTTTAGCTTAAGTAATAAAGAGGAATAAGTGACTTAATTAATTAATCAATATGATGTAATTAATTAAGCATAATAACTTATTACTCTAACATCCTAGACCTGCACAAACACAAGAAACAAACACAATATTAGATCAAATGTAAGTGAGAATCAAAATTCCCCATGAAATCAATTTAAATTGTAAAGAACAAGAAATGAAATGAAGAATATAAGAAAACATAAACAAAAGCTATCAAATCCTATTCAAAGTAAAGAAAAATCTTGATCCCATGGGGGAATTGGTGCCAATTTGATGTGAAAATTGGCCCTTTCCCAACTCCTATGATGCAATGTTGATGAGTGATACACTTTGTTGAAGATTCAATTGAGCTCCATGATGAAAAATCTGCATAACCTAGCTAAGACCTTGATAAAATTATGGAAATAGATATGCTTGAGGATGAAATTGAGTATAGTAGACTGGCTCAAATTGTGGATGGATAAATGAGGAGAGAAGCCTCTTATTTATAGAAATACAAGATGGAAGAATGCCCCAAATGAAGCAATGTGGGATCATTCAACATCCAATGGGCAAGCGCCACTTGTCAAGAGGTGAATGGGAAAAGGATGTGCACATTTTGATGAATGTGCCCATAAATGCAATTAGGTGGAATTTCAAAATAGTGAAATGACAAGTTTGAGTGGGATGAAAATGAATTAAAGGCAACTTGGCTCAAGGCACAAAGACATGTAAGAGGGAATGAATGTCTTGTTGGAAGGAAAAAGTCCACATGGAGGGATTTCAAATTTGAAGGAATATTCCCCTAAAGATGCCAAGTTGAGAGAAAATAGGGATTTAATAAATTAATTAAATGTATTTTCATGTGCAAGTGGAAAAAGATAGAGGATGGGACATGGATTAGAGTTAGCATTAATCAGGATTTGATTAATTAAGATCATGTTAGGTGATTTGACAATTTTGACTTAGATTTTAGGATTTAAATAAATCAAAGTTGAGAGGAAAATGATTTAGACTTAGTTAAATAAAGATTTTGATTTATTTAAATAAAGGGGATGATAGATTAAATCAAATAAGGGTTAATTTATTTAATTTAATAAGATGACTTTAGAGATTTAATCAAATAAAATGAATTATTTAATTAAATAGAGATCAGAGGCTTAATTAAATAACATTGATTTATTAATTAATGAGAGAGAATGACTTAATCAAATAAAATTGATTTATTTAATTAAGAGTGGAAAATTGATGAATTTAATCAAATAAGGGTATTTGATTAAATGGTTAGATAGAGGGATGATTCAGGACAAAGCGGTGTTAGTTAAATCAGGATCAAGTGTGTAATGTCAATTAGTACTTTTTACGTGTCTACATTTTTCCCCTCTTTGAAGTGATGCACTTGTGTTGGTTCAAAGAATAAACATGCCTTGATCAAAAGGCAAAAAATTATTGATTTTAAAAATTGCCCCACTGTTGCCCTGACGAATGAATTATGCTACCATACTGCCCCCTTGAGAGATTGGACAAAAATTTCAACTTTTTGGGTGAACTCATGAAAAAAAGAGGACAAGGTGCCCAATAGGTCCAGAAAGGCTCCAGGATGCCAAAAACACACAAAAATGTGACAAAACGATGCAAAATGACCCTCGACTGGTCAAAAACAGGATCAGGGGACAAAAACCCTAGTTGGACAGCTAAAAGGGGTAAAAAAACCCTAATTTTTAAGCTTAAATAGGCCTCGAGGGGCCACTTCCAATTCATTTGTACATCCAGCCTTTTAATATTATGAATTTTTGAGCTCTGACCTCTTCACGAGATGGCACAATGATAGCTTCCCCGACACATTTTGGATCGAGCACACACATACCAGAGACTACCTAGCAGTGGACCATCCGTGAATCAACTTGACTTGACCTCATTTTTTCACTTTTTGTGCGCATTTAATAGCTTAGAAGTTAGGTCTTTTAGCAAAGGTCCAATATAGTGCCGCTGGAAACTCTTTTTTGACATCGCGTGGCCTCAAACTATGTCACAGTCACGAATAGTGATGCCACAACACAATTTGGAATTAGGGTTCAAATTACAAACTGAACCGCATATGTGAAGTGCACCACAGTAGGCCTCTTTGCAAATTAGGGTTTTTTATTAAATTGAGTCACTCCTCAAATTATGCTGTCGCGGCGGAGTTTGAGAGTTAAAAGCTCCTAGCGGCACAGTTTGGAACTTTCAAACTATGCTGCACCCATAAACAATGACACACAAGTTGCTTTGAGTATGCCGAGACAAATTAGGATCATGATTTTTTACGAATTTTAACACAATGGCTTTCCTAATGTAGGAGGAGGTGTTGATATTTCACTCACATGAGCAAGAGTCCTGGGATCTTTTTGCCATTTTATGGGGTATTCCTGAGTGACAAAAGGAACATCTAGGGGTGATCGGACTTTAGTACATTGTCTATGCACCACCAGTGAGGACACATTTGGGGATGATGGCAGTGCTCACAAAGCGGTGGCACCATGAGACATCCTCCTTCCACCTTCTGATAGGCGAGGCCACAGTCACACTAGAGGACATGTGGCAGATTCTTAGATTACCCATCCATAGAGAGCATGTGATATATGATGTGGATGCCAGGAGGGAGGCCTACTATGACATGATGGGCCTCGACAAGATTGTCTTTTGCGAGGGCCAGATCGAGTTGGAGCGTCATAGGCCTGTCGTGTCACCCTTTCATTTGGTTATAGCAGCTATCATATCGGGTCTTGTTGCACCAGATCGGTGGGGCCAATACTTCAGTCCTAGATGGGAGCTCGCTTGGGAGCAGATGGTCCTACAACAAGTATGCTTTACATGGGGGCTAGTACTATTGGGCTCATTATATAGAGACGTATATGAGTTTTCATACATTGACGGTAGAGCCATTGGGGCAGGGGTCACACTCCTTCATATTTGGGCTTGGGAGCACATCGTTGTGCTTTGTCCAAGAGTTTTTCTAGTCGATATGGAGCTAGATGATCTAGTTGTTTGGTGATATAGAGGAGGTGTTTCCTTTATGCACATAGGACAACATAGGATTCCCCATTGGAGGAGAGTCCTTGATGATATGCGAGCCTTCACATGGCGGCCATATCTTGGATGGCCCGCCTGGTTCAATGATGTGCAACAACTCTTTTTCACTCGGTAGGACAGGCTGATGCAAGGCAGGGAGCACATTATGCTTGAGAGGTACCTACCAAGCAGAGTACAAAGACAATTTGGGGACCCCCAGGACAGGCGTGATGACCAGTATGTTACAATTTTTTCATGTACAATGAGTCAACCCTCATGGGGCCGATATATTCCTGCAGCCGAGGTAGTGAAAAATTTCATGCAGCTGGTGGCCATGGCATGGCCGTATGATCAGGTTCAAGAAGATGTAGGTACTACATAGGCATATAGAGATTGGTTCTGACCACCTCTTCGATTGATAGTACCAGGCACACTATCCACATAGCATAGGGCCAAAGGTAGAGGAGGAGGTCAAGGCTAGGACCAGGGAGGCCGAGGGGGCAGAGACAGAGATGAGGAAAGAGATGGGCTACCACATTATCCAGATCAGGATAGGGGCCCATAGGATCAACGCCACCAAGATGCCTCGAGACAGGACCAGGACCAGGGGCAATAGGATGGGAAGGATAGGCATGATGGCTAGCCACCATGGGACTAGGGACCTCCACCACAGACCAATCAAAGAGATTCTTAGATATTGCAGCTACAGGCTCAGGTGGTAGGCTTACAGGGACAGGTGGTTTCCTTGACAGCAGATCGGGACTAGCTAAGATAGGAGAGGGACCAAGCTACCCAACAGAGGAAGGCTACAAAGATTAGAGTTGCTCAGGGGATAGGCCACCATCAGCAGCTGAACGACATGTTTGCCTCTTCCTCTTGGAGCTTAGTTTCATTACGAGTGTATAGAGAGGCAGTTAGATAGGCTGACTATTACAGGGCCCATTATCATTAGGTCATGCCTCAAGTGTCCTGGGTCTCATATTTTTCACAGTAGATAGGGTACATAGCCCTTGAGGACCACAGAGAGAGACAACCTGGCGAAGGTGAGGGCAGCCAGCAAGGTTAGCCAATTTTTTTATCAGAGAAATGATTATTTTTGTGCCCCATGGACTCATTTTTGATAGCCCCATGGGCCATTGTACTCCATTGGCATACACATGCATATTTTGATCTAATTTTTTGTACCATGACAGTGTACATTTTTTTTATGATATATATGATATGATGATTCAATGCGATATGATGTGTTCCTATTCTATTTATGCATTATGGATTCCTTTACTTTCTATATGTGATGCAATGATGTTATATGATGGATGCATTTCTTTTTTAGTATTTTTTTTGTGTTGATGCAAAATGCAATGATTGTGCGAATAATAGATCTATATTATGCCCCTAATGGATGATGATGAATTGCAATTTTTCTCTTTTCATTATCTTTTCCCATGCATTATATGGTGATGCATTTATGCTGCTTATGTCATGATGATCTTATGAAAATGATGCATATATATGTTCTATGGATATTTGTGATGATGTTTATGATATGATGCAAATGATGTTTTATATGATTTATGAATATGATGATGCAAATAAATGCAAATGTGTAAATGATGGCATGCTTAGAATAACCAATCTATATTATGCAAATGATGGAAATGCAATGCATGTGATATAATTTAATATTTCCTATATGATATGATATGATATGCAATATGCAGTATGCTAACAGTTTGTGGATGCAAGATGGATGCATATATGATGATGTGTGATTAACTATCATGGTACCATGTTAGAGCAGAAAGAGGATAGAAGACACCAAGAGATTCCAACAAGACATGAGATGATGGTGATGATGATGATGATGATGATTTTCTTGCTGAGCAGTTGGGATTTTAAAAGGGCCAATTACCTTATGTTTGATTACATAGGCGGTACGATGCATCAAGGTATAATGAACCAGGATGGCATTGCACCTAGTGTGATGGACTTTGACTCAAAAATCAGATCGGAGTACTCCTGTTCACACCTGGCATATGAAACCTTATTTAAAATGCAGTTCAGATATTCTAAACATCTCAGACCAAAACATAGGAAGGCAAGCCTTTCTATGTGGTCAACAAGATACCTAAAACATCCTCCCTACACCCAAACAAAGCACACATGACCACGGTTATATTACAAGAATATCCAACAAGCACAGTAGATAAAAAGATAATGATCGTTTCCCCATTCATTTCTCTCTAAATCCATTTGTTTGGACATCATCAAGAGGTCATTGGAATGAGCACAAAAAGATAAGCCAAAATACAAAGATAAAGTAAACAAACAAGCTAATGTTCTTCATACCGCTAGCCAAGACTAAACTACGATGATGCTTGATGTTGATGTCCATTGTAGGAAGGATGCATCCTAGGACATGATGATATCAGATGATTGATTTGGGATTGATTGGGTGATAAGCTATTGACACAAAGAGTTGACCAACTTGTTTACCTACTGACCTAGACTTGAGACCTTGATGCTTGAGTTTTCACTTTTAACCTACTAGATTTGTTTCTAACTGTTTCACCAAAGGTTGGGGGTGACAATGATTTATTATGAGTGATGTTTATTGTGGGTGAAATCAAGATGGGGATGGATGAAATTTTTGGGTTTTTCTAAATGTTTTTGATATTTTTGAAATGTTTTGAGGTTGTTTTGGTATTTTTGAGATTTTTTAAATGTTTTGATTTTCCCATTTTCCAATGTTTTGGGATTTTCTAAAATTTTGACCAAGAGACTAACCTAAAGACCTATCTTAGGGGCCTTGAGGGTTGATCAACAGATTAGCGTTGCCTACGTTATACTTGCAGAGACCACATAGTTCAACTGGTACAAACACGATTATTGATGAGATATGAATAGATGGACTAGCAGTTTATTATGACAGAATCCTAAAGGACTGACCTAAGTGTCTTGGGGGATGATCAATAGATCAACCTTGCCTACACTCAAAGCTTAGAGATGACGTAATTAGACAAGATGACTCTGTTTTTGAATTTTTGACTAGGTTTTTGACCTATTTTTGGATTTTCTTAGTTTTATGAATGTTTTGGATTTTTTTATTTTTTGATGTTTTTGATTTTTTTAATTTTATGATGCTTTTGGATTTTTGATTTTAAGGATTTCAAGAATATACATGAATATGATATGATGAGAACATGCTCCCAGTGCGATGCAATAGACTACTCTGATAAAGGAAAGACAAACTGACCTTGAGAATGGGTTGAGTAAAACTATGAGGGATCATGCCACGAACACAAGACCAAGCTATGATGTAGATGCGGATGGGTGAAAAATGGGGATATGGAATGCGATGGATGATGGAAGTGTAATGGATGGATGATGCATACCAAGCATGGATATCCTAGTGGATGGAAAGTGCTTATTTACACAAGGCACCTGTTTGCTAGGTTTTCACCAAGGTACTTGTCCAAAGCACCATTGAAGTGGTTTTCACTAGAGGATGATTTTTCTCATTAGTATTTTTAATCCATTTTTTGATTTTTTTGTTGTCACCAAGATGCCTGTTTGCCAGGTTTTCATCAAGGTGACCATTTTTTTTAGGACATTTTTTGATTTTTTTGATTTTTTGGTTCTATACCTTGAAAGATTTAAGCATTAAACTTTTTGAGATAGGAGTTGTTGATGGGTTCCTATAGAGGTTCCCCTTCAGGTTTTGATAACTAATATGCCCCTAACTTGTAGCTAGTTGTCATTAAAAATGGTCCCAACTAGTTGGGTTCAAATTTCCCTTTGTCGTTTGGATTTGGAACATTCTTCTGATTCTCTTTTAGCACAAGTTATCCAACTTGGAATGTCTGAATCCTGATCTTCTTGTTATAACTCCTCTTGAGTTAGTTCTGATATACTTGTAAATGATTTAAAGCATCCATACACTACTCATCTAGTAGCTCCAGCTCATTCAGTCTTGATACTCGGTATTCTTCATCTGTGATGAGGTTCTACAGTGATATTCTTAGTGTCAAGAGTTCGATCTTGATGGTTAATATGGCTTATGATCCATAGACCAGGGAGAATGGAGTGGCACCTATGGGTGTACAAATGTTGGTTTGATAGGACCAGAGGGCAAGATTTAGCTACAGATGCTAGTCACGACTTGCATAATTGAGTTTTTTCTTGAGGATCTTTAGAATGGTTTTATTGGTGGCTTCTGCTTGGCCATTTCCTTGGGGATAATATGGAGTGGAAAAATGATGTTGGATTTTGAATTTTTTGTATAGGTCGCAAACATCCTGATTCTTGAAGGGTGTACCATTATCTAAGATAATGGCTTGTTGGACACCATAGCGGCATATTAAATAGTTTAGGATGAACTTAGATATCTACTTTGTAGTGATGTATGTCATGGGTATGGCTTCCACCCATTTGGTGAAATACTCAGTGGTGGTAATGATAAACTTGTGGCCACTGGATGAGGTGGGAGTGATTTTCCCAATGAGATCAAGCCCCCACTGCGAAAAGCGCCATGGTGTGACAATAGGATGGAGCTCTTAAGCTAGAGCATGGATGAGGTCCCTATTCTACTTGCATTGTAGACACCTTTTGACATAGTCATGTGATTCTCTTTCCATAGTAAGCCAATAGTACCCCATCCTCAATGATTTCTTGGCCAAGGTCATTCTGATCGAGTGTGAACAACAAATACCATTATGTACCTCAGTTAAAGTAGTCAAGGCTTCTTCAGTGTTTAGGCAACGCAACATGGTTCCTTCTATGATCCTATGATAAAGGGTTACTCCTAGGATGACAAATTGAGATTCTTTCTTGACAAAGGTTTTCTTAAGATTTGAGGTTATGTCAGCTGGGAGGACTCCTATTCTTAGATAAGTGTATATGTCATGGTACCAAGGATCACCAGGACCAACGATTTCAAACATGAATTCTGACTCTGGTACCACGAATGCAGGCATGAGAAGCTACTCTACCAGGAATTCCTGCTTTGGGACATTGTGAGGGATATCCAATAGGGATCCAATTGTCACCATGGCATCTACCACTTTGTTGTTTTCTCTAGGTATCTGCTCGAATGTGATTTTGATGAAGGATTCCTTAAGACTATCCACCAATTTCTTGTATGGTGTTAGCTTGTCATCCTTAGTCTGATACTCATCATTCATTTGATTGATTATTATTTGTGAATCCCCGTATACCTTGAGAGCCATGATATGCCATTACACTACTATTATGAGTCCTATGGTTAGAGCCTCATATTCTGTGATATTGTTTGTGTAGGGAACTGACAACTTGTAGGACCTTGGTATGTAGTCTCCCTATGGAGTGATGAAAAAGATCCTGACTCCTAATCTATGTTGTGTGTAGGAACCATCAAAGTACAACTTCCAATGTTTTTCTATGCTCAAGTTTGAGATGGATTCATCTAGTAACTTTGAAATTAGTGGATTCTCTTAATACATTGGTGCTTCTGCCAATTGGTCTACAATAGCTTTCCCATTGATAGCCTTCCGCTCTACATACCCAATTTCGTACTTTGATAGGATCATGACCCACTTGGCCATCCTTCCTATGAGCATTGCTTTGGAAAGAAGATACTTCAGCGAGTCGATCTTGGCAATGAGTTTGATTTTGTGTGTCAACATGTAGTGTCTAAACTTCTGTGAGGCAAACACCACTACGAGAAAAGACTTTTTGATGAAGGAATAATTTAACACATGCCCTACCATGGTTCTAATGATGTAGTAGATGGACCTCTCTATTCCATTTTCATCATGTTGAGCTAGGAGAGCAGCAAGAGCTACTATTGTTGTTGATATTAGAGGATTAGAGGCTTTCCTTGGATTGGTGGCATAAGCACGGGAGGTGTGAGAAAATACTCTTTGATCTTGTTAAAGGCCTGATCACACTTGTCATCCCACTTGTACACTACCCCCTTGTGGAGTAGGTGAGAATATGGGATTGACTTGTCTGCTAATTGGGCTATGAACTGATAGATTGACTAGAGCCTGCCTTGTAGGCCTCTTAGCTACTTCAAAGTCTTAGGCGCCTCCATCTCAAGGATTTCCTTTACCTTAGTGGGATCTATTTCAATTCCTCTCGTAGACACAATGTATCCCAATAGCTTCCCTGATTGTACACTGAAGATTTACTTCTTCAGATTAAGGTAGACTTTGTATTCCTCCAATCTATCAAAGATGGCACTCAATGTTGCTATGTGGTCCCTCCTCTTTCTAGATTTTTCCAATATTTTGTCGACATAATCTTCCACAGTATTATGGATAATGTCATGAAAGATTAAGGTCATGGCCCTTTGATATGTTGCTCAAGCATTCTTTAGGACAAACAACATCATGTTCCAACAATATGTCCTCCATGGACAAGTAAAAGTTGTTTTACTCTGAAATATGTGCATATACGGATGCCCCCATCGGGCTTTGAAACAAGAACTAGATTTGATACCCACTTCGAATAGTTGATTGTTCATATGAACCCTAAATCAAGTAGCTTCTTCAATTCCATTTAGACTAACAAGGCTATTTGGGGATGCATTTTCCTGAGTTTTTGTTTGACAAGCTTTGCTTTAGGGTAAACTGCTAGATTGTGGACCACAATCTTTGGATCAAGCTCAGGCATGTCCACATAGCTCCATGAAAATTTGACTTTTCTCTCCTTAAGAAAGCTTCTAGGAGCTCCTGTTCTTCTGACATTAATGATTCAACATAAAATGGGATATGTGAATTTTTCTCTATTCCCAAGTTGACTGGGTTGCACTTTTCGGCTAGAACCGTTGACTTTTCCTAATGTAGAGCACTAAGGGGAAGATTGAATCCTTCATCCTCGGGCGCCTCAGAGAAGTTTTCACCATTGGATACATCATTTTTTTTACTATTTTAGGGTTGGAGAGTGCCACATTGTGGTTTTCACTCAAAGAATTTGAGATTATTCTCAAGTTTTCGCTTTTGTGACTAAAGGATTCAATCATCTCCCCATAGTAAGCTTGTGTGTATAGAATAATATCAAACCCAACCTTGTGATCTCCACATGGTATTGTGTCTTGTAGTCCCATGAATTCTGAGAGTGCCTCATCATTTTCAAAATTATTTAGAACTGGTGGTCCTCGTTGGTTGTAATTGATGAGATGGGGGTAAACTAGGCTGATTTCATGGGTTTGACTGGTTAACTCAAATGACATGGTACTAATCATGAGGATAGAGGAATTCCTAAAAATCCTAGGTAAGTAAGTTATGGTATCTTCCTCATCACTACTACTACAAACATTAGTTATGTCAAATGTGAAGTTGTCTATGACTTGGCCAGTAGATATGGGTAAGCAAAGTTTGACTGCTATTGGTTGAGGGGGAGTCTTGAATGCTTTAATTGGGGGACCTCATCCATGTATGGTTATACTTAGAGGGGTACATCCGAGGACAAGATTTTCCATTCATGTCTCAAGAATAATGGGTATTAGGAGCCCATTATCATTTTCCCCAAGTCTCTGGTTTTTGTCATAGCCCATTGTGAGCATCATTTGTAAGTCTTTACTACTATCATCCATGTTGGAAAGAGACACTGTAGTTATGCTTTGGTGTTGTCATTGATGGAAACCCTAGTTGGTAATCAAATCCACATGACACCATTTTCTCCCACCGACAGTCAAATTGAAGTCAGTCAGGAAGAATAGAGTATCCAACAGATTGGTATTCAATGGTTCATGTATAGATTTCTAGGTATTACTTTGAGTTGTGGATCTCATGAGAAGTTCATCAGTACATTTATTATGTTATCCAAAAATATCAGTACCTTGTACCAAGCCTTGTGTAAGTTTGGAGATCTAGTTGGTAATTTTTTGTTTATCTATATTTTGGGGCTGACTCAGTTGTTAAAATATATTGTGGATATTCAAGGAATGTTTATTCGAATATCTTTATCTTTAATCATTATTTTTTGGCCCCAAGCTAAGCTATAGCCGACCATTTTGGGTGCGCATTGAATTTTACTTATGATTTGAATTGACAAGTTGCAAATATTTCTAAGTCTTATTAAGCCACCTTGTAGCGATTAAATCCTTAGTCGTGGATATATATAGATGATCGATTATATCACTTTAATATATGAAGAAGGTGTGTCAATGTGTGTTACGAATTTCTGAAGAGTGTTAGAGTGATCTCTTGTGCAGTTTCACTTGCGCATAAATATTTTGAGGTGTGAATCAGAGTAGAGCAGAGTAGAAGTTCAGTATCAGTCAGAAGGACATAAGATCGACATCAGAGCCTAACTAGAATTGTAATCAAGCATTTGTAGATGCCAATCTTTCAGTTCATTCTCTTGAATCTAATCCAAATATTTATAAGTCAACGAGCCTTCCTATTTTGAGCAGTGAGCTCTAGGCAATGTGCCTGAATGCAAGTGCATTCCCATTTTGTAATCTTTCTTTTGGGTATACTCAGAACTTATTGTGTATTGGCCATCCACCATGGTTTTTCCCCTAACAGGGTTTCCACGTAAAAAAATTTATGTTATGGTGTTTTGGTTGTTTTCCTTATGTTTCTACATATTACTTTTGGTTGAATGTTCTAAGTGGATTAAAGATCAGAATAATAAAGTTAATTTTTGTAGAACACTGAATCATCCCCCCTCTCAATGTTGCTTGTTTCCAACAATTGGTATTAGAGCTAGTTCCTTGAAAGAAGTTTAACAGCTTGGGGAGATCTTAGAAAGTGTTTTCAATGGATACAAGAAGCCTTCAACAACAACTTATGGTGGCCCTGGATGATCTTGACCAGTCAAAATATGAGAACCGGGAACTGCAAGAAAATATTGAGAATGCAGAAAAATTCATCCAATCATTGAAAGACAAGATCAATGAATCAAGAGAGAAAAGAAAAGAATTGTGTGATGAGCTCAAGCAGAAGAACAAAATCATGGAAGATGAACAACTCAGTCATGCCTTAAAGTTGAAAAAAAAAGAGTGTGAAAGGTTTTCCAAAGAAAATGTAGCCCTGAAGCATGAGATGGAATCTATCATAATGAGGATGACCAAGGATATTGAAGATAGAAAGAAGAATGGAGAAAAACTTGCTCAATCCTTGAAAGAAAAATCTGAACAATGCAACCAATTGGACAATGAATTGGAACAATCTAAACACAATGAGGAAGTGATTGAAACACAACTTGATGATCTCATAAATGAACTTACTACTGCAAATGAGTACAAGGAGAAATTCAAAGAAAGCTCAACCAAGCTTGATGAACTAATTAAAGGTCAGAGGATTGATGGTGACAAGGGAGGTCTTGGCTATGAGGAAGGTGAAAGTTCTAGATCTAGACAAAGGAACTTTGGACAAAGGAATTATGGACAAGGAAGATTCTGGCAAGGAAATCAAATGAATGGAGCTAGAAGGAATCCGGTGAGACAACTGAATGCTCAGAGATTCAATGGTTATTGTTTTACCTACAATAGGTTCGTACATATGGCCTCTCAGTGTAGAAGTAGGATGAATCAAAGTGGAACATCATTCTCAGGTTAGTGCTTTAATTGTAACAAGTTTGGACATAAATCAAATGAATGCAAATTCATGATGAATAAATTTCATAGGGATGTTAGATGCTCTACATGCAATAGACTTGGGAATATTGCTAACCAATGTAGATCAAGGAAAAATCAATGGAATAGTTGGTCTAACCAGAAAAATGTTGTGTTACAACCGCAACAAAGTTGGGCATATTGCCAAATTTTGTTGGAAAAAAAGAGGTTTGGTAAGACAAAATACACAATATGATGTTAAAGGAAAAGGGAAAGTCACTATAGATGTGATCAGGAGGCAGATGTAGAAGAAATGGCTGAAGATGGAGCCCTTTGTTGAAGAAAATGTCCCTGCACCAGAATCTGCTTCTGGTAATTCCTCTGGGAATCAGTTTTGGGCCTTTGGCCTAGGGGTAGCTGTTAGAAAAATCCTTTAACCCCCTGTATGAAATTGGTACTAGAATGTGGGCCCATCCACTAGGTGGATAAATGATTTTAAGATGTTGTTCAACTAATTTGAGAAGGTATTATGTAGTATAGAAGATCTATAGAAGGTTTATCTGTCTCTGTGCATGATACAGAGTAATTGGATGTACTAGGGTTAAGGCATTTATTGCAGGAAAAAGGGTTAGTTGTGCAAATGATAAAAAGCCACTCCTATCCTTCATTTTTCTTTTTTTCATTTTGAAGGAAAGTAGTTTGAAGAATTCTTGGAGTGAACTTTGCTGAATTGTGGGAAGATTCAGAATGCGAATTTCTGAGTTTGCAATCATGGCCACTCTGTTGGTTGTAGAGGTCAAGGACAAACCCTGTCCTAAGTCTAAATGGAACCCTTACAAGTTTGTTGAGACTGAACCCTTAGGGGCATTTTCATTTGTGTCGTACAAAGTTTTCCACACAAAGGATATTAGGGCATATATTCATGCGAACATTGAAGAGTTAGGCACCTCTAAAATAATGAAATTTGTACTCCCATCGTATAGTTGGAGAAGATTTTATTGTAAAACTAAAATTTCAAACCCTAGAAGAGAAGAAGTTTGCGTAGTTTGCGATATTTCCCATATTTGAGGAAAATGAATGGGTGAGATACATCTTGAGTCGTGTTCATGACGAGTTCATGTGGCTGAATATACCCTTCAAAATCATAAAATAAGCTATATGTGTAGTAATAGGTTTGAATTCCATTGGTAGATTTCCAGTTTTGAAATTCGTAAAGAATGACAAGGTTACTGAGGAAACAAGTGTGTAGTGGGATAGAAGGGAAATGAAAATAGAAGACATTACTAAATTAGATGTGAAATTCGCATCAATGGTCATTGGTTACAAGATATACCATTCTAGCTAGGATAATTTTGTATCTGGTATGGCCATCTATGTAGCTTATGAAATGGTGAAGCATAATGCAGAATATGACTTGTGTGAGCTACTCAAAAGTCAATTGATGGAAAGAAGAATACTTTCAAATATGGTAATCTCCTATTGTGCTTATTTTTCTATTTCATGAATGAAGTTTCAGGCATTGGAAAAATGATGAGCCTATAGTTGTTCAGATAAGGAACAAGTTGTCTAGAATGGGTGACCATCAGGTCAGGAACACTACCCTGTGGGGTTACTTCAAAAAATTTCAGGATATGATGCATGCCAGAGAAAGAATTCCCACCTCAATTGTGGAACAGTACAAAGATAATATCTGCTTCATGGTGGATATTGACCAATGTCATATGGAAGTTGTTGATCCCAGAATAATTTGGATCATGCCAATGGGATACGAAGTAGAGGAAATTTTTTTGAAGATGTATGCATAACACTTGTTGAATTCACCTTTGGATCAGGGAGAAGAGAGGTTCAAAACATATGTAGAGAAAAGTATGTAGGTTCATGAGGAATTGAGAAAACCGGTGTTAATCAGGAGAGTAAGAAAAGAAACTATTTTTTTTAAAGAAAGGATGGGCTTACCTGTAGAAGCCTTGAGAGAAGAAAGAATGAGGAGAGATGAGACAGAAGCAGTAGAAGAAAAAGGAAAAATAGAGTCTTCTAGTCCTAGTGCATCCTCTATCGCACTAGATCTACCAGGAGTTCCCCTGCAGCTAATCCAACTCAAGACAAGACTTCCAATAAAAGAAAGAAGAGAAAAAGTACAAGAACATATAAGCCTATTTTAGAAGATGAGGAAATTGAATCAGAAGAAGTCTTGAGAGAAGTAAAAGCTACTAGAACTCAGGTTGTTGAGTTAAAACCTTCCGACAAAGATGAGAAGGAAAAGAAGGCTAAAATTGATAAACCTGGTATGTCAGTTGATGAAGTTGTGAAAGCAGTTGTCAAGGATAGTAATCTCAAGCCCCTCTATGAATTGTATGAAAATTTTGATGAATATGGTTAGAGAATTCTAGAAGAGGCTACAATAAAACATATGAACATCTTTAATAAAGTTCTTATTGAGTTTATGTTTGGCCTACCCAAGAATCTGTATGATATTTTGGAATCGAGAAGATTAAGTGCTAGAACAGAAGAAGAGAATTCGAGAAAGATAGTTCTTGTAGATTTGTGTTTAGAAATGTCAATTGAAGAGATAGATTCACTCCTTGAAAGAGCTAAAAGGGAATTTAAGAGAAAGATAAGGGTGAATAAACTCATGATTGGTGAAACTGATGTTGTGGTTGGTGAAACCAAGGAAATTTTGGAAGAATTTATGTCAAAGAATAAGATTAACATTGAGGAAATGTATATTGAAAATCTTCTGGGAAATGTGGAAGTGAAAGAGGAGGAAAATTTAAATGAGGAAGAGAATGTGAATAAGGAGAATATGAATGTATCTGATCCTCCAAAAGTTGAGGATATTCTGATTCCTCCTACTATGGAAAATACAGAGACACCTATGGAAATTGAAGTTCCTAAGGTGGTATTAGCTAAGGAGAAGGTGGTACAAAATGAAGAGGTTGAAGTGTTTGAAAGCGATCCAATAACAGTCTCAGAAGAACCTAAGGCTGAAGAATAAAAGGTTCAAGAAATCAGAGTGGAGGCAAGAGACACTTCCAAGGAAGTGAAGAGATCTTTGGTGGAGCAATAGGAAGTTTTTGATCTTGAGTTGGATGAAAGTTCAATCAATCTATCTACTTTTTCTCCAATTTAGATGATGAAGGTTGCATCAATTTTTCAAGCTAAGGCTAGTGAGAAGATTCTGAAGTCTCACATAGAGGATAGTAAATTGTTGAATCTTGCATCTAGATTTCTACATAAATTAATTCCTACTCATGTTATGGACCCATTAGGTTCCTCTTTCGACAAGCTAAAGAAGCTCATAAATGTTGTAAGTACTCAATTTGAGTCTCTTGAAAAATCTGTTGAGGATAAAGTGCAAAAGGAGTTTAATAGGAAAATACTTAGTTAGTTGAATGCAGTGATTGAAAAAGATAAGATTTTGTTAGCTACCTGCATGAAGAACATTCAAGGTTCTATATCTGAAGCTGGAAAAGCCTACAAGTCTTGTTTAGCTCTATCTAAGTTTACTAAAGGTCATGAGAAAAAGGTGAAGGATCTGGAAAATAAATTAGCTACCATTTATGCTACTTTTGATCCTTTAGTTGGTGATGTGGTTCAGTAAGAAGGTCAAGTAATAGCCCTACTTGAAAAAATAAGATGTTTAAAGAATGAAAATGACAAAACTGTTGGGAGAGTATGTGAACTCAGGGGAAATATTTTTCCAAAGATTGAGATAATGGTAAGTGCTTTGAAGGAAGCAAAAGCTGTTGTAGCAATTAGTGACCCAAAGAATTTTGAAACTGTAGAGGCTCAATCCTATTTAATGTGTGGTCACATAATAGTTTTGGAAAGTCTCAAAAAGGTTTGTGATGACAATTTAAGAGTGTTGAAGAAATATTTTGCAGACATTTTCAAACTTTTGTAAGTTACAAGGTTGTACCTATATAGTTTTGAAATTTTATCTTTGTTTCCCAGTTTTTGCCATTGATGTCAAAGGGGGAGAAGTGAACAGTGAAAAATGTATAGTCATCATAGTGGGAGTTTTTTTTAAGGTTGAAGTTTCTTTTTGAATTTTTGTAATGGCAATGTTACTCATGTTGGTTTCCATTTGACACTAAGTCATTTTTCACTAAGTGTTTCCATCAATACCAAAGGGGGAGATTGTTAGCAAGAGACACTATATTTATGCTTTGGTGCTGTCATTGATGGAAACCCTAGTCGGTAATCAGATCCACATGACACCATTTTCTCCCATCAACAGTTAGATTGAAGTCAGTCAGGGAGAATAGAGTATCTGGAAGATTGGTATTCAATGATTCACATAAAAATTTATAGGTGTTACTTTGAGTTGTGGATCTCACAAGAAGTTCATCAATGCATTTCCTATGTTATCCAGAAATATTAGTACCTTGTACCAAGCCTTGTGTAATTTTGGAGATCTAGTTGGTAATTTTTTTTAATCTAGATTTTTTGGCCGACTCAGTTGTTAAAATATATTGTGGATATTCAAGGAATGTTTATTCGAATATCTTTATGTTTAATCATTATGTTTTGGGCCCAAGCTAAGCTATAGCCAACCATTGTGGATGCACATTGAATTTTACTTATGGTTTGAGCCGACAAGTTGCAAATATTTCTAAGTCTTATTAAGCCGATTTGTAGTGATTAAATCCTTAGTCGCGGATATATATAGATGATCGATTATATCACTTTTATATATGAAGAAGGTGTGTCAATGTGTGTTACGAATATATGAAGAGTGTTAGAGTGATTTCTTGTGTATTTTCACTTGTGCATAAATATTTTGTGGTGCGAATCAAAGCATAGCAGAGGAGGAGTTCAGTATCAGTCAGAAGGACTGAAGATCAACATCAGAGCCTAACTGGAACTGTAATCAAGCATTTGTAGATGCTAATCTTTCAGTTCATTCTTGTGGATCTAATCCAAATATTTGTAAGGTAGTGATCCTTCCTATTTTGAGCAGTGAGCTCTAGGTAGTGTGCCTGAATGCAAGTGCATTCCCATTTTGTAATCTTTCTTTTGGGTATACTCAGAACTTATTATGGATTGGCCATCCACCGTGGTTTTTCCCCTAAAAGGGTTTCCATGTAAAAATTATTGTGTTATGGTGTTGTGGTTTTTTGCCTTATGTTTCTGCATATTACTTTTGGTTGAATGTTCTAAGCGAATTAAAGATCAGAATAATAAAGTTAATTTTTGCAAAACACTGATTCACCCCCCCTCACAATGTTGCTTGTTTCCAACAATCCATAGGTAGATCAGCTGTCAGTCTATTGTCTTGGTACAAGAGATGGGATGGGTCCTCCTCGATTACTTCTCGCCCTAGATCTCCTCAACTTTTGAAGCTAGAAGATCCTGCTATGAATGTTTGGGATGTGGAAGCATCATTTGATTGTGGTCATCCTCGTGACTTGTGACATTGTGGTAACTCTCCTACCACAAAAGTATTTTTTGTAATTTTATAGTGCCCACATCCATTTTCCTAAATAATTACCTTGGTATCAAAGATGGCGGGGATGGTGAGTGTCTTTGTCACCAAAGTGGAGGCGAGAGTAGCTGGTTCAATGTAAGGAGTTGATAGGCCTTCATCATTTTTAGGCACTTGGGGGATTTTGTAATATTTTTCCTCTAGGCTCTTGCAGTAAGAGAAGGGTTTAGGATCCCCATGGATAGTGACCTCTTGGCCTTGGTATGTGAACTTGACACATTGGTGGAAGGTTGATTCCACTGCTTGCATCCCATGGATCCATGGGCACCTCAGAAGAATGTTGTAAGGAAAATCGAGGTCAAGCACCTGACAGGTGATTTCCATAGTTGTTGGCCCTACTTGAATAGGGAGTTGAATAGTGCCCTGAGACACTCTTTCTTGATCATTATAAGCCCTGATTGTGATGCCTTTTCCTTTTTCAATGGAATCTTCTGAGATTCCCAGATTCTTTATGAACTTGAGGGAACAAATGTTTAACCCTGCACCTCCATCCACCAAGACTCTCTTGACCTTGTTCTTATGCACCAGGACCTCCATATGGAGTGCATGATTGCAAGATGGTTGAGCAGTAAATTCTTGATTAGAGAATGTAAGAAGATTTGGGGTTATGATGTTTCTGACCATAGCTTGGAATTGTTCAGCATCAAGATCCGTGGAGATGGTGGATGAAGCCAATGCTTCTTCAAGGATCTTTTGGTGGGCTAATGAAATTTTTAGCAACTCCATGATGGAGATATGAGTTGGGGTTCTTTTCAATTGGTCAAGGAAATTATAGCCACTGGGAATGGATCTTGGATTGGAAGTGGGTGCTCTAGGAGGCTGAGATGATGCTGTGATGGTGATTTTCCACATCTTGTGGTGACTCCACAATCAGCTTGGGCTCCTTTGATGGTGATAACAATGCAATACTCATCTAGGGATGTGATGACATGGTCATATACATGATTCACACTTTTGAAGGTGCCCTTCCCCTTATCATTGTTATTGTTCCCTTTGTTATGATTGAGTATCAAATTCGTGTAGATCTTAACATTTTGATTTCCTGCTGGTTGTTCCACATTTATGATTTTATCATCAATGAGGTCTTGAATTAAGTTTTTCAACCTCATACAACTCGCAGTTATGTGTCCCTTGATCTTGTGGAAATCACAAAGGTGATTTTAATTGTACCACAATGGTTTCACCAAGGGATCTTGATAATTGTCATAAGTGGGGACTGTGATGATTTTTTCTACCACTAGCCTCTTCAAGATGGATTTAGCCGATTCCCCAAGGGCTATGTACTGCTTGGGGGAGTTTTTGTTTCACTGGGGTGGCCCCCTTTGATCATTCACATTGTTGATTGTTTGATTGCTCGGCTGCTGAGTTACAATATACAATTATTTTGATTGTTGTTTTGGGGTTGTTGTTGGGGTGCGGGTGTGTTTTGTCGAGGAGCATTGATGACAACTTTGGCGTCGACAACACCATTGTTGGTAATATTTTTTTTTTCCCTAGGCACGAGGTTTGTCATTATAGCTCATGTATGGGTGATTGTTTTATTGTTTAGGATATGTGGGTGACCCCCTTGTGTGATAAGGGTTCATTCAATGTTAAGTGCCTTGGAGATCAATTGGTCATATGTGGTGATACCTTGCACCTTGAGATGGAATTTCAAGGCTCCTTCGAGATTGGAGATGATGGTGCAAACTTGTTGTTCTTCAAGCATGGCCCATTTGCTTCGATTGGCCTTGGATTGCCATCGTTGTAGGAAGGAGGAAAATGATTCATTTTTACCTTATTTCAGAGTTGATAGTTCCTCTAAACTGACATCCATATTGATATTGAATGCGTAATTTTTTATGAATGCGTCTACTATCTCTTAGAATTTTTTGATGCTAGGAGGAAGGCGAGAGAACCACTCCATGGCTTGGCCAGCCAAATTTCTAGGAAATAGCCGCATCAGATATGTATCATCATATGCCACTTCAATGCAATGCACTTGGAATTCCCTGATGTGATCCTCAAGGTTTCCCATCCCACGGTATTTATCAAATTTGGGGATCTCAAATCCCTTTGGGAATGGTTTCATTGCAAGACTCTTGTCAAATGGATAGGGACACAAGTTGCTAGGTGTTTTTGTGGTTTTCCCTGACTAAAGATCAAGCACTTGTTGCAAGAGCAACTTGATTTGTGTTGTCACATCATTTTGCGGATTAGAGGATGGAGTGAATGTGTTTTGTGGTGGTTCAATTGTCGGCATGATGGGTGGATTGATTGTTGTGTTGGTGGATGGTGCTTGCACATTTTGCTACACCAAGTATGCTTGCAATTGTTGTTGTACCAACAATGCTTGTTGTTGGTATTTTTGATGTTGTGCTAATAATGCCTGGTGTTGAGCTTGTTGTTGCTATTGTGCCAACAATGCTTGTTGTTGGGCTACTTGTTGTTGCACGAGGTATTGTGCTTGTGCATGTGCTTGTGCATGTGCATGTGCTTGTGCATGTGCTTGTGCATGTGCTTGTGCTTGTGCTTGCACTTGTGCTTGTGCTTGCGCTTGTGCTTGTGCTTGCGCTTGTGCTTGTGCTTGTGTTTGTGCCTGTGATTGCGCTTGCTGAGCTTGGTATTCGGCTCAAGCTTGCACTTTTTCCTAAGCCTAGGCTTTTGCTTGTTGGGCAGCTTGTGCAATCTATGCAACTTGAGCAGCTTGAGTGGCTTGAGTGGCTTGAGCGGCTTGCGCTGCTTGAGTGACTTTTTGTGCAGCTAATTATGTTTGGGCTTGTTGAGTGGCCAGTTCTGCAGCTTGTCAGTTTTGGATTTGTTGGAGTGCCTTTTGATGGGAAGTTTGTTGAGTAGCTTCTAACGCAATGCTATATTGGTTTGATATGTTTGTGTTTGGTGGCAATGGTGGTGGAGGTGGTGGCAGATTCAAAATGGTTTTTATTGTTGTGGTGATAAGAGGTATCGTTGTATTGATAATTGGGATTTGGGTGGTGGATGGTGCAATCGATATGCTTGGTCCTTGAGAGACCATGTTTTGAGATATTTGGGGGATGGTTGATAATGTGATGGTTGCTTGCGTTATTGGGATGGTTTCCATCTATTGTTGTGATATCGATGGCAAGATGGGAGGATTTGATATGATGCTTTGATTGATGATCGGGGGATTGCTTTGAATGAGTGGTGGCAATGGAGGTATCCCCAAATCGAGAGGTGATGTTGATGTTGGCAGCAAGGGTGGAAGTGGGGGAAAAGTGAGTGGCATAATCCCTTGGGGAAATGATGAAGATAAAGGGTCAAAGATGCCCCCTAGTCTGAATAAGTCACCTTCTTCTTGCGAGGTCATAGGAAGAGAAGTTTGAGGTGTTGTGTGAAATGATAATGATGGGTCATTGGGATCATGAAAGGTGAGGGGGACATATGGGTGTAATGAATTTTGGGGTATGGTTTGCCCCAAGATGGCTTTTGCATCCAAATATTGATTACTCACAGGGGGGTGTGTTTGTAGTGCATTGAGAAATGTGCTCCCCTTGTTAGCAATGGGTTGAGTTGGAGCAATGGATGATATAATTTGCAGAATTATTTGGGTATTGTTTTGAATTGGGGGTGTAGATGAGTTGGGGGCATGGATGAAATTGGAGGCATGACCCCAAAAGGTGATTCCACAATGTTGCTCACATCGAAATCAGAAGGGAGTTTAGCCCCTTGTTTTGCTAATTCAAGCATGCATTGTGAGGGATGGAGCTTCATCATGATGTTGACAATTCTATGATTTTCAAGATTTTGGACCATTTCGGCGATCTCATCTTGTGTCATTCCAAAGGCATTATTGGTGATGTCCTCTACTTGACCTTCCTCTTGAGGATTTTGTGATGATGAAGGAAGATTAGTTAGGGGATTGCTCGATCCAATGGGATTCATTTTGGAATTGGTTTGACTTAGGTCACTTGAAGTTGATGTGTCTTTGTTGGCTTTCATGTTCTTCTTGTGTTGAGATCTAGTTTGAACCATAAAATATGGATCAATTTTTCAAGAATGTGGGAGATGAATCTCTAATTCTTTGGACTGATCTAATTTTAGGTACAAAAGATAAAATTTAGGATGATTTAAGGATCAAAGGCGTGATAATGAAATGTGTGAAAGATGGGTGATATGGATGATTGAACTCTTATAAGATCTTGAGGGGATGCTAGACTTTTGGGACTTTTTTGGATTCTTAGATTCTGTTTTGGATTTTGATTTTGGATTATTGGATTCTTGGATTTTGATTTGACCTTGATTTGGTTTTGGATTTTTTTAATTTTGGATAATGAACAAATAGATCCCAAGATGTTGGATGTTATCTATGGGATAGACTTTCTCATAAGATGATAATTTGACTAAGTGTAGGGAGAAGGATGCATCTACCCACACCTAACCAAACAAGATGACAATTCAACTAAGCATATGGAGAAGGATGCATCTACATATACCTAGCTAAACAAGATTTATTTTTGATGTTTTGATTTCAAGGATTTTGATTCAAGGATTTTGATTTGTTTCAGGGATTTTGATTCATGGATTTTCCAAAAATTCTAGCATGAAGGATGATTTCAATACTTTCAAGAGTTTTTGATGAGGTGATTTTGGTTTGATGTTTGAACAATGGATGGGCGTTTCGATTTGATCCTATGTGTACCTAATAAGACTCTTGTTTACAAGACATCGGTTTTGAAGAACACACTTTACTCTACACAAGATGCTCAAATTCTCGAAAAACATTTAGATTTTGACAATAATAGAACGAGTACAAATTGGGATTGTTTCTTGAAGCTCTTCTGTAAAAGTTGAAAAGTAGTCTTTGTCTGAATTCGTAGAGCGTTGAGAGATGTTTTTGATGATCTTTTGGACTAAGAGATTTTGACTTTGGTTTTTGTATTTTGATCTTGCATGAAATCATTTGAGACACATGTGTGGGGTTCAATTGTTCTTAGCTTTTCTTAGTGACTTGTTTTTACCACAAACAGTTATTGATTAGGTTTCTCCAAACTAAATGTCTAATGTCCTAACTTCTTATCATCCCACAAAGTGTATTATATGGAAATCAAGGAAATTAAGGAAAAATTTTCCTATTGTTGAATTTATTAAGCAAATTGAGATATAAATTCAAATGTTTAGAAACCTCTAGATATAAAATCCCTAGGGAAAGCAATAACACATGAATTTTTTCAAAGATATTCACTTCCTAAAGGGTTTGAAGTTTGATGATAATGTTGAATGTTTGTTTTCCCAATGTTTACAAACAAGAAAAATGTTTTGTTTCCAAGAACATGCACAAATCCTATGGATATGAAAGACTGTATTTGTTGAATCCCCACTTGGAAAAGTCCAGCTATGCCTACTTTTAGTGAATGGTTAGATGCTTGACCCCATTGGCTCCCCTCCACAACACTCACTTATATAGTGCAGCCAAGCATCAGTACCCATGAAACTCCCATGGCATACTTTCTATTTCTACTAAAAGTTGTAAAAGTGTGGGGCGGCTTTAGAACAACTGTTCTTGCACCAACAAATAGATCAAGGATTTTGGCCTTTTCTAAACAAGAGTTTTAATGCGAGCATTCTATTCATGGGGGACCATCCATGTGGTGAGAGACCATTGTTATCCTTCTCATCAAAATAATCCTTGTGATACTAGCCTTTATTCCAATACCCACACTTATATCCTGGGTGGAAGTCACTTGGCTTTAGCGTGTTCCTAGTTGGGTCGTTCCCTTGGGTGATTACTTTTTCCCACAAGGCATGCCCTCTAAGATAAAAAAAAGTGAGTAAACATATCCATAGTTCGATTGATCTTTATTGAGAAACAAAGAGAGAGAACATACAATATGTTCCAGTCACACTCGCAAGTTGTGTTCAATTTTTAATCCGAAAATGAAATGTGGAGGCAATCATTGTACACAACTTAAGATCACCAAAAAACCTTTTGATTCTCAAGATCACCGTGAGGCATGAGAGAAGTGCATACGTCTTTTTCAATTGTATTATTTTGGGTAAGTGATTATAAGACAAAGAAGCACATGTTCATTTTATCCTTTCAAAGCAAAAGTGACTTATTTTTAAGCACCAAAGGAAGTGTGAAATTTTGATTGTTCAATTGTTAACCTTAAACAAAATCCAGTGGATTTTCCTAAAGTTCTTTTTAAGACCTTTGTAGCAAAAAATGAAAGCTTTGTAGTTTTCTTTTTAGAGCCCAAAAGAAATTTTGTATGTCCTAAACACATGGAAGGCAACAAATCCTTAAGAGAGATTATGAGTTCTCCAAAAGTGTTAAACAAACAAAAAAGTGTTCAAAGTCACTTGATTTAATAGGATGGTGATGTCATTATGAACCTTCAACTTCATTTTCATCCTTCACCTTGATTAGACTAACCAGAAAAAACTAATTAGAACTGCAAAATAGAGGCTAGAAAATCAGTTAGTAGCACAAAATAACCAAAATAGAAAAAGTACATGTCAAAAAAATTGAAATTTGACTTTTTTACTCCACCCCAGCAGTGCAACCTACATATGCGGTGTTGTTTGAGAAATTCAACAGTGTTGTATTGTGTCGCTAAATCTGCTCACAACGCTCTGCAATAGAATAGAGAGCATGATGGCGACACAGTTTGGAGTTTGAAAATCATAGCGCCAAAAAACTAGACCAATGTCGTAGTTTAGAAATTTGAATTTTTGGGCGGGAATGTTGCAGCGACGGAGTTTGGAGTTTGCAATGTCATTGTATGGCACCATTGGACTAATGGTGGCGATGTATGGCACTGCTAGATCGATAGTGATGTAGTTCCCTATAGACACCAAAAAATAGAGAAAAGTACAGAATTTTGTGAGAAAATGTGATTAGAACTTGGGATTTGTCCTCCCTCTAGCGCCAAATGTTGAACACCAATCGTAGACCTACACAAACACAAGAAAAAAACACAATATTAGATCAAATGCAAGTGAGAATCAAGATTCCCCATGAAATCCATTTAAATTGCAAAGAACAAGAAATGAAATGAAGAACATAAGCAAACATAAACAAAAGCTATCAAATCCTATTCAATGTAAAGAAAAATCTTGATCCCATGGGGGAATTGGTGCCAATTTGATGTGAAAATTTCCCCTTTCTCAACTCCTATGATGCAATGTTGATAAGTGATTCACTTTGTTGAAGATTCAATTGAGCTCCATGATGAAAAATCTGCATAACCTAGCTAAAGCCTTGATAAAATTTATGGAAATAGATATGCTTGAGGATGAAATTAAGTATAGTAGGCTTACTCATATTGTGGATGGATAAATGAGGAGAGAAGCCTCTTATTTATAGAAATACAAGATGGAAGAATGCCCAAAATGAAGCAAGGTGGGATCATTCAACATCCAATGGGAAAGTGCCACTTGTAAAGAGGTGAATGGGAAAAGGATGTGCACATTTTTATTAATGTGCCCATAAATGCAATTAGGTGGAATTTCAAAATAGTGAAATGACAAGTTTGAGGGGGATGAAAATGAATTAAATGCCACTTGGCTCAATGCACAAGGACATGTAAGAGGGAATGAATGTCTTGTTGGAAGGACAAAGTCCACTTGGAGGGATTTCAAATTTGAAGGAATATTCCCCTAAAGATGCCAAGTTGAGAGAAAATGGGGATTTAATAAATTAATTAAATGTATTTTCATGTGCATGTGGAAAAAGCTAGAGGATGGGACATGGATTAGAGTTAGCATTAATCAAGATTTGATTAATTAAGATGATATTAGGTTATTTGACAATTTTGGCTTAGATTTTAGGATTTAAATAAATCAAAATTGAGAGGAAAATGATTTAGACTTTGTTAAATAAAGATTTTGATTTATTTAACTAAAGGGAATGATGTTAGATTAAATCAGAAAAGGTTTAATTTATTTAATTTAATAAGATGACTTTAGAGATTTAATCAAATAAAATGAATTATTTAATTAAATAGAGATCAGAGGCTTAATTAAATAACATTGATTTATTTAATTAAGAGAGGAAAATTGATGAATTTAATCAAATAAGGGTATTTGATTAAATGGTTAGACAAAGGGATGATTCAAGATGAAGTGGTGTTAGTTAAATCAGGATCAAGTGCGTAATGTGAATCAGTACTTTTTACGTGTCTACAGTATCTTATCAAAGCTACTAAGCCAAGATAACCAAAGACAAGAAACAAAATAGACATGTAACCAATAGAAAGAGTTGTAGCATCATAAAGTTGCAATGATGTAAGAAAAACTTCTATCAACAAATCCATAGAATTCGCACTCATAATAATGCTTGAAGTGCCATCACCCTGAAGCACAGTGTTATTCATGTTGCGTGCAAGACCTTCTTTGTCCAGGGTAGCTTTAGACATGTTGGAAAGTGTCTTGAGATCTTTTGTTAAATTGGTATTATCCATAGCCATAGTCATAGCCTATTCTAACATCCCAGCAGTAAGCAATGCACCACCTTTTGTGACTACAAGTTGGGATGCAATTGACATGACCATTCTTCATAGATGGAAAGGTATAAGAGCTAAAACACCAAGAAATATGTTATTACTTGTCAGTACTATTACTACATTTTCAACCAAGTGAAATACATACCCTTGCATTCTCACAAGTTCATCAAATGGTACACCCTCAACACCATTTGTATCATCTCGTGTGAGTAATCGTCTTCCTTCCCTTTCTCCCTTTTGCTCTAACTAAAAATATTCCCATGCAAGCACTCTTCACTTCATGAAAATAAATTTCCCCATATTGTTTAAAAATATTCCCTCACTTATTCTTTGTATATTATTATTTAAATCATGAAAATGATTTAAATAAAAAATGATTAATTTCAAACTCAAGAAAAACATGGCAACTTGATGAGGCAAGTCGGGTCCCTTGTGCACCTAGCTAAAAAAATTTCAATTGCAAAAAATTGAACCCTAAAATTGATCTGAAACTTCCTCAATATACACTTGGACCAAGAACATGCAAAATTTAATCACTCAAATTTGATTTTTCAACCAACTTGCAAAATGACCAAAACAAGCTCGGGACCTCTGAAAAACTGCCCTAAAAAACTGATCAAATGGCCACATGAGACCATGGCAATTGATAGGCATGTAGTGATATATTTGGAATCAAGATGAAAAGAAAATACTCTTGAAACTTCCTAGAGTGTGCAATTTTAATCGCCAAAGTTGACTACTCAACAATTTCCACACTAGAAACTGCCAAAACCCCATTCAAACTCGGTTTTAAATCCATTTTCAAAAAATAGCAAATGACATCATGAGGGTCTAGAACCTTGCACAGTGGACCATTGAACTACGAAGATTTTAGGGAACCAATTTGTTTAATGTGCAGGTCAATAGGTTGAAATATTAAAAAAAAAGAATGCAGGGCAACTTTAATAAGTTTAACACTGATTTTTCTAGTAGAACTGAACAATCTGCATTTCGTTTTGACTTGGAAAAGACATCAAACAAAATATGGAAGCCCTACTCACTAGCACATAAGCTCATCTAGATATAGAGAATCACATAAAAATATGAGCTTGATGAAATAGTCATTTGGGTGCAAGATATAAATGTTCAAAGTGAGCTCCCTGAAACACTTTTCACTGTGCAATCTGCAAAACATAACAAATTGCAAATGGTTTGAACTTGGAAAACATGTCAAATGAGGTCCTAGGGATCTGCAAATGGACTCAGGGGTATAAAAAAATGCTGGGAATACAGGGGAACAAGAGGTTCATCATAAAAATAAACTAGGTGCAAAATGCAAGCCTCTAAAGTAGGCCATTCAGGCTTTTATGAAAATGTGCACATAGTGAACCCTTGTTGACCCCTCAAATAAAATTCCCCAAAAATGCATCCAATCTGATTATAGGAGGCTGTAACTTGATCAATATGCTTGCTCATAAGCAAAGAACATGATCCCAAAGGATTTTTTTATAAAATTTATCGGGCTCCAACTTGTAGCTCTCCAAAGTAAGCTACTTAAAAAAAGTCTCAGGGGTATCTTTGAGTGATGCAACTGATTTCCATTCGTAGGCACTTCAATTTCTCTCAAATTTGAAGGTGCCAATAGTGGCTCTTTCTAGGGATGTATGCCCCCTGTAGGCATAGCAAGGATCCAGATCTCTGGGACCAGACCAAGTGCCTACTCCATTGGGTAGTAGAGTCAAAAGGGTCCACCTCTTCCCCTTATCATTCTAGTTTGAAAAATCAAACCATGATTGATGACCCAAGGCCACCAAAAAATGAAGTCCTCAACTTACCTCTGTCATAAATTTGATTTTCTTTTGATTTTGTTGAGGAAAATTTGAAGATCTGATTAGAATCCAACTGATTCAGCTTATTAACCTTCCTCATCTAGCCACTACACTCGACACTATTAGTGCATTTACTATCATTAAGCATTTGAAACTCATGCACAATCTAAAAATAATGGTCTTTATGTGACAGAAACATGTTATGCTCAACCAATAGAACACTCTCATGTTGGACATAACACTCTTCATGATTCAACTCACTGCCACACTTTATGGAAGTCTATTCCTACTGAGAAAGAAAAAACTTATGCTCTAACATGTAGCTGGTATCATAGACCTCACACTGATCCCTAGTTTGCATATGAAATATGGGGTTCTCAAAAGAACATTCAAACAAATCATGCACATCATGCAAACTATCTTCACATGTATGAAAAGGGAATGATTCAAACACATTTACCTCTGGTAACTGCAATTCAAGATGCTCATATAAACCTTTACTTACATATTTATTGTTTCCATGCTCATCCTTAGCATCTGCATCATGCAAGCAACAAAAACTTGTATCCCTAATTCAAAAGCATGCTCAAAATTTTCTATCAAGTCAATTTCAAAGCTCATATAAAAAAATTCAGAATAATTCGTATCCACATTAGGGAATACACAGTCATGCAAATTTGAGCTCACATCCACATGTACATCTTTGTATTCAACATTCAATGCACTACTATGTTCACATAGCTTATCATATTCATATGCATTATAAATTGACAAACTAACTAGCTTAAGTGTGGAGGGAGAATAAAAAACATATCTATCATACTTGACACTACTAGGAATACAATCACTATCAAATTTAATGTGAGCTAGGCACAAATGTGCATACCTATGAAATTCCATGGTTAACAAATCTGAAATTTGTTCACTATTGAGTGAACATGCTTCTGCTCCCATATCTTCCACTACCTCTTTCTCTTGGTCTTCATTAGAACTTCCAACATCATTTAGTTGTAAATTAAAATCCCCAAGGTTGTCATCTGCTTCATTTCTATCTAAAGAATCAATGGATTCATCATTACAAACACTATTCTCATTATTTGGAGTTAAATCTCCAACAACCTTGTCAAAGATGCAATCACAATATGATGTAGTATTCACACTTCTAAGCATTCATCTCTGTCATAAATATGATTCTTAAGAGAGCCACTTTGACTTGCACATTCATCTTCTATGGACTGATCACAAACCCCACACTCATTAATTTGAGAAACATTATCATATTCTGATATATCCCCATCATATTCAGACATAACGTCCTCATCACCAACTCTATGAACCTCAACATCTAATGCATTTTCAGATTTAATCCTCTCAATAATATCAATCCAATCAAGAATTTGATTAATTATTTATGGTTTCAAATATTTTGTCCACTGGACTAAACTAGGTTTATAATATTTCAAAAATAAATCAATGCATATAGATTCCTTAGGTCTGAAACAACTGGGGATTTCCTTAGCTACAATTAAAAACCTCAGAAACAATTCTCTGGGTGATTCATTTTCTAGTCTTCTTAAATTTAACAATGCACTGACATGCATCATGGAATCATTACTAGTTGCAACTGGCTCAGGATGTATCTGTGGCTGATCATATGCAAGACATTGAGATGAATTAATTGGGATGATAGAACTACATTCATCTTGAAGATTAGACTCATCATCTATCTCATTCTTTGACTACATACATAATGTATGTTCAACTTCTAGGGTAAACTCACACTGCATACTTTTATCAAAATATCTCAAGAACATAATCTTAAGGTTCTTCCAAGAAAATACACTTTCCAAGGGCAAGCTACTAAACCATTCACTTGCATCCTCCTTAAGAGATCTTACAAAAAAATTCATGTATGCATCTTGTACACAAATTTGATTATCTTTCATGAAATCATAAAATGATTGTACATTTTGAATGGCTAACTCATCTTCCCTCCCATAAAACTTAGGCATGTACCTCTTTAATTTAATAGGGAAAGGATTTGGATAACCCTGGACATGACTAAAATTAAGAGGGTTATACTTTTCTAAGAAACACAATCTTCTTTGTGGACATGACTGAGAATTATGACTTGACATTACATTATTGGGAACCATACATGGATGGTTACATTGGTGATGCATCTCTACTTGTGCTTTCACAAGCTCATTACATCAAATTATGCAATTACTATCTTAGAAGTATAATATTCAGCATGATCCTTGGTTGTTTCCGCATTGGAACCTGCCAAAACCCCTTTCAAACCCTATTTGAAATCCAATTTGGAAAAATAGAAAATGACATCATGAGGATCTAGAACCTTGCACAGTGGACCATTGAATTACTAAGATTTTAGGGAGCCAATTGGTTTAATGTGTAGGTCAATAAGTTGAAATATTAAAAAAAAGAATGCATGGCAATGTTAATTACTTTAACACTGATTTTGCCAGTAGAACTGAACAATCTGCATTTTGTTTTTACCTAGAAGAGACATCAAAAAAAATATGGAAGCCCTACCAACTAGCACATAATCTCATCTAGATACAGAGAATCACATAAAAAATATGAGCTTGATGAAATAGTCATCTGGCTGCAAGATATAAATGTTCAAAGTGAGCTCCCTGAAACACTTTTGACCATGCAATCTACAAAACATAACAAATTGCAAATGGTTTGAACTTGGAAAACATGTCAAATGACGTCCCAGGGATCTACAAATGGACTTGGGGGTACAAAAAAATGCTGGGAATATAGGGGAACAAGTGGTTGATCATAAAAATAAACTAGGTGCAAAATGCAAGCCTCTAAAGTAGGCTATTCAGGCTTTTTTTTAAAATGTGCACATTGTGAACCCTTGCTGACCCCTCAAATCAAGGGCCTCAAAAATGGATCCAATCTTATTATAGAATGCTTCAAATTGATCAATATGCTTAATCATAAGCAAAGAACATGATCCTAAAGGAATTTCTCATAAAATTTATCAGGCTCCAACTTGTAGCTCTCCATAGTAAGCTACTTCAAAAAAATCCCAGGGGTATCTTTGAGTGATGCAACTAATTTTCATTCATAGGTTGCTTCAAATTTCTTTCAAATTTGAAGGTTCCAACATGGTATATGGTTCAAGGATTGAGGTTGAGGGTCCAATGTATAGGGTAGAGGGTATAGGGGTTGAGGGATTAGGGCTTAAGGGTAGAGCATAGAGGGTTGAGGGTATAGGGTTGAGGGGTTAGGGTAGAGAGAGAGGGATGGATTAAGTGTTGAGGGATTAAGGGTTGAGGGTTGAGAATTGAGGGTTGAGGGAAATTTAATGCATAGGGTAGAGAGTAGAGCTGGTAGTGGGTGTAAGGGTTTAGAGTTTAAGTGTTGAGGGTTGAGGGTTTAAGGTTGAGGGCAGAGGGTTGAGGGTACATGGTTCAAGGATTAGGGTTGACAGTCCAATGTATAGGGTAGAGGGTATAGGGGTTGAGGGATTAGGGTTTAAGGGTACTTGAGGGTTGAGGGTAGAGGGTAGAGGATTGAGGGTTTAAGGTTTGAGGGTTGAGGGATTAGGGTAGATAGTTTACTTGGGTTTAAGGGTTGAGGGATTAGGGTCGAGGGTATAAGAGGGTATTGGGTTGAGCATAGAGGGATATAGAGGGTTTAACGATTTAGGGTTTAGGGTATAGGGTAGAGGGTATAGGGTTGAGAGATTACGGTTGAGGGTCAAGGGTAAAAGGTTTAAGGCTAGTTTAGGGTTTAAGGGTTTAGGGTTGAGTGATGTTAAGGGTTGAGGGTAGAGGGTTTAGGGTATAGCTAGGTTTGAGGGTATATGGTTGAAGGTATATTAGGCTTGGGGTTCCAATGTAGAGGGTAGAGGGTATAGGGTTTGAGGGTTTAGGGTTTAAGGGTTGAGGGTTGAGGGATTAAGGGTTGAGGGTTGAGAATTGAGGGTTGAGGGTTTAATGTATAGGGTAGATTAGAGGGTAGAGGGTAGAGGGTTTAAGGGTTGAGGCTTGAGGGTTTAAGGTTGAGGGTAGTGGGTGGAGGGTATATGGTTGAGGGATTAGGGTTGAGGGTCTAATGTATAGGGTTGAGGGTATAGAGGTTGAGGGGTACGTATATGGTTGAGGGTCCAATGTATAAGGTGGAGGGTATAGGGGTTAAGGGATTAGGTTTTAACTAGGGTTGAGGGCTGAGGGATTAGGGTAGAGTGTTTACTAATTGGGTTTAAGGGTTTAACTAGGGTTGAGGGATTGGGGTTGATGGATTAGGCTGAGGGCAGAGGGTATTGGGTTGAGGGTAGAGGGTTTAAGGGTTTAAGGGTTGAGGGTTGAGAATTGAGGGTTGAGGGCAGTTTAATGTATAGGGTAGAGGATAGAGTTGGTAGAGGGTGTAAGGTTTTAGGGTTTAAGGGTTGAGGGTTGAGGGTTTAAGGTTGAGGGTAGAGGGTTGAGCGTACATGGTTCAAGGATTAGGGTTGAGGGTCCAATGTATAGGGGTTGAGGTCGGATTAGGGTTTAAGGGTACTTGAGGGTAGAGAGTAGAGGGTTAATGCTTTAAGGGTTGAGGGATTAAGGGTTGAGGGTTGAGGGATTAGGGTAGAGAGTTTACTTGGGTTTGAGGTTTTAAGGGTTGAGGGTCACTACAAAAAATCCCTATGATTAGCTCCCTTTTTTGCTTCTACCCACTATTTTAATGTATTTTTCTCCAATTTTTTGAAAAATTTGGTGCTATTTATCAGGATGGCACTATATATTTTTTATCACTATCAACAATAAAAATAATATTATGTTTTTAGTTAGTGTTGAAACCATTTAAAAAATTTATTGTCAATCTTAACAAGTAATATTAAGCCTTATTTTTCAAACCACTCAAATAATTTAAACCATTTAAGCCTTGAATACATGAAATATATACATAGATCTCAATAAGGCCAAGTAGGTATACATAATGTCTTGAAAATGTCATATAGTGTTATAAGGTCTACAATGTCATATATGCATTTGATGAATGTCTAAATAAATTCATATAGGAATACAATTTTACACATTGGTAAAATATAAATACATACATAAGGCCTTTGGTCATAACACTAAAGTGAATTCCCTGTTTGAAGTGTTCCCATAGTAGCACATGGCATGTCACCAAGATAGTGCTATATCGAAGAGAGTCTCACTATAGTCTCTTCGATGCGAGCATAAAGGGTTGATGTGAAATGTAGATGAGATTCTCAAATGTCTAAGAGACATATTCAAATGTATTCTCACTAGCCTAAAGAACAATATGTCTAAGAGACTTGGACATGTCGAGGAGAAAATATAACATGTCTCACTGACAAATTATATGGAGCATTCAACATTCAGGAAATAGAAAAACATCTCTCGAACACCGAGAGATTATCACAAAATAAATGATAGGTCACTAGTAAAACAACACAGACAAATGAAAATTTTGAAAAGACATCAGCATATTGAGGAGAGAAGTAAGAGAGTATCTTCGACATTCAAGGAGAAAAATATTGGTGAGACATAGAGACATTGAAAAAACATTGGACAAGGTCTCATCGACATCGTAACAAGGATATGTTGAGGAGACACAAGAGTATCAAGTAGATAGTATCAAAAGTCTCCCCGACATCCTGGAACAAGTGTAAACACATGCTATCGATGAGACTAAGAGACATCGGAGAGATGTGACCGTAGGTCTCCTCGACATGAAAAAGTCACATAGAGATCATTAGCAAGTAATACTGTCAAAGGAAGATATAAGGATATGTTGAAGAGACATAGGCTTGTTAGCAAGATATATCCACCTCTCTCATTGGCAAAAGGGGGACCATAAGGGAAGAAAATGAAATGTAAATATTGAAGATACCTTGCAACATCGAAGAGAGAAATCTAAATGTCTCTTAAACGCTTCTCAAAAGATGGCCAAGGATATATTGAAGAGAGATATAGACATTGTGATTAAAGTCTCTTCGAAAAAATATGAAATAGTTATCACCAGATTGATTTGACTGATCAAGTCATTGAAGAGACGACTGCTATTAATGTGCAAGTTGATAGGAACGGTGGCGTGAGAACCAATTATGAACCAAATTTGGCTTGAGTGTGTTGAATTTTGATAAATACAACCTCTAAGGAATCGAAATTCACTACAAATTGTGGCTAAGTATCTAAAGGGTGGAGTTGGACGAAGGTGAGCTGCTCAAAATTTTTGGCATTCATTCAAGTAAGTACATCTTGGCTTAGTTGAATGTAATTTTTTGAAGATAGCTTGAAGTACAACATAGTTAGCATTAAAATGCATAAAACCCTAGAGAAAACAAGAGAAAAGAGGAAAAAAATAGAAAGTAGACCACTTAATCGAGACTTAATAGACCAGTGTCCCAAGTCTGGGCCAAAAACAAGGAGAACAACTCAATTAAACCCATCATGTGAGACCCTAGAGGACAAGCACAAGAAATTGGGAGATGTGTGGACTTCGCACAGGGGTTATGACTTCTTCATCTATCACTATAGGAAGAAGTACAGATATAGCCCAATTTCAAACCCATGGAATTTGAATCTAGGAAAACTTGTGATTTTAAATGTTTTTGTGAACTTAGAACTAATTAAAGCACTAGAAAAGAATTATATTCCCAAAATGAGGGTAATTCAGTTACACGATAGGTCACAGTTTATGATTATAACACGAGATTATATTTGTGTGGTTTTCCAATTGGACACCTCCCTAAAGATGAAATTGTGGATGAGATACTTGTTGGAAGAGTATGACTATATGGAAACAAGCTATAAGAGGTGGAAGCTGCCTTTGCATGGTCCCAAAGGTCCCCATTCTTTGTAGATTTGTTTGAAGAATACTATCAATACACATACTATTTAGCTGGCCAAGTACTGGGAGTTGATTCCTCTGATAACATGACTATAGCTCCCATGGTTCTAGTTGTAGACATTCAAAGCCAAGATGGCAGGCCCTATGACTATGTAGAGTATCTATCTAAGGCCATTTATAGTGATCTTAATTCTATTAAGAACAACAATGAAGCTATCTACTTCAAACACTATTCACTTCTTATGCATATGATATTGTATGAAGGATAAGTGATGGGAATATGGGGAGATGAATTGAGAATAAAAAATCTAGATATTTATGGTAATTCTAGACCAATGCAAATGTGGACATCAGTATGGGATAATAGATGTGGGATATCCCACTACCTATACTTTGAAGAACATTTTTTCAAACCCTTATACAAATTACTTGGCCAAAAATGTGAATATAATCTATTCCTAGAAGTACAGAGGTTGCTCCGACCAAAGGAGAAGGGTCATGATGGAAAAATAAATCAAAATTGGGGAGATTGGTATGCATTTGCAGATTGTACTATCATTAGAGTATATGGATTTGAGGCAACACCATATTTACTACCTAAAGACTATGCCAGATAGGGTTGCATACCTAGAGATCATAAGACAATTTTCTTACTTAGCCTTCATGCATTTGAAAAGCTATGGAAGGAAAACTTTCATGCCTTCCACTCTTTTTTTTGGTGACTTCACTATTATTGTTGATACAGGGTATGACTTGGTTGGTAGCAAGCTAGATTATTATAGCTTTCTAGTAGGAAACAAGAGAAAAAAATTTGACCCTGAGCATTTTATCTATGATGCCAAAATTTCTCAAAAACTGAAAGGATATGAGCATGAGTTCCATGTCGATGATTTCATCAAGAACTGTGAGGAAAGTCAAGTGATAATGAGGATAAATGCATACAATAGAATTATTATGGTTGAAGCTTAGAGAATGAATAATAACCCAGCCTATGTGGAAGCTTTTCATAAAATTCAAGATCCTATGGAAAGAGTTGAGAAATTGCTTCTGCATGAAGAAGAAATAATAAAGGATGTACCTCTAGTGGCATTTGAGAAGAGAAGAAATGTTGGCTCTAAAAGGAAAGCATAAAATATAACACCACTAGGCCATTTGTCACCACAACCTACTCTAGACGTAAGCTTCTCAATTGACACCCCAATCATGGTTCAAGATGATACTGAAGGGGAAGAAGAGGTCACATAGATTAACACTCATGTTATTCCCCAATATGAAATTCCACTGGAAAGGAGTGTGATTAACTTTGAAGCTTCCAATGAGCTATCTGATGATGTGAGACACTATTCCAGTCAAGAATTCATTGCAGATGATGCATTTTTCCAAACTTCTAAATTTAAGTCTTTCATCTATGAGTATAAGGGAAACACGGTAAGGGAAAGGATAAAATACATTGACTTTGAAAAGGAAGCATATGCTTTGAAAGAGATTCAACATGAAATTGATAGAGAGATGAAGAACATGACTACGGATTATGCTCCTTCCAGGGTGGGATATCAGTTCAAGCATTGTTTTTGACAGCTTTCTAAAGAGAGAATAAATCCTTGCACTTGACAAATGAAGCTGGTGATAAGATCTATACTAGATCAGGATATAATCACAGATATGGGCGCTTAACCCTCCAGGAAAAAAGCCTTCCCTTGTTGATCATGATCAAATTTATGGACATCTTTTGGTGCAAAGGGTAGGAGAGACAGATCCTATGGAAACTGTTGACTTGAATGTAAATGTGGCCAAGTTCACCAAGGCTCAAATTCATAAACTGATAAGGGATAACAAGGTATTGATAGAAGAGAATGAAAGGCTAAAACAAGAGTCAATCAACTATAGAGATAGACTACCTTCTTCCTTGGGGATTTACTCTCCACTGGTTGAGCATGAAAGAATAGTGCTAGAAGCAATGTCAAAAACTACCTACTGGAAACGTAGACATGAGAAATTTTAGAAGGAACAAGAGGAGTTAAAAGGAAAGCTCAATACCACCATCTTTCAAATGGCATCAGAAATAGTTTGCATGATATTTGAAGATATGTATAAACATGCTAAACAAATCTGGCATATCCATGACAAAACATATGCATTATTATTGGAAAACACTAGATTGAGTGACAAAATGAAGGAAGTGGAGTCTCACGTCATAGCAAAGAGGGAAGATTACACTGTCTTGCTACAAGAATATTAAGAGACTATGAAAGTCCATAAAGATTTCCATAGCATTTTGACACAGGAGTTAAGTGACTTTAGTTAGCTACTGAGTATGGCCTTGCCCAACTTCTTCGAGGAAATAGAATTGAAAGATCAGGATACATGGAAGGATGAGGTAGCCACTTTTTCCAAGTTGTTCTTGATGGAATCAATAATGAAGATGAGGTACTTAAGAAAACACATCAACTTGGAAGAATTTTTGAATTGGAGTGTGCCATGAAAGATATTATACATAGTGAAGACACTCATGCCAAAAGTGGGTACATTGAGAATTTGTTGAAGATTAACTCATTCATTGCACATGCCAAGTAAGAGAGGATTAATAAGGATTGGAGTTTGATGATTTTGATACACGATCATGGGGCATGAGCCTTGAATAGGTCTTAGGTGATCATGAGCATTTGCTGGAGATTAATGAATTGTAATGCATCCACCAACAAACTCACAATATTTTTATGTTTATGCTAATTATGTTTTAGTTATGAAGCAATGTGACTTTTTGTAAATAGGCTTGAAGCTTGTTGCTTCCCATACAAATAGGGAAACCAGGGCCCGATTTTGAAATCATCATCATCAGATCATATTCCATTAAAGTAGGTAGTATTAAGAAGATAGGTTGCATAATCTACCATTCCATATCATATTAAAAGACTTATGTTACAAATGCTTATATTTTGAAGTAATACACTAGAGCAGACTACTTATAATTCATAATCCATTTACAGTGTTCAATTATTGTGTCAATTTTCATTGCTTATCTATTACATTGTTGTCTCCAAAGTGGTCTTTTCAAGTTATTTAAGTCTTCAAGATTTATTAGAACACATTTACTATTACTATGTGGATGCTTTGATTGGTTTCTGGTTGATGTGAATTAAAAATCCTTTCAAATAGTTTACTTTAATTGGTCCTTGGAAAGGGTTAAAATCCTTTTAAAGAGGTTATTTTATGACCATGTATATTTTTTTCTACATACTTCATCATAAAATTATTACACCCATTATCAAATATAGACCCACAAGAATGGTGAATGTGTCATGAATCCATAATGGAATTCCTAATTCTATGAATATTTTATGATGCAATTATGACATGTGGAATTAATATGCCATTTTTATCCAATGAGCGCGTCTTGGGATTTGGGTGTTTATTTTCTAACTAGGTTTTTGGGTGCCACTTTTTTTGGTGGTTGTATATCATGGTTTTTTAATCACTACTTATATTTATATGATGCTTGAGATTTAATTTTATAGTAGCTAGATAAAAACCTATTGGAATGTCATAATAATGCAGAAAAAATGGAAGAAAAGATAAGAGTCTCATTAGACTCTATTTGGCTAATTCAATATTGTTGAATGTACATGAAGAGACCATTATAGCACTTATTTTAAATAAATTGGGAGATACATATCAAGCCAAATCTATAGTTAATAAAATATTTCTAATAAACAAGTTATATACCATCAAAATGGAGAGTGGCGGTTCTATAGTTTAACACTTGAATTAATATTACTGAAGCATTTCAAAGTTTAGGCCATAAGAATCATCCTTTTTTAAACATGGATTGCAAATAATTATGAAACTTTAGAAGTCTTGGTAATTAACATTATTGTCTACTACATGTAAAATAGGAAATGTGTAAAGTAGGCAAAATTCATTATGAAGTTTGATTGTGAAATTTAAAATAGGCACCTCAAAAAAAACGTAAGCCCTATCAGTACAATATTCATTTTGATTTATTTTTCAGAAATTTTATGAAGTTTAAAGTTAAATTAAATTAACTTTCCACCATATAAATACAATAGGGTCTCGAGAAGGATATCTCTTAGCTTATTTTACATAGATCTTTCTAAATATAGGTATGCTAGTTCAATATTGTTGAATGTACATGAAGAGACCATTATAGCACTTTTAAAGAAATTGGGAGATATATATCAAGCTAAATCTATAGTTAATAGAATATTTCTAATAAAAAATTTATATACCATCAAAATGGAGAGTGGTGGTTCTATAGTTTAACACTTGAATTAATATTACTGAAGCATTTCAAAGTTTAGCCCATAAGAAACATCATTTTTTAAACATGGATTGCAAATAATTCTGAAAATTTAGAAGTCTTGGTCATTAAAATTATTGTCTGCTACAATGTCATCCAGTGTATCATTGTCAATGTTCATATGTTCTTTCAAGTATTTAATATTATCATCATCCTCATCTTGACCTGCATCATCTTCATCATCATTGAAATTTGACTATAGACCATCTATATTGTTACCAAATGTATTTGGATCATCGTTTTCTATAGCATCCATAGTGTTGTCTTCCATAATATCATCTAACTCTGGATTTTTGTCTTCTTGTGTCTGAACATAACCATCTTCAACATCATCATGGATGCTAATTTCTTCAATGCTCTCTAATCCCTCTCTCTCATTTTGTTGGCCATCATTGTTTTGCTCAGTATCCACTAATGCTTCATCAAATACATTCCTTAGTATTGGATGATAATGTATGACAAATATCCATTTCAGGTCCAAAATATCTTTATAGAAAAATACTTGCACATGAATGACATACATATATTAGACGTATGTTATAACAATTTTATTGATTAATAAAAACATGTATATATTTGCAATAAACTATGAATTAAAAGATTAATGATCACTACCACTTTTTGTTTGAGTTAAAGAAATACCTACTCACAATTAATTGGTAGAACATAAGGCTCCTTATCCTCTAGTAGGAAGCATGAGGAATCTATAGAAAAAAATCCACTATGGGTATCATGTCTTCATGTCCTCTCAAATCCTTCATACCATCTACACTTAAAAATACAACATTTAAAAGAGCAGTAATCCAACTAAATAATTTCTTGTATTTTCCCAACATATTGTAGATTCTCTTTAATTATATTCTTATCTTTTGAGCTAGATCGACTGGATTGCTTGAAATCAACCATGATGCCACAATAAAAGGATCGTCTCTTTACATCTACACTTTCTACGCAATAATGTTGACCATATGCCCACATTGTTGGATATTTCCTCACTTGTGAAATACCATTTATTTTAATCAAAACAAATATAATGACAAATATTAAAAAAGTTAATAGTGTCAAAACTGTAAGGAAACAACATTTTGTAAAATTCCAACTGTACCTTTCTTTCACATCCTCTACACATGTTGATTTCATCTTTTATTATGTTTGAATCTATACCTACATCTTCTATTTGATTTTGAATTTGTTCAGTAACCCATTCTAGTGTGCAATATTTGCCCCATTCCCCAAGCAGATCAGTGGGAAGTGGAGTATTCCTTGGGTTCGATCTCTTAAATTGTCTCCTTGCTTCTAACACTTCTCTCTTTTTATCATACAGATCAATCCATTTGTTCATAAAGTCCATGTGGTACATAATGAACTTGTCGAGTATAGCACTTTCGTCTACACCTATTACATGTTAACATGTTTATTTCAAATTCCAAATTTCATGTTGTTAAGGGTCTATAATATTAGGTCTTGATAGTGCTTGGAATACCTCAATTGATTCATGTGATTTTTTGGAATCACAAGGCATACTTATGGATGAGTTACAAAGCATGGGAATTTGGTTCTTCAAATGGAGTTCCAAGGTGTAGAAATTGATGTGCAATTGTTGTAGGTTCAAAACAACAATCTAGAACTCTATTTTATCATTAGATTTGGCTTTACAATGTGCAATGAACATTGCCTAAGGTCACTATTAAAAGAAAAATCAAAAGGGTAGGGAGGAGAAGAAGTTCCTAGACCTAAGACTACAAATGAACAATGATCATGGAGGCTGCTACAGTAGAAAAACTCCCTAAACTGGGTTTCACTTGACCAAGAGAAGCCTACAACTACACAAAACCAGTGCAATCTTCTAAGGATTGCATATTTTCAGATTGGACACACGCATCATGAACATGCAATTGAACTAAGTTGTAGCAATGAAGTAAGGAAGCCTAGACTAGCTTTACAAAGTGATTCATCATCAACAAACCACAAAAAGCATGAGCTGGAAATTCATCAAATACAATAACAACAAACACCATCATCACAACCATTCAAGAAACTAACAACTAAACTAATAGGTAAGTATAAACATGCATGAATAATGAAGAAACACAAGAGAAACATTCATAAATCATGCAATGTAGCTCTCTATTGCTGCAAAATGCCTTTACACTAGCTCTCCAACCATTTATAAATGAGGGGCAAGCCCCTATTTATAGTTTTCTAAAGCCTGAATTAATGGCTAGGATTGATTCACAATGAGTGGCTTATATTTTTTTACATTAGGGTTTCACCTACCCCTCAATATTCAGCAATTTAAAATACATCCTTTGTCTTTTCCCTATTTTGTCTTGTAGTGGCTAGTCACTGTAGCAATTTTGTCTTCTAGCTGATTTCCTTTTGCTACAGCTGAATTTGTTCAAAAGTTGCCTTCTTGTTGGTGCATTTGTAGTATCCTTCAACCAATCAAGTACACCTTATTTGCAAATTTGCATCGTTAATAAATGGATCAGATGATTTGATGAGACAACTCCTAATGGATCATGATCATTTGTTTGGAGGGAGGAAATAGCCGCTTCCTCCCACCACCTTCAAGGCCACCCTTTATAGTTTTTTCATTGACTCCCTTGACATAGGCCTACTTCTAATGTTAGCTCTACTGATGGGCGCTATGGGTAGAGGCGAGCATAAAATGATTGGTGAATAGAGCAATGTGTTTTTTCCTTGTTCGGCCTTCTCAATGGGCCTCCTTGATGGACCTACGGTAGGTTCCTTGAATCCTACATACATGAAGAGTTGTAAGTGCTTTCATACGCAAATCAAGTCAACTATTAGTCAAATCCTGTAATCTCCTTCTTAGATCCATACATGCATCATCAAAAGATCATAATATTCATATTTGGAGCTCATTTGGACCACAAACATAAATGTGGGTTCAAGGGTGCGGGTGTCACATGACAAATGGACGATGGACAATGGGCGGATGGTGAATGAACAAGAGGAAAATGACGAAGGGACAGTGGATGATGGACGGCGACGGAGGGATGGTGGCGATGGATGGACAGACATTAGACAGTGGACGATGGTCGATGACGAAGGGATGATGACCCGCAAGGAAAGTTCCCACATGGCCACAGAGGGACAGTGACTGGCAAGGAAAGTTCCCAAATAGCCATGGAGGGATGGCGACCTAAAAGGAAAGTTCCTAAATGGCTACAGAGGGACGGTGACCCAAAAGGAAAGTTCTAATGGCGGCGGAGGGACAGCAGCCCAAAAGGAAAGTTCTGATGGCAGCAGAGGGATGACGACCCGAGAGGAAATTTTTGCAACTTCCCAAAACTTAACGAAACCTTGGCAGCTCACTTAGGCATCACAAAAACATCCCAAATCCATAGGAAACTTGTCCCCAAAGTCAAAAAATGAAGGAAAAAGTGAATCAAGCGTTTAGGGACCAAGTCAACAGGAACAAGGAAAAAGGTGGAAAAAGGAAGGGGGGACTTTGTTTCTCCACAGATTTGAATGCCCCAAGTAAAATGAAGGGTTGGGAGAAATGTTTATAGGCCAATTTCCATTAATGGAATGCATTGATTTCCTGGTATGATAGACCTGGGTCAGGTGAGATGCGGGAACCCATGCTCGTTTGGATGCTTGGTCAAGGCTCGAATAGAGAAACTAAGTGCGGAGCTTGCCATGCAGGTGAAAGTTGGGCATCAGTCACCACTCAGTGGTGAACATGAGTGACGACCCGTAGCTGTGGGTCCATGAGGCTTAGAGGACATCGGGGCAACGAATGAAGGGAAACCTGCAGAGGTATTTCTGTGAAAGCAAAAGACCTAGCGTAAAAATCAGGTAGGTGAATCTGGTCAAAGGTAAATTGATCATTCTAAGGCATGTGACCCACTTGGACTCTAAGAAAGGAGCACACAAATCGAGGTAGGAGAAAAAATGACCCAACAGGAGCAGGAACAAGCCGTCAAGAGTGAAAAAGAGGGGGTACTTGCCTATGGCGGGGCGTGTTTGCAAAACATGCACAACAAATGGTGACCCACTGGGGAAATTCTCAAGAGCATTTCAATGAAAAATTGGAATCACAAACCCAGAATCTCTGGTTCCGATCTTCACGCTAGGGAAAATAAAGCAGATGCTTGACCAAAGCATCAAAGCCACTAGCCAACCCAACCTTCAGTATGTTGAAAATCCAAGTGTGCACAGTTGCGTTAATTCCCATCCTTAAGCTACTACAAGAACCTAAGCTCTGTCAAGTTAAGATACATAGTTTATTGTAACTCCAAAAGCATCTAAGACATTGCCTTGTTGCCAATCAGGTATCCATAGCTCTGACGAGGTTGTTGTGATTCTCTCAAACATTGCTCTACTATCAGCCAAGCGTCCATAGCCCTAGTAGAGTTGCTCGGATCCTCCTAAAAGGTTGAATTTCTTTTTTCTTTTGATTTTTAATGTTTTTCTTTTCTTTTGATTTTTTCTTTTTGATTACTTTCATTTCAACCTACAAGCAATGAAGCTCATGTTCATGGTTGAGAATCATAGTGGCGTTGAAGTAGAATTTTAGACTTTTCACTTAACTAGACTTCACAAAGGACCTTCAGCGACCTCTAGATTCTTAAAATATGTGAGAGATATAAGATTCTAGAATACATCAGAATTGGACCAACCAACATCTTATCCTCTTTGAATCAAATGTCTAGATCACTTGACACTAATAGAAGACCTTCACCATCCACTTTGAAAACTTGATTAGAGTTTAACAAAGAAATACATAGAACAACCCCAGGTCATAAGTATGGTTGTTGTGCACACAGATGTGCCTAGCTAAAAGAAGAGGGACCCTGAGTAGAGCAACAGAAAAGCGGAAGCAAACAAAAAGAAAACACCTAAACTAACCAAAGCAAGAGAGCAAAAGAAAATGGAAAGAAAACTAGCCTAAAGCAAACCTAACCTACAACAAACCAACCACTCCAACTAAATCAAGAAAGTGGGACTATATACACGAACCCGAGGTATGTACATGAAACCTATACTACTCGAAAATGGATTATGTACAAAGATACTTACAAAGCACTATGTTTAGGGAAGGAAAACTAACTTTTATGCCAGTTGGACTTCGTAAAGAATGCACAAGAAAATGGGAAGTAGTTATAGTTCTTAACCATGAAGATTTATCCTTATACTTAGAAAAATGAAGTTTAATATTGCAGCATTCAAATTTAATCATACATTCAGGAAAAATCAGCAATTGAGGTGATTCATTGAATTCATGGTTGATCCATAAATATTTTTTCCTTCCCTCATTCCCATAATCAAAATAATAAGTGTAACTATTAAAATTAACAGGGGCAAGGAAGAATAGAACCTAGATGTCACCATGTGAAGGTGGTAGCATTTGACAGTCAAGATCGAGCATTGCACCATCGGTCTTTGCATCAGCAGCCTTGGGTGGGCATGGTGGAGGGTGCAACATTTCTAATCTTGGTCATGGGTAGGGTTGGGAGGATAGGGAAGCAAATGCCCCTTCCAAGCCACTAGTGGGATCCACAACTTTTGTTGGTTGTTCCTCAAGGAGGTAAACTTCATCTCTTTGGTCTTCCGTAATCCAATCCTCAACTTGATTATTGTCTCTAAGGGGGAGCATGCCATCCCATCTCCTTCCCTGTGCACCTTAATTTTATGATGTCTAATGTCATGATAACATGACATGCACAAATCTGTCTTATTGCAGCCCCATAAACATGTGAGATGATCAACAATGACTAAGGTGGAAGGGCTCCTAACTGCATCTTATAGTCAACCAAGTGCTTCATCTCTGTTGGTAGCTATCTTAGCACCTTCGCCTTTGTCCTCTTCTCTTTGTTGTTCATGTATCTCCTTGTCACATTCACTTATCTCCTCTTGTTCACTGTTGCTATAGATGGAGAAGGAACCCCTCTCCCAATCTAGAAACTCAAGTGCATCGCCGTTTGGAGGTTCAAGTAGTATGTCTTCATCGCTGCCAACCTCTGAGATGCACTCTTCCTTAGCATGGGCATACCTCTGCAGTACAGTTCCTAATGGAAAGAAGTCATCAATTGATGACACCTCATCAAGGGGACCAAAATTTACTACATGATTTCCCTCCAAGGATTCACCATAAAGCCTATCGTCCATGGTGCACAAATGCTCTTCAAGAGGAAGAAATTCTTGATGACTAGTGGACAACATTTCCATGCATTTTGCTTCATTATTTGGAGGCTCGAGACTGCGTTGTTCTTCTTCTGTTGTTGTCTCAATATCCTCATAAGGGCTACCTTCAGCTAAGTTCTCACTTGGCTCTAGCTCTTGATTCTCACGTTCCATCCTTGAAGCAACTGCAGGAAGTGGTCTACTTGGCTGCCTCGCTTGTTCTTTGACTTGCTTGATGGCTTCTTGGCATAGTTCGCATGTGAACTCTAAGTGTGATGAATCATGAAGTGTGTACCAATTTGGTAGCAGAAATACCTCCAAATCCACTTGATATCTTTGTTTGTACCAATCCTTTTCTAATCTAGAGATGAGCTAGTTGTACCTTTCCACCATGGGGTCCTCATCATCACTTGGGAAGGAAGTTTGGTAATAGACAGCCGCAACATGCAATTGATCCCACTCCTTCAAATATTCATTTTTGGATGCTTGTTCGCTATCATTATAGATGGAGAGGTCCTCTAATTTGATTTCACTTATGTCTTCATCATCATTTTCTACTTCCCTAGGACTTTCAGCCTCTTCCATTTTCTAATTTTCAACATCTTCATGAGCTACCCCAACATGCGCTGCTACAAAATTTATTGATTCATCATCAACTGCCAATGGACCCTCTTCTTCAGTGGAGGACTTCTCTTTTCCAATAGAGGAAAGGCTTTCTAACTCCCTTCCAACTGAATTTTCATCAAATATTTTTGCTATCCTACGAAAATCAACTTCTACCTTTTGGTTATGATCCTCCATGTATGTTGTCCCAACACTAGCTTGTGTCAAATTTCTTAGTTCATCTTCAATATGTTGTCCTTCGAATGTTGACAGCTCTCCTGCCTCATGGGATGAATCATCCTCATTGAAATTTGGTTGGCCCAACTTATTCAAGCAGCACTTGACTTGACTGATAATGTTTGCACAAGAAGAACAAGTTAATTTTGAGTGAGGTGCATTGTGAAATATGCACCAACTTGACATTAGTACCTCCTCCAATCTTGGTCCATCTTTGTTGCCTAAACATTCTTGGAACAACTCCTCAAATGCATTAGATGCCATGGTTGTCAACTCTTCCTCTGGGTTTGCAAGAGCTAAAGGTTGATATATTTCTCAGAAGGGAATTTCTCCTTGCAAGACTCTTACAATTCTACTCAAGAAAGTTAGACATCCCAATTCATTGTGTCTGCATGTGCCATGGATCCAACATTTTTCTTCCAATGCAAGTTACTGCAATGGTCTCCTCAATCTTCTATTCAAATTTGCATGTAGCTGAGTGATGTTGACTTGTAAGTGCTACTTCATTTCAACTCAACTCTTATTTTTCATTCAAATTTTTGATTCTAAATTTATAGCATATAAAGAGATCTTGTCTATCTTAGATGTTTACTTAAGTGTTATTTTCAACTTTCAACTTTTAGCTTTGTAGCCTCAACATTCCAACCCTCCTTCTAGTGCTAGTTCTGTTGATGTGTTTTTTATGCACTTCTTAACACAGGTAATGCATAGGTGCATCGCCTCTCTTGAAAGACAATCTTCTGCAATAAAATTACAAAACATTATCCCAAAGTATCTAATTCCAGGTCTTGACAGTGCTTGGAATACCTCAATTGATTCATGTGATTTGCGGGAATCACAAACCAAACTTATGAATGAGTTACAAAGTGTGGAAAGTTGGGTTTGTGAATCGAGTTCCAAGGTGTAGAAATTGATGTGCAATTGTTGTAGGTTCAAAACAACAGTCTAGAACTCTATTTAATCATTAGATTTGGCTTTACAATGTGCAATGAACCTTACCTAAGGTCACTATTAAAAGAAAATTCAAAAGGGCAAGGAGGAGAAGAAAATCCTAGACCTGAAACTATGAATGAACAGTGATCATGGAGGTTGCTACAATAGACAGACTCCCTAAACTAGGTTTTTCTTGACCAAGAGAAGCCTACAGTTACACAAAACCAGTGAAATCTTCTAAGGATTGCAAATTTTTAGATTGTACACACACATCATGAACATGCAATTGAACTAAGTTGCAACAATGAAGTAAGGAAGCTCAGACTAGCTTTACAAAGTGATTCATCATCAACAAACCACAAAAAGCATGAGCTAGAAATTCATTAAATATAGTAACAACAAACACCATCATCACTTCCATTCAAGAAACTAATAGGGAAGTAGAACCATGCATGCATAATGAAGAAACACAAGAGAAATATTCATAAATCATGGAATGTTGCTCTCTATTGTTGTAAAATTCCTTTAGACCAGCTCTCCAACCATTTATAAATGAGGGGAAAGCCCCTATTTATAGTTTTCCAAAGCCCAAATTAATGGCTAGGATTTATTCACAATGAGTTCCTTAGATTTTCTTACATTAGGGTTTCACCTACCCCTCAATATTCAACAATTTAAAATACATCCTTTGTCTTTTCCCTGTTTTGTCTTGTAGTGGCCAGTCACTGTAGCAATTTTGTCTTCTAGCTTATTTCCATTTGCTACAGCTGAAACTGTTCAAAAGTTGTTTTCTTGTTGGTGCATTTGTAATATCCTTCAGCCAATCAAGTACACTTTGTTTGTAGATTTGCATAATTGTTAAATGGATCTGATGATCTGATGAGATAGCTCCTGACAGATCATGATCATTTGTTTGGAGGGAGGAAATAGCTAGTCCCTCCCACCACCTTCAAGGCCACCCTTTATAGTTTTTTCATTGACTCCCTTGACATAGGCTTGCATCTAATGTTAGCTTTGTTGATGGGTGCTAGGGGTAGAGTCGAACATAAAATGATTGGTGAAAGGACCAATGTGCTTTTTCCTTGTTCAGCCTTCTCAATGGACCTCCCTAACAAACCTACAATAGGTTCCTTGAATCTTGCATACATGAAGTGTCCTAAGTGCTTTCATATGAAAATCAAGGCAAACGTTAGTCAAACCCTGCAAACTCCTTGTTAGATCCATCCATGCATCATAAAAAGATCATAATCTTCATATTTGGAGCTCATTTAGACCACAAACATAAATGCAGGTTCAAGGGCATGGGCATCACATAGTGGACGGATGGTGGAAAATGGGCAGATGACAAATGGATGGGCGATGGATGACAAAGGGACAGTGGATGACAGATGGCGATAGAGGGACAACAGATGGATGCCAGGGACATCCAAACAGACTGTGGACGGCGGACGAACAATGACAGGGGATAGATAGACGGCAAACAGTGACAGAGGGATGGTGGCCTACAAGGGAAGTTCCCAAATGACCACAGAGGGATGGTGGCCCACAAGGAAAGTTCCCAAATGGCCACAAAGGGACGATGACCCGCAAGGAAACTTCCCAAATGGCGATGGAGGGACGACGACCCACAACTAAAGTTCCCAAACCTCACAGAACTTCGTAAATTTGAGATTTTTCAATTTTAGCAAATGGGAAAAGGGGTGGAAAGAGTTCCAAGACATATTTTCTTAAGATATGACTCAATTTGAAAAATGAAAAAATTGGGAAGAGGGAAGCTGAAGGGTTGCTGCCCTTTTAAAATAACAATGAGCATATGATGACCTGCACATGACGGCCCGGAAGGAAAGTTCTGAGATGGCTACAGAGGGATGGCAGCCTAAAAGGAAATTTCCCAAATGGCCACAAAGGGATGGCGGCCTGAAAGGAAAGTTCCGACAGTGGTAGAGGGACGGCAGCCCGAAAGGAAAGTTCCGACGATGGCATAGGGATGGAGGCCCTAGAGGAAATTTCCACAACTTCTCAAAACTTAATGAAACCTTGATAGTTCACTTAGGCATCCCAAAAACATCCCAAATCCATAGGAAACTTGTCCCGAAAGTTAGAAAATGAAGGAAAAAGCGAATCAAGCGATCAAGGACCAAGTCAGCAGGAACAAGGAAAAAGGTGGAAAAAGCAAGGGGGGGACTTTGTTTCTCCCTAGATTTGAATGCCCCAAGTAAAATGAAGGGCCATGAGTAATGTTTATAGGCCAATTTATATTAATGGCCTGCATTGATTTCTTGGTACGATAGACCTAGGTCAGGTGAGATGCGGGAACCCACACTAGTTTGGATGCTTAGTCAAGGCTCGAACGGAGAAAATAAGTACAGAGCCCGCCATGCATGTGGAAGTTGGGAATCAGTCTCCACTCAGTGGTGAAACATGAGCGGTGACCCGCATGAGGCAACCCACAGCTGCAAGTCCGTGAGGCTTGGAGGACATCAGGGCAACAAACTAAGGGAAACCCGCAGGGGCATTTCCGTGAAAGCAAAAGACCTAGCATAAAAATTAAGTAGGTGAATCTAGTCAAGGGTAAATTGATCATTCTAAGGCATGTGACCCACTTGGACTATAGGAAAGGGGCACACAAATCAAGGCAAGATAAAAAAAAAATGACCCAACAGGAGCAAGAATGAGCCATCGAGAGAGAAAAAGAGGGGGTCCCTACCTACGACGGGGCATGTGTACAAAACATGCACAACAAAACATATTTATGAAAAGGTCATTAGTATTTTTTTCTCGCACAATAAAATATCAAAATATATTTAGTACTTAATCAATGTTACTAGTGAATGTTAAATGATGATATATAATACCTTCATAAAATTATGAAAATCACGTGTTTTAAATCTTTTGATATATCCATCAACTGTAAAAGCTTGAGCCAATGATGACCCATAGCCAGTAGGTGTCCTTATTAAATGGATGACAACTTTTTGTTAGTCTAGCTCTTTTTTTTTCAAAATCCATGGAGCTTCTGCATATGTTTCATTTTTCATGTCTAGCCACAAATGTTTTCTATCAATTTTGGTACATGAAAGAGCAATATCTCTCCTCAAAGACAAGGTGTCCTTCTCTTTGCCTAATATATGTCGAAATATAGAATCTGGGACATTTTTGAAGATGTGCATAGGATCTAATAAGTGAGATATTAATAGATCCTTCTAGTAAGGGAGTTCATAAAATATGGATTTCCTTTTCATTCCTTCTGGCATATTAACTACAACTTGTTTTGGTTCTTCAATTGAATCACCTCGATCAAAAAACTCCTCCCAAGCTTTTAATTCAACATTTTCATACTTCTTAAGCCAATCACATAGACCCATAATCATGGGAGGGCCTTTGTTCTACACATCTTGGAAATGAAAATATCCTCTTTGTTTGAAGCCTTTCAATTCAATAAGTAATATTAATAACATCAAAAAAATAGTATAAAACTAAGTATGGAAGTTGGAATGAAAATAAATTATGAGTGTAAATACATAAATATTTTTTCTTACCAGAACAAACACCAAGTCCTGGGAAATCATGAATAGTCCAACATAGCACACCATACAACATGAAGGACCTATTTGATGGAGGATGTGATATGTCATACATTTTTATGCCTTTCCATAGCAGTTGCATCTCATCAATAAAAGGCACAAGATAAACATCCATGTTTTTAACTTGATGTTTTCCTGAAACAATGAGAGTCAGCATAGGGCGCTCTTTTCTAACACTCATCCATGGGGGAATATTGTATACTATCAATCCGACTAGCCAAACACTATAATTTGAGCTTAGGAAGGAGAATGGGCACACTCCATCAATAGCAAGACCAAACCTGATACTACGAGGTTCATCTTTGAATTTTCTTGGCCATTTTTCTCTATGTGTTTCATTGCTTTGGAGTTAGGTGGAATTCACATGAATCCATCTTTACTCTTGTTCTTTGCATGCCAATCCATCAATTGCGCAAGTGACTTGCAACAAAACATTCGTTGAAGTCTAGGTATAATTGGCATGTGATGTAAAACCTTCTTTGAAACTGTAGGACCTTGTACATCTGTAGAATATCTCTTCTCTTTACATACATGGCATCCTACCTTGTTTTGATATTCATCTCTATATAAAATTCAATCATTTTTACATGAATTAATTTTCTTATATTAAATCCCCAACTCAACCAAGAATAGACATGCCTCTCTGCAAGTTGATGGCAACACATTCTCTTCAAGGAATATTTTAGTTTTTAGTGCCCTGTAAGATTGATAGAGATTAAATCAGTTAAATGTTTGACTTATGATGAACATGTTTGATATGTCAATATATACTAGGACTATTTATATACAATATATGGTTTTAAAATCCCCTTAAAGAAATATAAATGAAGTTTATGAATGTTTATGAATTATGTACACCAATTGATAATGCAAAGTAAGAAATAGATTTCAACTCACTTCAGTAGGGTAGTGAATCCTTTGTCTGACCAACCAAATAGTGACTTGATTTCTAATAATATTAACGTGCATGCCAGTTTTGAAGTTCTACTTGCACCTGATTTGAACACGGGTGTCTTCACTGCTTGCTTCATGGAGTCTTTCAGGTTGTTATCATCAACATTACGCTAGTGGTAATTACCCCTGCTATCATCGTTACTGTCAACCATATGATCATTATTGTCATCATTGTTTCCATTGGAAAAGAAACCTATAATAATTTCGTTCAATCCTTCTTCATGCACTACATTTTCACCATCATGATCATCATCATTAAGGCTAGGCAGCATGTCATCAGTGTATGCAGATCTCATCAGCTCTTCAAATTTCTTACCTAGTAGTATTCTCTTCAATCTTGCTCTTTTCGCCCTAGTATTGTTTAAAGAATGGTTTGGATCATCCCATCCAAATATTAATAACCTCATTGGATCATGGGTATTAGTATGTGTTTCATCAACATCTTCTACATATCAACAAACACAAGCATTATTTAATGTTTTCCAACAATTGGATAAATCATAAATGTATCAATTTCCAAGAAATACAATCAAATATGGCTTAAAAAAAAAAAATATAAACTATATGAACATATATACATCAATTGAATAATGGAATATTATTTTATAGACTACCTTTTTTATACAATAATTTAAATAAAACACAATTTTGACAATATAGTTTATAAAACATCAGTCAACACTCATATATTATTCTTTGGTTTTCTGCCCTTAAGAACATCCTTGGGAGACCTTGTTCTTCCCTTTTCTTTCGCACAAGAGTGTGTTTTAAGAAGGGGTAATCAATCAATAACTCATCCCCAATGGTAAGGTCCATAATAGCCTCAACCATTATCAATCTATCAACCTCTCTTTCCATATCTCCATCTTTATCATTTGTAACCTCAACAAATTGACAATCTGGTCTTACAGTAGGGTCCCTACCCTTACTACTATTTATAAATCCTGCAATATTTCTTTGTGTATGCACACCCATCTATATACATAAGATGACCTCTATTCATTTATTTTCCACTTTCCAATTCACCACTTATATTTTGCTAGCCTTCTCCATTCACCACTATAATATGATGGACCATAATATGGCATTAATCTCCTAGTGGTTTGTTCTGAATTTTTTCTATGTTTAGATCCCACATGTACATTTTGGACAATAAAGAGGCCTAGATTCACTCCATGAATATTGGAGGGTTGTATCATGTAGTTGCATCCCCAAAATTGAAACACCTCATACACTCTAGGTAATTGTTAAAATCACTAGGCCAAGCACAATATAGTTGATGATCAAATGTCTCTTTGTAAATTGATCTCAAAATTAGGGAAAATTCATCATCTCCATCACATTCATTCTCATAGGATATATAGTGGACCTTCCCCCTATCTTTAAGCAAATTATGCATCTTTAAACTGGTTCTTGTTATGTTACTCATTTTCATCAATTCCTCATCTTCTAAGCTGGTATATTGGCACATATTTTTGTTAGATGTATCATCTGATAAATGATCATTTCCCTCTAGGATAGAAATAAGTGATCCAGGAAACTTTAAACCAAGAACTTTATCCTGCAAGTATCCATTAAGAAAAAAATTAGTTATTTAAATAATATAAAACAATGTTTAAAAGAAGTATACATGTTATTTATATCAAATTCAAAAATTCCTTACCATAATTTCTATTGGATTTGAATCGATTGTAGGAGGCATACTACTGACTAGAATCTCATAATATATGTAATGTCTTTGTACAATTACTCATTTGAATTGTTTCTTTCCATGACATACAAAACATCCACAAATAACAATTTTCTAAAAGTATTCATCCCATGTACTATAGTCTTGACCAACCTCTTGGTCATTGCAATCATTTGTTGTGTCTACAAGATCCATTGTCATATCCTCTTCCACCCACTATCCTCTACGTGATTTAATAGTTTTAGGTCCACGTCCACGTACATATCTTCTTCTCTTGCTAGTTGAACGCTCAAGCTTTGTATTTTCTCCAATCTCCATCTAAAATAATCAACAACATGCATTAATTTATTTCAACATTGGATAATACATTATAAATTTCAATAATACTGTGAAAAAATATGGACGTATTACAAAATGCCATCAGATCATTTTTTCCTAAGTTAATTCAAAATTTGAGTACCTAATGTCCCGCTTCATCCATTGTGTCCTCATTTGATATGACATGATCTATTGCCATGGCCTCATCTCGCCCCTATAATACACAACATAGTAAATAATTTTTAGTACACCAATCATATCATTTCAATGAATATGCTATCCAACACAAAACCTCACTTTAGTCATATATTTGACATATTGATATCATGTTTTGGCCATCCTAATTTTCAAACTTTTCCCTTGATCATAGAATCACATTTAATCACCATTCGTATGCAATTTCAACCAATAAGTTTGACCTCAAAGGCCTTATGGACAAAAAAATGACTTTATCTCCTCTATGTTGTAGCATTTGTGATTTCATAAACACCTTCCTCCTTTGGTTGAGGTTTCTCTCTTCTTACCTCTATTGTATCTATAGATTTCATTGTCATATTTGTTTCCACCCACTTTCCTCTCTGTGATTTAGTAGATCTAAGCCATCCATGTCCTCTCTCCATGGCCTCCTCTAGATCCTATAATACACAACAATGACAATAGTCACATAATAGTTGTGCACCAAGAGAATATTGTTGAAATTATCTTGTTGATATGCTCACTTTTCATTAAGACAAACTATGAAAAACACAAAAAAATTACACGTGAAATGTTGACAACTAGAGCTCAAATCTCTCTAGGAAACATGAAATACACATAGGATGTTGATGCAATGTCAATGTCAAATGATAATGATTTAGTTCTCATAGATGATTTTTCATAATTCCCCAATAAGCCCTATATCTAAGATGATAGTAATGAATTAGGGTTTGTCTTTTTATACAAATCTATAACATCCAATTTGAAATATTTCACACTTTAGATGACTCATCTAGTTGTATAGGGCTCATTTATGAGTTCACAAATCTAACCTCTATTAGTTTTGCACCCACAAAATTGACATGGGATAAGGAATAGATAAAATAGGGAACCATGATTGCTCCCTTGGAACATATGAAGATGAAATCAAATTAGGATCAATTTATTTATCAACTTCCAAGAAAAATACATCATTTTGCATTGCTAGGCACTAAATTAGGTGCACTTTGCACCACATTTGGCATGCCAAACATATCACATTTAAGGCTAAAATTCGGCGCTAAATTCGGAATTAACTACGTCGACTATAGTGCCGACTATTGAATCAAAAACAAAAATTAAAAACTTCCCACGTCAAGGTAGAGAGGAGAAAAAAGGGAAAAATGACGCGAAGGAGGGCTACAAGCAAGTAGATTAGAAATTCAATTTAGTTTGCGGCACCATAGGTAAGGTTACAATTTTTTTTTTTTCATTCCCACAAATATTTTTTTTCGATTAAATGGAGAGGATTGTGAAGAAAGGGTTGTGATTATTGTTTTGTTTACAGGAAAATAATTCAAGTATCATGTGGTTGCAAAGGAGGAGGGTAAAATTGTAGACATTGTCTTATTTCCTCTGCATTTGAGAGCAGTGAACATGTTTTTGAAACCCCAATGTGCCGGTTCACTTATCATTCCCATACCAAGATTTTAGATTCTGGTTCGACTTCTCTAACCTTCCTTCCATGCCTTTCTCTAAAGACAACTTTCTTGCTTCCTTCCTAAAAATTAGTCAAGTGCTTTCAAGACAAGTTGTTGAACTGCATCCGCCCCAATACAACCAAGTCCCATGGGAATAGAGGTTGGTCAAGACAATATGAGGAAATAGGGCTTTTGAGATGAAAGTTGAATAATAGATCATTTCCTTAAATTTGTGAGACCTTCGAGCTTAAATTCTCTATTACTAATTTTCACTTATTCTTTTACAGAACAATGAGCTCATGGATTCGAATTGATTGTGCACACACATTCATTTCTTTTTTAATTAGTGGATGTGACTCGAGCATGGGACCTATCTGTGTTAACTCTCAATAAAACCACACTCTGTGCCCTTTTTATCCCCCAAATATTGCCATTCTATAGAAGTGTGCAAGCGTTGATTTTTTTACAATTCATTTGTTTCATTTTGCATATATTCATATCCTTTCAAATATATTTATATTCTATACAGGTGCACAAGCAATTGATTCATAGGCATTTAAATCCAGAAAGAGTCATTCAAGGTAAAACTTTCATACCTGACAGTGTGTACTTCGTTTGCCTCCACATACTAGATGAAAATAATTTTCCCTAGTTGCCTCAAAATTTCAAGCAATAAAGGGAAGAGAGAAAAGGGGGCAGATTATCGCCACAATGAGGTAATTCATTGTCAATTTATATATTTGTAAATGTTTCCATTGTTTCTTTCATTTTCAGTTTTTATTTTTTTATTTTTAAATTTAAAATAAAATTATTTTATATATATATATAGGGACATGAGACTGACAAAGATAAAGATTCATTGGCTCCCATATTGGGGGTAGAGGTAATGAACAAATTGGATGTTGTGGACTTGACAATGCTTTCTAGATACATAGAAAAATGATCTATTGAAGCCACTCAAACATTGCAACCAAATCAACCGTCTCAAAGGGAATCAATTGATTCCCCAAGTAGTCTTGGATCGAGAAAAATATCCAGGAGGAAATAAATAACAGTAAACTCTAGGAATGTGGAACAGGGACTAGAGACTTCCACTGTCCTAGCCACTCTTGGGATACAAACTTCTTCCACCATGCCATGTTTTACATCTTGCATTGGTAGCTATGATACCAAGATAGAATACGATGTGGTTTCAAGGGAAGTCTGAATGATAGATGCTGGAAAAACATTTGTGAATAGGTTGAAGGAATCATGCCTTCAACGTTTCAAGAACCATCTACATTTTCCATTCTCAAAGATACCCATGCACCTACAAAAGGCAGTTATCCATGACCTGGAGATTGAATTTGGCATAGGTTGGTCTAAGAAGAAGGTAAAGCTATGAATGTCTCAAAACTGCAAGAGATTTTGGTGCAACCAAACAAAGAAGATAAATAAACTCCCTCCCGAGCTAAGGCTCAAAAAAAGGCCAATTAATGTAAGTGTGAAAGTATGGAAAGATCTTGTAAAATCATATGAGAAGTCTGATGCATGGAGGAAGTGCGGTGAGGAGAGTACACAGGTATTTTAATTTTCTCATAAGATTATATCAAATTTATTAAATGATTTTTAAATTTTATTTGTGCATAGTTAAATTGAATTAATATATGTTTCAGGAGAAGGCCTCCAAGGCTAGGCTTGAAAAACTTTGTTCCACACATCACAATGGCCTGAAAGGTTTACAGGCCTCAATCTATACATTTGTGAGTATATTTAATATGTTAAATGATATTTTTTTTATTTCCTAGGAAAAAGTAAATGATTGCATATTAATTAGTTTAACTAGTCGATGTGCCATGTTTCGACATGAGGAGAAATATGGCCGACATCCAAAGCAATTTGAAAAAAGAAAAAGTTACAAAGCAAAATGTGGGCCAATTTTGTAATCTAGATGGAGAACGAGGTATTGATAGTTGACTTTCAATAACTTAGTTGGATATTGTTGTGTTAATATGTCAATTTTCATTTCTTGTGTTGAGTTGTTTATTGATGCATAGGATGAGTTCTAAAGTGCTTCTTTTTTGGCCCTAGATCCCACTCAATTGTCCCATTATTTCATGTTGAGGAAAAAAATATTATTTTCCTTAAAGGGCAGTGGGTGACATTCATGCCTTATTTTCATCACATCTTATAATTAATGACCATGGTCTTTTAATTTCTCTTAAGTGTCCTCATTTAAGTTATGAGTTCTATCATTTGAGTAACTTAGTCCCATGTTGATTTGATTTATCTTCTTTTCTCTCAAACATGGTATCTCAAGGAGTGCTTCCTTGAATTCATGTTGACATTCTATTAAGTGATCCACATGCATCTTTGCCATCCTTCCTCACAATGTTGGCATTCTTTTAACATGTAAGAATGTTTTGATGTATCTTGGTAGGAATCATATAGATCTAACACATCCTTGTAGTCTACATAACTTGGCGTAGATAACCAACCACTTAATTTTTCCATATAATTTAAAAAAGGGTAGTAAATTCCTGTCTTCCAAGTTTAAAAAAACTCCATAAATAAAGAAATCAGTATAAAAAACCTGCAACCTAATCTGATCAACATAGAGAAGCGTGTAATACTAGACTTCTTAACATTCAAAAGATAAATGGAATGTCCTTAACACCCAATAGATCTATTCAAAAAATATAACTAAAAACACAAACATGCTCCCACACAATGGCCTAATGGCTGGTTGTGATAGAAGTCAGACTACTGAAGTAACAACACTGATCAAGTTAACATATATGCATCATTTGCATAAACAGCTGAACCATTTATGTACATGAATAAATAGTAGAAGTATGTAGATGAACTCAATTCATTTGAATTTATGCCTCTTGGTAGGCATTCCTCTTGAATCTCTAATATCAGGTGCTCGAGACTTCCCTGTAGTTTTTACCTTTCATCACCGCCTTTCCTCTTCACTATCAAACTCGTCTCCTTTTTCCTTATCTACATTTATGGCTTTGGCTTCTAATTCATCCCATGTTTTACCTTCCTCCTCTTAAAAATATTCTTCTTCTTCTTCGTCCTCATTTGAATCCATAAGAGATTCATCTTTTGAACCTTCCTCATCTGATTCTGATTCCTCTTCCTTGATCTAACTCTTCTAAATTATCAGAATCAGAATCACTAGCTTCCATATTCAAAAATTCCCAACCAAAATCTTCAATAAATTTATCTGGATCATCAGTAATAGTCTTCAAAATTGGCCTCTAGTTCAAGTTCATTATGCTTTCATAATACTTTAAATCCATGGAGTTCAACCATTCCTTGATGCCATCAAACGAAGATTGAGGAATGGTGCCAATGCAAAGTACATCCTGCTTGAAGTCTTTAAAAACAATATCCATATCAAATGCCTTTTTCCCAAGTCCTACTCTCTCAAGGTTAGCAATCTCAATCTCACTAATAGTGATTACTAAGAAAGGTAATCCCACCAACTCTACCAAATAGTTTACCATAGGAACAATAAAAGCAAAGGCTTTGAAAGGAACTCCATGAAAACCAAGCTCTCTAAATGGTATATCAAACTCTAGTTCAAAATATTTTAGATGAGGCTGCTCTCATAGCTCTCTTACTTGCGTGACAGATCCTTCAAACTCTACATTTATTTTATTTTTCCTATCCCTCTCCTGTTGTTCTTCCTCAATTTCATCAAGAGCATACATTGACCTTCTTGCCCCTCCTAAACTTTGGACCATATCTATTACCTCCACATAAAACTAGACATCCACGGTCTTCTTGGTTCCCACACCATGATATGGTTATGTAAATGAAAATGAAGCAAAGTAATCATCTCCTTCTCTGATGGCTGGAAGAATTCATGCTTAATGTTTTGATACATGATATCAACTCTCTCGTCTACTCTCATGGTTGAATACTAAAATCCGTTATGGTGGGCCTCCATAGTTCCAGTAATCTTTCTTCCTCTTCCACCAAATGTTGGCTTGATCCACAAGTCTACTAGCCTAATTGGATTTGTTTTTGAAATCTAAAGTTTCTCCTGAGTCACCAGTGTAGCTCTCTTAGCCTTTTCAAAATCTTTCATTTCTACAAGAAATTAGCGCCTAATTGATTAACAATCTCAATCTCACTAATAGTGATTACTAAGAAAGGTAATTCCACCAACTCTACCAAATAGTTTACTGTAGGAACAATAAAAGTAGATTCTTTGAAAGGAACTCCATGAAAACCAAGCTCTCTAAATAGTATATCAAATTCTAGTTTAAAATATTTTAGATGAGGATGCTCCCATAGCTCTTTTAATTGCTTGACAAATCCTTGAAACTCTACATTGATTTTATTTTTCTTGTCCCTCTCTTGTTCTTCCTCAATTTCATCAGGATCATACATTCACCTTCTTTCGCCTCCTAAATTTTGGACCACATCCATTACCTCCACATAAAACTGGACATCCTTGGTCTTCTTGGTTCCCACGTCATGATATGGTTATGCAAATGAAAATGAAGCAAACTGATCATCTCCTTCTCTACTAGCTGGAAGAATGCATGATTAATGTTTTGATACATGATATAAGCTCTCTCTTCTTCTCTCTTGGTTGAATACTAAAATCCATTATGGTGGGCCTCCATAGTTCTATTCATCTTTCTTCCTCTTCCACCAAATGTTGGCCTGATCCACAAGTCTGCCAGCCTAATTGGCTTTGTTTTTGAAAGCTAAAGTTTCTCCTGAGTCACCAATGTAGCTCTCTCTACCTTTTCAGACTCTTTCATCGCTATAGATCATTTGTGGGATTTAATCATTTGTACCACATGGTTGATGTGCTTTGAATCCTTGGATCTAAAGGAAATTTCCTTAACATAAATACTGCTAGTGAATTTCAATGTTGGCATGTAGTTGTCATTAAAGATAGTACCTGGAACATTGAAAATTATCCTTATATAAGAATTCCATCCATCTTGTTGGCTTGTAACACTCTTGATGGTGGCTACATGAAATGGAACCATGATGCCATATATGGGTACCGAAACATCATCATTTTTCATATCAGCCTAAATCATGAGCCTCTAGAAATGGGGATATCATCCACATTTTTGTAGGAAACCATCTCAGTGGATGGCTTGGAAGAGCCATGCCCATCTCCTATACCAATACCCCCTACAACCAATCTTCTTGCAGTCTCCTCATTCTTTTTCCTTGCAAGTTCTGCTTGGCATTGTCAAAATTGCTCTTCTTTAGTCATCTCCTGATTATCAGATCATAAGGTTGCCTTGGAGATGCTCGATTCCCCTCCATTTACCTTAGCCTTGGGCTTTTGGTTCACTTCCTCATCTTCATCATCATTGTTAAATGAGTATGCAACATCAGTGTATACTTTGGAGCTAACCCCAGTTTCATTTTCAGGCCCTTTATCATTAATAACCATAATTTCAACAAGGAGCAATGAATAATTCTATGCTTTTGTGTTACCAGTCTACAACTGCAAATTTTGAAACCCAAGTGATACATTAAAAGCCATTCTAGCCTTAAAAATTTTGTCATTTCTTGAATTCAAACTTAAACCAGACTCTCAAAATTTGATCCCTATTCCTATTCCTGCAGACTTTGTAAGATGAGGCAAAATTTTAGGGCCATCTCTTTAAACTACCTCCATAGCTACCTTATATTAACATACATGAACATGATATGATTATATACATGGAAAGGTCACTTAAAAATAGTATAATTAAAGTACAAAATGTCTTGAAGAAGTATTCTCTATATGCTCAAGTATTGTTGCATGTCATAGCTTGCTTACAAACATAAAACTAAACCATAAATGCTAACTCTCAAATACGGGGACATATAGTTAATTCTCAAAGAACCTTTGAAGCATATTACAATGCCAAAATGTCCTAGAAAAATATCCAATTCTGAAATATAGGAGAATAAGATATATAGACCAGTTAACTCTCAAAGGATCTTCAAGGAAAACATAATCATATATAGCACAAAGTGCAAAGGGTTGGCACTTAAGGTTATGTAATAGAATTTATAGTTGATAGTTAAATTGTATAACAATTTTTTTTTATGATCTTTACTCACGTTTATTAGAATTGTTGCATGTTTTACATCATTGGAATGACATGTCAGCTATAACTTTTTTTAAATTTTATTATGGTATGTGCACTTTGATATGATGTAATATGATTATTGTTTCATCTCATATCTTGTAATATTAGATATATAACAAAAAAATAAATTATTGCATGAAATAAATAATAAATTTTCATTTTAAATGTTTTTCTTTTGTAGAACACGGTTCTTCCAAAAGATCAAGATGATCCTCATCATGATATAGATCCAAAAAATATTGGTTTTGTTAGTACAGATCACATGGCAGAGGATGATGATGATGTAGATACGCAAGACACCAAGGTCGATGATAATGATGATGATGACGATGATGATCATCATGATGATGATGATGATGGTGATGATAATGATGAGGTAGTTGGTAGTAGTAGCCAGTGACATTCATGATCATATAGACTGCATCATGGATCATTGTTTCTATATCATTATGATACCTCTTTTCATGGTTACTATCATATGCATCATTTTCATGACCTACAGTACCATAGTATTGAGTTGTATCATATTGACATGTACCATTTTCACTTATATCATTTGGACATGTATCATCTTGGCTTGTATCAATATAAGTTACATAATTTATCATTTTACTTATATCATTCGTACATGTATCATTTTGACTTATGTCGACTATTGGACATGTATCATTTTGACATGTTATTGATCTACTAGCATATTTAAGTTTCACTTGTTTTAGTTATATATGATGATGATCTTATTAGTATTGACTTGTCAATTTATATATATTAAAAGTGGTCAATGATTTTTGGATGAATATTTATTACATATGATGATTTTAATTTACTATTAAGGATGGATGTTGTCAAATTCAATTAAATTATAGATATTTGACTTACTTGTTTTAATTATAGATGATGATCATGTTATAGTAATTATCTTGTTATTTAATCATGTGAGTTAAATAAATAAATTACTTACTCTATAATCAAATGAGTTATTTAAGAGGCATGACATAGTTAACTAATTAAATTGAAATAAAACATATTAAATTAATAAATGGAAGCAAAACAAGAAGCATTTTTAGAAGCAAAAAAGAAAGCAACAATGGAAACCAAACTAGAAGCAAACCAGAAGTAATCTTGGAAGAAAAACTTGACGTTATCTAGGAAGCAAAAAAAAAAGCAATTCAGGTAGCAAACAAAGAAGTAATAATGGAAATAATTTTAGAAGCAACAATAGATGCAATAATAGAAGCCATATTAGAAGAAACAAAAGATGCAAAAATGGAAGCAAAGCTAGATGCAACAAGCGGCATTATATCGGAAGCAAAATTGGAAGCAAAACTGGAAGCAAAACTAGAACCAAAATTGGAAGCAAAACTGGAAGCAAAGATGGAAGCAAAAATGGAAGCAAAACCAAAAGAAAACTTGGAAGCAAAATGGGAAGCAAACCTCGAAGCAGCACAAGAAGCAAAACTAGAAGCAAAATTGGAAGCCAGACTGGAAGAAACAAAGGATTTCATAATGGAAGCAAAAATGGAAACAACAAAGGACACCATACTGGAAGAAAAACTTGGCATCAATTAGGAAGCCAAAAAAGAAGCTATTTTTAACATCATACCAGAAGTAAAATAGGAAGCATGACTAGGAGAAAAACTGGAAGCCAAATTAGGCGCTAATTTAGGCATTATTTGGGTATGTGCAGGATCATCATGGAAAAAATAGGCCCTTAAGTGGCAAAAATTCAAAAAATCAGAGTTAGGCAACTTGACACAAAATTTGAATAAGTTATCTATATTATTTCAAAACATATGTAACAATAGAATCTATAGAAAATTCAATGTAGTTTCTAAACTACTAGGTTTTTTTTTAAATCTATTTGGTGAAAATTTGAAATTTCAATGCTGATACTTAAATTTAGGGAAAAGAAGTAGGTGTCCCTAACCACCCTAACCACAATAAAATGATAATATTTTTTTATAATATTTTAGATATAATTAGAGGACTCGTGCCTCAATGTGATGCATATTTTTTGTAGTTTTTTCCAAGTAAATAATTAATTATGAATTTTTTATTACAACTTTTTAAAAATATAAAAACTCATATGTCTGACCACCTTAACTTGGTCAAAACTTCATGAAATTCATTTTTTCTTTTTTTAATCCTATAGTATGCGAAGCATAGAATGTGACACATGTTTTGGATTCAAAAAATGTGATACCATTTGAAAGCTATAAATGTTTTTCAGTCAGCCTATCAATCAGGACTTTAGTCATAATTTGAATAGAAAATGAATAATAGTTACTTATTAAATTCAAAATAAAACATAATTTATATCAGTGGAAAGCTGAGAATGTCCTTTAAAAACCCTTTTTGTTTCATTAATTTTGGGTAAAAAAAATAGTCATCAACCACATACCCATCATATTGCCACTTTTTCGCCCATCATGATCCTGCACATACCCATTTATGACATTAAATTGGTCCCACTTCTCAACACTATTCCCAACACTAAAGGTGGTGATATTGCTTGCGTCATTTTTCCAACGCTAAATCTGGTGCTAAAGTGGGTGTTAATCTTGTGCAAAATCTTGCGCAAAATTCAACATCGAAGTGAAAATGTTGTTTAGCATTGACTTTTGCTCCGTGAGATGTGTCCAATTGATGAACTCAAATGCACTAAATTCCAACGCTATTTTAGATGCTAATTTCCTGTTGTGTTGGAGTGCCTAAACCCTAGTTACCCTAGAAACCCTAAATATTATTGATCTAAATCTATGATTAGATTTTTTGGATCAATTCTCAAGTGCACTTAGAAATTAACTAATCAAATTCCTTTCTACTATATTTTTTACCTTAATTGTCAAGTGTACCTAGATATGATAAACCCTAGGTCCTATATAGGACCCTCCCCTAATGGAAACATGTGTAGTTTGACTATCCTTGAAACATCCCTAGTGCCTAAGTCTTAAACACAAAACCCTAACCCCTATTTAGTTTCCTTAAATATTATAATTTAAGTTAAATCTACACGCACAAATTAGGAATTTAGAATGTATTGTATATATACAACATAAATAAATAATAATTAAGTATTAAAGTTGTAATGTTCAAAATAAATTATAGTTTAATTAAGGACTTGTGATCTAGTTTAGATTATAATATTACCATAGACTCCTAAACCCTCAACCTTAAACCTTAAATACTATTGAGTTTTAAAGATCTACATGTTCTTTTACTTACACATGCTTAAATATTTTATATTAAATATTTATCTATTTATACACATGTACATGCTCTATTTTATTATACTACACTTTATAAATTTTTGTTATTGCTTTCAATACTTTAGAGTAGGTGTAGGTGCAATAAAATATATGGTCCCATTTAAAGGTATTAAATATTGTTAACTCACCTACTTGGGTCTTAATTTCTTCCTTAATTTATTTATATTTATCCATGCATCCCATGATAGTGTATATGACCCTTTGGAGACTTTGTTTTTCTACCTCCCATGTGTTATGTATAATATTTCTTTTGCTATTAGATTGTCCACTATTTGCATGTGTATGTCTTCCTTATCAAATTATAGTGGTACAAAGTTAATTAGATATTATTCTAGAGCTCTATGATTGAATCTATGATGGAGGTAGAAATTATTCTTATTGTTTTGGGTTTTAGTGGTGCTTTGAACAAATTCATAACTACCTTAAATTCATTAGTGCTAGTCCAACATATTTCCTTCTTCTTTTCTACACTATAGAATCCAACCACATAAGCATACCTATATACATTGCAGTTATTTTTTGGGTGGTCCCATATTCAATAGTTATTCATACTTTATTTTAAGGTGAGTAAGTTGGTGAATAAGTTTGATGTAGAGGACTAGGTAGAGCATAAGGTGACCTGGACTAAGTGGCATCTAGGAGAATATCTTCTTGGTGGTACTAACTCTTGTGAGGTAGGAGATCTATAGGGAGAATAATTCAATACTTGTGTTAGAGTCCTCTCCAAAGAAGATATATTTTCACATGATTTAGGTTCTTTTATATTCTATCTGCATATCCTCTATTCTAATCTCCTCTATCTTTTCATCTAATATCACCACCTATTGACTAGATTCATCTTTCTTAATAATTTACTTAGCAACCTCATCTTTCTCTTTTGTGGGATTATTATATTATGTTGTAGCTAATTCCTTATTTTCTTTTGTGGTGCAAGAGCATGTAGGAGGATAGGAAATCTGCACCAACCAAAAATAATAATTGTTTGGTTTATTCTCAATTTTGGTTTGTTTATTTTCTCTCTCTTAGTGCTTAAACCTCTTTGATTTCATGATGACACTCTAGTCAGGTGACGATGGAGAAGCATAGATCCAAATACACACAAAATGAAATTGTGAAATTCCTTAGCAACATTCAAACATATCAATTAGTAGATGTAAAGATGGATAAATGAATTAAAAATGAAAGACTGCAAGCTTTGAAGGAGAGGCCAATGGGATTTTGAAAAGTCAGCCACATGAAGGCATAAAAAAGAGAGAAATAGAATACAAATTCGTGCAAGAAGTGAGAAGATGAAAGGGAATTGTCTAGGTAGGTAGCCAGACAAGAAAGAAAAAGAAAAACATCGATTCATATTGATGCTTAGGCAAGTATTGCAGTCCTATCATGGCCTCTATTTAACCAACCAAACATGGGGAAGAGAGAGAATCCAAGAGTTTGAAATGGACAAGGGAATAAAGGGTTGTGGCTAGTAAGAGTCATGACCAAATGGAAAGATGAGCTATGGAATCAGTTAACAAGTGGGCAGCTTGGATGAGAATGTGCACAACCTAGGAAAGGAGTTGAAATATCATAGCTAGGAGAATGCAAACAAACTGAAATTCAAAACACGTATCATCATTAGAGATAGAGAGGAAGGGTCATCAGCAGAAAGAGAGAGAGAGAGAGAGAGAGAGAGAGAGAGAGAGAGAGAGAGAGAGAGAGAGAGAGAGAGAGAGAGAGAGAGAGAGAGAGAGAAATAGGCAAGCTGATAGGATAGTGTGAAGCACGTGAGAAGAGGGTGAAAGGGGTTGAGCGCGGGAGAGTAGAGAGAAGTGGTTGTGAATGTGTGTAAGCGGTGGAAAATAGAGGAAAAAGGTCAATGCCTGGAAGCAAAGAAATGGATGGTAATCTACAAAAGTTGATAAGTGATAATGCAGATTGGAGAATGGTGTAAGTTAAAGATTGTGCAGAAGTGAAAAGAAATAAGAGTGGAAGATGGTGCGGGAAGACAATGAGGTTATACCTTTATCTAGTGGAAAAGATTGTGATTGAGCATATGCTTGAATAGATACAAAGAGAATAGATTATTGAACTCTGCAATTACAAAGCAGATTGAATGTGTAAGTGAGGTCATTGAAAAAGAAATGTATTTGAAATTGTAATTGAAGAAATATAATTTTATTTACAATTTATGTTGAATGTTAAACTTGGGTAGAGTTTTCCTATAAAAATTGTGTTTGTGTTGAGTTGATTGAGCAGAGGGGAATTTTCTCTGCATCAATTGGTATCAAAGCAGGGAATACCAAGCATGGAGAGTATCCACCGGGACTGTGGGTGAAGAGTTTGTGAAGAGTGAAGAATCCTTGAGAGGCCATTGGTTCCATGGGAATAATGTTGAATGTCCTCCAACAGAGATGAGGCTAGGTAGAAGGTGTGCAAATCTCCTCCACTGAGAGGAAGTGGGTAGAAGAGATCGTGAGGGTGCATATTCTAGAATCATGTTGGATTGAGGATAGTGGTGAGAGTTTTTTGTAGGGAAAAACCATGGAGAAGTAGAGAATGTGAGTTGTGAAAGATTGCAGCAGGAAAAGATGGGTTAGGTCGTGAGGAGACCCATGTGGATACTGTTTTGGGAGAAGTATTGGGATAAAGTGGAGGATGAGATGATTGAAAAGATGGGACAATTTTTTTGTGAAGGATTAGGAAAGAATGAGGTGAGGGCCGAGGAATTTTGTGAAGCATTGGAGAAGATAGTTCAAGGAAAAGTGGAAAAGACTATAGGAAAGAGAGAGGAAAATGGTAAAGAGGAGCAAGAAGAAGAATCAGGTTAGCAACTCAAGACGAAAAGAAGAAGATGTAGCCCCTACCAAAGAAGTTGCAATGAAGACATGCCAAGAAGAAGGAATGGAAAAAAAGGAAGAAAAGAAGGAAGTGAGCAGCAAAGAGGTTGTAGCAGTGAAGCATGGAAAAGAGGATTTGTTGTAGATGATTAAGGAAGAATGGGTAAAGAATCTCGTTGGTGCATCATAGAAAGAAGATTGAGAAGTTGTAGCTGACGAGGAGGTGAAAGATATTGCAGTGAAATTCAATGAAGTAGTTGCAAGCAAAGATGAGGTAAAAAAAATTTGTGATGTTATTATGTTTTTAGATGAGATGATAAAAGGAAAGAGGGATAGAGAGCAAGAGTGTGTAGTGGATGTTCCATATTTGCTTGTGGAGATAGTGGAAGATGTTACAGGTGATGTTTGGTGGAGGTGGTCAATTAGAGGTGGGTTTGAACCCACAGAAGAGGAGAGAAGTGTGGAAAGAATTCGAACCAAGAGGTTAGGCTTTGCTGGACATGAGTCCACAAGGGGAAAGAAGAAGACGGTGAAGAGTTGTTGGAGGATGGTGGTGTGTATTCCAACACGATATTGGAAAAAGGTGAAAGAAGGATTAATTTTGAATACTTGCATAGCTAAGGAGATCGTTGTAGGTTGATGTCAACCTGAAAGAGTGATTTTATCACTCAACTCCATCATTGTGAGCCTATGATCACAATACTTCTACCCGACATGTCTAGTACAAGAGCATACGGGAGGATAGGTGATTTGTACCAACCAAAAAAAAAAATTGTTTAGTTTATTCTCAATTTTGGTTTGTTTCTTTTCTTTCTCGTAGTTCCTAAACCTCTTCGATTTCACTATGACACTCTAGTCAGGTGATGATGGAGAAGCATAGATCAAAATATGCACAAAATGAAATTGTGAAATGCCTTAGCAACATTCAAATATATCAATCAACAGATGTAAAGATGGATAGATGAATTAAAAATGAAAGACTATGGGCTTTGAAGGAGAGGCTGATGGGCTTTTGAAAATAGAGAAGATGAGAGGGCGTTGGCTAGGTAGGTAGCCTAATAGGAAAGAAAAATAAAAACATCGATTCACATTGATGCTTAGGAAAGTATTGCAGTCCTATAACAACCTCTATTTAACCAACCAAACACAGGGAAGAGAGAGAATCCAAGAGTTTGAAATGGACAAGGGAACTAAAGGGTCACGGCTAGAAAGAGTCATGACCAAATGAAAATATGAACTATGGAATCAATTAACAAGTGGGTAGCTTGGATGAGAATGTTCACAACCTAGGAAAGGAGTTGAAATCTCACAACCAAGAGAATGAAAACAGACAAAAATTCAAAACACATATCATCATTGGAGACAGAGAGGAAGGGTCATCGAAAAAAAAAGGAGAAATAGGAAAGTTGATAGGATAGTGTGAAATCTGTGAGAAGACGGTGAAAGGGGTTGAGCACAGGAGAGTAGAGAGAAGTGGCTGTGAACATGTGTAAGGGGTGGAAAATAGAGGAAAAAGGTCAACGCCTAGAAGGGAAGAAATGAATGGTAATCTGCAAAAGTTGATAGGTGATAATGCAGATCACTAGAGAATGGTGTAAGTTAAAGATTGTGCAGAAGTGCAAATAAATAAGAGTGGGAAATGGTGAGGGAAGACAACGAGGTTATACCTTCATCCAGTGGAAAATATTGTGATTGAGCATATGCTTGAATGGATACTGAGAGAGAATAGATTATTGAACTCTGCAATTACAAAGCATATTGAATGTATAAGTGAGGTCATTGAAAAAGAAATTTATTTGAAATTGTAATTGAAGAAATGTAAGTTTGTTTACAATTTCTGTTGAATGTTGAACTTGGGTAGAGATTTCCTATAAAACATGTGTTTGTTTTGAGTTGATTGAGAAGAGGGGAGTTTCCTCTGCATCATTTTATAGGACCTTCAAGAGGAGCCTAATAAAATTTATTTTTAGCCCCATATTGTTGTGTTCGAGTTTGCTATTTGGTTGGACATACATCTATAGTTGAAGCATGAGGTAGAGATGGTTGTGTTGAATTTTATGAATAAGTACCTGAGGAGAATAAGTAAATATACATATTAAAGGTTTCATAGTAGTGTTATATTATACTTTAACACCCTTGAGCTTTATTTTTAACTTCTTCCTTACTATATAAGCATGCAATATTTTGATGCTTCCTATTATTCTTCAATATTTAATGCTTGAGTGGCCAAAGATAGAGGTGATCACTCATTTCTTTTTGTTGAAGGATTCTTGGTATATGCTTTCTTTGGTGTTGTCACCTCTTGTTGGCGTTGGTTGCTTTAGTTCCATTCCATTATTTTATTAATCACTTTTTTAGGTTTTGTGCTAAATGGAGTTGTCCACAGTAATTGACCAATCCATTTTGAGTAATGTTAAGGAATATAATTTATCTTGTTCATATGAAGGATCAAGCAATCGTGCATTATCATCATTTGAAAAATTAGTTGCAAGTAGTTGTTAATGAGCTTATTTAATATTTTGATTAGATGATACTCCTATAAGTTTTTATTGTTAACATAAATAGGACAATAAACTAGCTTTAGATGGAACTTGTACACATGACCATGGACATATGGACATATCATGTTCTAGATCTATTATTTCCATTTACATGTTCATTTTCTCTTCTTGTAAATGCTTTGACATGCATTCTTGATCGGTAGTTTAATTGTAATTCAATGTTGGAGAAAATTGTAACCCGATGAATGCTACATCCCTAAAACTTTCTCATTATGAACTCATAATCACCTTAATGTTTTATCCATAGTTTAATAATATTAGTTTTATATAGTTTAAAATATTCTCTTTTATATGATATGTGTAGGTGATCAACATAAAAAAACTATAGTAGAGGTCCAGCATAATTTAGTTATTGGAGCAAAGGAGGCTTAAGCACACATAGTTGATGTGAGGGAGGAGACCCAAGAAAAAAAAATGATGTTAGATAGGAGGAACATACACACATTGATGTTGGAAAGGGGTAAAGATTGCTTCCTTTTGAAAATATTCATATTATGAATCTAATTAAAGAGGTGAAGAGAAAAAAATATTACAAAAATATAGATCATGTACTTGAAATGGATATAAAAAAATTGAAATTTTATGTTCAAAAACCTACTTAAAATACTAGAGGGAATTGACAAGAACTTCAAAGGAAATAATTGAGGATTTTTTCAAAATTCATTTGAAACCTCAAAAATGGTAGTTGTAGTAATGTTTCAAGACACACAACCACCTATTTTCTACAAGTTTAACTCAAGGAAACCCTAGAGATCTCAACCCAAAGATGGAATCATGGAAAGAGATCTACAATAAAGTGTCCTAGGGTGTGATTAAATACTAAAGAGGGGTTCACCACCAAGCTAGGTCTTGGAAAGATAAGGAATGTAAATGATATGCAAGACTTAAAAAAATGACCTATAAATGAACTCAAATCAAAACAATATACTAAGAAAGTATAGAGGTGTGCTTGGAAACTAAGGAGGCATGAATGAAGGTCTAAAATCTTGGAAATGTTGACTTTTGAAGTACACTAGGACTCATACACTAGTAGGGGCGATTTAGTCCCAGTTTAGGGTTTCAAGTCAAAACCAAAATTTAGAATTGTTGAATTAGGATATATAGAAAAAGTTTGAAAATAGGTATATTGGGACTCATATGCCACAAGTGATGATTTAGTCCTAGTATCAGGGTTTCTCTAAAACTCTAATATCCTCTAATTCTTTACTGTAGCTTCCCTCCTACCAAATCTCCTCTTCTAAAACATTGAATTTTGCTCTGTAGGTGGCTTTTCGTGATCTTGTAAGCAAGATGATAACTTTGACAACTTGAAAACTTTTCTCCAATATTTATCTTTAATGGATCTTCAACCTAGATCTATAAATCACACATCAAAGAAAGGGAAAAATTTTGGTTTGTTAGTGGATAGGGGTTTGCCTTGGTCAAACCCTGTTTTGGTAATCAAACCTTGAAATGAAATCAAATGAAATGGAGGAATGTTGAATGAAAAAATATGCAATGTTGCAACTCACCAAACCCTTGAAAAAATGGTTGTAGTCTTATAAGTAATGGCTAGCATGAATGTATATCTTGACTCTTTCTTGTATGATATGGATCTTGATTTGAATGCTTGCTTGAATAATAAAACCCTACATCACAAATGTTAGCTCAAAAACAAACATTATGCATGATGAATTCGACATGATGCTTGATACTTGAATAATGCTCCAAAATACTTGATAATCCATTTTAAATGCTCTTGAATGCTATAATTCTTGATCTCAAAAGGTGCTAGATGACTTGTAAACTTTCTAGGAGAAAATATGTGAAAAGATCTTGTATTTATACTTATTTATGCCAAATTTTCTGAAATTACAACACTACAAGCCGACATCTAATCTAGGAGAATAAAATCCTCCCAAGAATTTGAATTTAAATTAGGTCTAACCTAAGAAGGACTCATACACCATGTTGAGATGATGGATTCATAGTGTCCCTAATGAAGTTGTAGTCTTCAATGGAGGACCTTTGCTAGGAAAGATATTCAACCACACAGAAAGTTTTGCAACAATGGAATGCAAAATAGAGATTCTATTATGATGATATGATATGTTACAAGAGTACATGTGCCTGATTAAATAGGAAAGAGTGAGAACCTAAAATGCATAAGATGTTGCCAAGTATCAAAATCACACTACATGTGACAACATGTGAACCCTACCTAGGAAATAATAAAAGATTGAGATAAGTTCTAGAAGGACAACTCATCTTCTAGAAGGAATCTTATCTCCTACAAACATGGAAAGGGAATTACCCCATTATTTATGGTTTTCTAATTTATGCAACCTATGACTAAATAATTCAAGACCTAAGTTAACTTATGCTAGTGTAATAAATAATTAATTACAATAACACCCCCCATAAGTGCAACTTAGGGAGGAAATGCAATGATTATGCAAAGATGATGGGTCCCAGCTACGAGACCATGTTAGGTACCCATTTACATGATGAAGATACAAAAAATATCCCACAATTGGAGAAAAGGGGAAAACCCAATGGGAACAAAACCCCTCTCCAAAAAGGAGATGAAAAAGAGAAAAATGATGGGGGTATGTGCAGGATCATCATGGAAAAAATAGGCCCTTAAGTGACAACAAATTCAGAAAAATCAATGTTCAGCAACTTCACGTAAAATTTTGAATAAGTTATCTATATTATTTCAAAAATATGTAAGAATAGAATCTGTAGAAAATTGAATTTAGTTTCTAAAGTACTAGGTTTATTTAAAAATAAATAAAATCTATTTGGTGAAAATTTGAAATTTCAATGAAGTAGTACTTAAATTTCAGGGAAAAAATAAGTAGGTGTCTGTCTGACCACCCTAACCATAATAAAATGATAATATTTTTTATAAGATTTTATATATAAGTAGAGGACTCATGTCGGATGTGATGCATATATTTTTGTAATTTTTTCCAAGTAAATAATTAATTATGATATTTTTATTACAACTTTTAAAAAAAATAAACTTGTATGTCCACCTTAACTTGGTCAAAACTTCATGAAATTTAATTTTTTCTTTTTTAATCCTATATTATGTGAAGCATAGAATGTGATACATGATTTCGATTCAAAAATGTGATACCATTTGAAAGTTATAGATGTTTTTCAATCAGCCTATCGATTAGGACTTTAGTCGTAATTCTAATAGAAAATGAATAATAATTATTTATTAAATTCAAATTAAAGCATAATTTATATTGGTGGAAAGCTAAGAATCTCCTCTAAAAACCATTTTTCGTTTCATCAATTTTGGGTTAAAAAAAAGTCATCAGCCACATACCCTACAAATACCCATAATATTGCCACTTTTTGACCCATCATGATCCTGTACATACCCATGGAAGAGTGATGATTGGAGGACTCAATATCATCCCCCCAAGGACTACAACCATCACAAGGATACACAAAGAAACAAAAACAGGTGACTAGATATCCCCCCCATAAAAGAGAGTAGTCCACTCTAGGATTTCTTCTAAGCCTATGATCAAATGAGAAGCTAAGTATACAAGACCTTATGTAAATCCATCTAGATGCCACAAGTCTAAAGAGATGAATGAATCTTTGCCTGTTGAAACAAATCTCAAATGAGAGGTAGATGAGGAAGAAGATGGAGACAAGAGAAGATCCAAGTCAAGCCATCCTCCACACATGGATACAATACAATCAAGAGCCCCCCCATAGGAGGGAAAGAGATAGACTATATAGCCCCATAGAACATGAGATCACCTACAAAAATGGTAAGTGTTTGAAGACAAAACATGATCCAATGTTGAAAAACAACTTGTCTCCCTTTCAGAAGAAACAAAACCAAGTGCAAGTGTAGGAATGCTTCTCATTCCAGATACGAATTGAAGGAAGGTAGGATGAATACAAATGTTGATGATGTCTCTAAAAACTATACATGTGTCTCCTTGCCTGATGAAGATGAATATGCCACAATCAACTAACGTACATAGGTCCAATCAATGAAGAATGTGACAAACTAGGATGATGCAAAAACTGATGCTGAACAAGATCCAAAGACTACAATACAATGAATGTGATGGAGACTAGATTGCCCCCCTAGAATGAAGTGTCCTCAAAGCCACTGAAAGAAGTCTAAAACAAAAAATGTGTCCAAACCACATGTCTCCCACTATGAAGAAGAAAATCCAATGTAATATATTGAAGAAACTCCAACTCCTGAATGGAAGAAGAGGGAAGAAGTATCATACATGAAATCTCTGAAGAGAAACCAGGTGCCTCCAATGTAGTCTCTAGATCTCCAATCAAGGTCAAGACAAAAGGATGAGGAGACTCAAGAAAACTCTCCAAAGTTAGATCTGACTAGAGGAGTGATATTCCCTCAAGAGTGTCCTCCAAACCTATAGAAGTAGCCAAGTTAGTGATACCTGAAACAAAGCCATCCAGTGATGTCAAGTCTAGAAAACTGAATGTGTCATGATGGATAGATTTGATGGAAGCCTCAATCAATGACTTTGGACAAGGAATCACTGAATGTGAAGGGATACCAACTGTATCTGATGAAGAAGAAGCATTTGAAGAAACCTTGTCAACCTCTTTGAAAGATTCAAGGAAATCAACCTCCTGTATAACAATATCATCATGGGATATTTGATCTGTGGAATGACATTATAAATCATGACCATTAGGGAATGGTGGAGTATTTGAATATCCATATAGCTCCCAAAGCTTAGTCCAAAGGATATTAGGACAATCATAATGATCAATATATTTCAAAACATCACAATCAACTTGCATTCAAATGATCTCCAAGACAATTAATCTGTTGTAACTCCAAGTAAGTACATGAATACCTTCACTTGGATGGGGAACTATACCACACAGATGTGGAAATAAATCAAGTGATTGGAGATGGTGTATGATCCCATCCCACCATTGTTTATAGTCTCCCTTTTGCAACATAACCAAAGGAGTATATGCAAGCCCCATAATGTACTATCAAATTTCTCCAAAAAAAAATAAAGACAATGACCTTCAACAACAAATAGAGACTTCCAAATATGATATGCAACTGAAGTGATGCCACCTGAATCAAAAATCATTTTCCCAAGATTTAGGATATCCAAGTTATTGAACAAATGAACTGAATTGAATAAAACTAATGCAAGAGTACCTAGAGATAAAACTAATCAAAGTGAATGGACTGATGAAAAAAGCTATGAATTACCTTCTGAATGTCACTAGAATCACTAGATTTTGACAATCTGATGCGAAGATATGAGCCTTTATGTCCAAACTAGGGTTTTAACTTTAGTTGAATTGAATTTTTGATGAGAGAAAAATATTGAAAAATAGAGTGCACCACTAAAAATTAGACTCCAAGAGCTTTCCCATGGTATATTGTTTGCCAAATTTTATATTGTATGTGAAAAATACAGCCTCTAGAAGATTACTGTTGGATGTGATCTGCTCAAGCTAACTAGGTGCAAGATTCAAGCACCTGGGGGCTAAAAAAATAAACCCTTGGTCATTGATGTGACTATGGGTAGAGAGTAGGCCAAAAAAGTGCCCCCCGGATTAGGTGGCGACGGAGTGGAAAACTAGCTAAGCGGTGGTGGCATGGCTGGTTGTGATGGTGGTGCCACTTAGGATGGTGAAGCCTCTAGATCTTCACAAGATCGATAGATGGGGGATGAGTCTTTGGCGGACAGGCAATAGGAATGGTCACCTGAGGATGTGCCAGTGTCGGGAAAGAAACTCTAGTGGAAGGAATGGTGGACGGTGACCATAGAGGTGACGTCGGATGATGTTGGCTTGATAAGATGGGGCCAAACACTGTCAGTCTGTAGAATTTCCAAAAAATTGACAAAAAAAATTTAATTTTTTATTATTTCCAAATGCAAAATAAAAAATCAAAGAAAATATATGCCGATTATAAAATATGCAGAAAAATATTCGATGTCGACACAAATAAAACTATAGTCTGTAGATAAAATATTTGAAACCCTTAGGCTAATTGTAGATTTAATTGCAGGTTGAAGCCACTAGATTTTAATTTTTTCCCAACTATATAAAAATTTTCTTGAATGATGAGATAAAAAATACTTGATGATTCTAAAAAAAAATTGCCATGATGGAGGACTAAAAGGGTGATTTTTTCTTGTAAATTTGTACGGATAGTACAAAATTATGCAAACCCTAAATGATACCTCAAATGGCTCCTGATTGATAGGTCTTTGATTTTGATGATGAAGAATGTGATCTATGGGTTTTGAGGCCTTCTGGATGCAATTGAGAGGTCGGAGAAAACCTGATGTGCACCAGAAATTAGCTTGGCTCCCGGATAAAACCAACTAGCCTGCTAGAAAGACTCCAACCCTACAAAGAATCTTGCACACCAACTTTCTTGATCTTGGTTTGAAGTTTCACTGGAAAAGCTCTTATACCATGTTGAGATGATGGAGTCACAGTGTCCCTAATGAAGCTGAATTTTTTAATGGATGACCTTTTCCAGGAAATATATTCAACCACATAAAAAGTGTTGCAACAATGGCATGCAAAATAGATATTATATTATGATGATATGATATGTTACAAGAGTACATGTGCCTGATTAAATAGGTAAGAGTGAGAACCTAAAATGCATAAGATGTTGCCAAGTGTCAAAATCACACTACATGTGACAACATGTGAACCCTACCTAGGAAATAATAAAAGATTGAGATAAGTTCTAGAAGGACAACTCATCTTCTAGAAGGAATCTTATCTCCTACAAACATGGAAAGGGAATTACCCCATTATTTATGATTTTCTAATTTATGCAACCCAAGACTAAATAATGCAAGACCTAAGTTAACTTATGCTAGTGTAACAAATAATTAATTACACTAACACACCAGCTGGGGCATATGAGTCCCATTAGGCCAAGCTTGGGATACATTTTTCAAGAAATGCTTATTTAATGTGAAATTCAGAATTAGGCCCCAAAACTTAGTAGGAACCATATTCCCAAGGTGGCATATGAGTCCTAGATCACTAAATCTAGGCCATACAATCCAAAATCATTAAATTTTGATTGGCCACTTGAAATATGTCAAGATTATCCTTGGAAAGATGCATTAATTAAGGCTTGTGGATGCAAAATAAGGCCAATTAAGGCATAAAGAAGCCCAATTTTAGCAAGGAGGGCCCAAACAAGTGTGAAAATGTAAAGGGATTCATTTTTCTGCACTACACTTAGCTCCCACTTTAGTGAGAGGAGGAAGTTGCTTCAAACTCACACTAAAGTAGAACAACTCACATCAAGAGGGGTCCAAGTGTACCAATGCTAGTAAGATAGGATAACAACGATCAAGAGGATGATCAAGCCCCCAGGATCAAGATCCTATGGAAAACCAACATAGGCACAAAATAACACACCTGAAAATAATGTAAGGAGCAACAAAAAGGCACAAGCATACACTGCCAAAGACAAGGAGAAAGAAAAACAAAAACAAAAGGGGTGAATCAAGCTTTGACTATTTGTCCCACACGTTGTGGATTAGATCTAGGTTGGTTGTCCAAGAAATTTTACAAGTGGAACACAATGTCCACTTTGCAAACCAACCACACACTCACAAGGGTTAGTGGAACCTCAGGCCATCCACTAGGTGAGCCCCTAGTGAGACACATATGCACGCGGTTGATATGTGCTCACACAGACAAGCAAGTGGCTATGGGAAAGTCATGCCTAGGTTTGGCTCCCATATGTACAACCATACCAAAGCTATACCTCCTGATAACTTTGATAAGGTGCCACACAACAATGAACTTCAAGCTTCATGAGGTAAGCAAAACTTCATATGCTTGAAACTCATGAACAAACAAGATGGCTCTATAGGCAAGCAAAATGTGTTATGCGAGGTGGCCATATAACCAATGTTGTAAATGCAAAAGAGTGTAAGGTACATTCAAAGTAGCTTTTCTTAGTTCATGTAAGGTCTTAACTTAGGGGACATCGTGCCTAATGTCTCCAAGAGAAGACCAATCAAAGAATAGAAGATTCACAACTTAGTGGATGTAGTGTGTTACATCAAGCCACTAAGAGGAATATAATATGCTAAGAGAGATCATGCTCTTAAATAATATCATACCCAATGTCACCACAAAGAAAAAGATGCATCGCATGAAGTAAGAAGACTACACAATGAAACATGAGTTGAAAAAAAAGAATAATGCCAATGTATGCCCCCACTTTAAAGAAATTGCTAAACACCATGCTACGAGCAATTACTTTAAAGTAGCAAATGATAAATGCTAACAATAAAGAGGACATGAGAGCTTATTGAGAAATACCAATGCAAATAAATATGTTTCCAAATGAAGCTACGTCATGAAAAAGGGTTGCCCCTATAACGAAATCCCAAAAATCACATAAGGGATCCATGGTTTTGGGGTTAGTATGTCCTTACTACAATGCTTTTAGAGAGCTTAGAACTGTGATCATTCCCCAAATACTCATGGAACAAGAAGAATGACACAAAAAGAGCAAAAACAAAAAAATATTTTGGGTCAACATGGAAGAGACTTAAATGTCTTGATGCCTTATGTCATTCCCAAAAGGAAAACACAAGATAAATGAAAAGATAAAAAATTTATGATACAATAGAATGTAGGTAAAAATAGAGGAATGTCACAAAGAGAGAGATACATCAAACATAACAGTACAGGGGATCACATTACACACATGCAACCACATGAAAGAAACATGAAAAAGAAAATAATGTAAAATACTAGCAAGGCACATGCAAGTCAACCTCTAATAGGTCATCTGCATCCCAGTCTTGTTCGTCATATACATAAGGCAAACAACTAGAAAAAGGGACAATAGCAAGTTCCGAACTAGGGTCATTACCAAGTTCAACACTCTTCCTAGGAGAATTATCATTTAAGCTCATAGAAGAGGAAAACAAGGTATTCAATTCATTATGCACTTCTTCCTTAATTTTAGCAACCTCATCATCGTCATCCAAGTTAATCACAATGGGAGGTCAAGTGATAATGTATAAAGAAGTATTTAGCTCTTGTTGGGGTTTCGGTATTTTTGTTGCGGGGAAGAGGGAGACTCGTCATGTATTTCATCAATCAAGTTTGTATTTTGGTTTTCTTTGTTGTTCTCTTCATTTAACCTTCGAGAAAGAGCATGATGTCTATGCATACGCTCTCTAGAATTTCTATATCTTTTAGTATTATTTTCAAGTTGTGTTTGTGTAGGATCGGGTCTATCACCCATAGGTTTATTTTCTTCCCTAAGGGGAGGAACTAAAGGAACCATGGAAGGTTGTTCAACCGCTTTCTCTTTAGTTTTGTAAACTTGTTTTATTTTAGGTGGCATGATGGGATCTTAGTTTCATTATCTCTAGGAATTTCATAGGAGATACAAAAAGGATCTATCTTAGGTTGGTCTTAGTTGTTTGGAATGTATTTAGGTTCAATCATGGTTTTGTCAAGGATGGTAGGAGCAATCATATTCTAAGACAAGTTTTTAAGGGATAGTTTTGCACTATGCATTTAACCTTGAACTTTTGATATGATTTGAAAAAGAATTCCTCATGAGGTTTAATAGGTTCCATAGGCTTGGGCCAAAATAAATCCAATAAAAAATTCCCAATGAGAAGATAGAGGATTAAAGCCACTATGGTGCATGGTAAATATTTCTTTATCAAAGGGAAACTTTAAGCATTTATGCACAATCGACAAACAACTTCCATGAAGCGTAGCCATGGATAACCAAGATTCACATTGAATTCATCTGACGTCGAGATTATGGAGAATGAGACATCTAATTATTTATGTCTAATTTTTAAGGGAAGGGTGATCGATCCCATCGTAGGGCAAGCGAAACCATTATGCATTTTATCCATGCTTTCGTTTTGTCATATTTTTGTTGATAGAGTTCATGCACAAGTAAGAATTCTCCAGTGATCACATTCTCTCCACAAACATGATCAACTAATATTCCATTAGTGGGCTTGTCATTGATTCGGTCCGCTATGTAAAGAGGACCATCGGGTGCATTTCTAACTATATCTTTAGAGGAGAAAGAAATGTCAAGAGGCTTTTTTAGTTCAGCCCTTACAAGGTAGAATTTTTATCAATCCAACCATATCATTCATAGAATCTTGTTCATTGATATCCATAGGACCTTGTTCAACAGTATTCATGTTGACATCATCCATGTCCACATTCATCACATCATTCTTCTTTGTTTCACTAGCTTTGACAAATGAAATGTTATGATTAGGCATAGGGTTGGTAAATATTTGTAAGTTTTGGTTTGGAGGGGAAACAAACTTATTTCCTTGATCATTAACACCTCCAATTGAAAGTCGACTAGAATTAATGAGGTCTTGCAGAAGATGTTAAAGACACTTACAATGTTCCATGTCATGTCCATTTTGTCACTGATAATGGCAGTAAGCATTCGATATAAAATTTGGAGGTAAAGGTTTATTAGGATCGGGAGTTTTAATGGGAGGTAAGGTGATCATTTTATGTTCTATAAGTTGTGACATTGTGTTATGGAGGGTATCAAGAAAGGGAGTAAATTTCGTAGTTGGATCCCCAAATGTGAAAGGAGTTGTCTTCTTTATAGCAGCCACTTGGGTATCAATATGTTGATTTGGTTGTTGAGGGGGAATAAGTTGAAGGAACCTTTTATTTTGTTTCCTAAAAGGTTGATATTTTTTTTGGTTTGCGGATTTGGACTTTTCGGGTTAGCTAGAGGTGGGTTTTATTTCACAACTACTAATTGAGTTTTGATAATCACAAAGGGCAGTACACAATTGTACAAAGGAAGTGATGAAGGAGCACCCTTGGGTCATGGCAATCTTGCATCACCCATAAATATTTAATTTGTTTTGCTATTTCCTTTCTGGATTTTCAATTTCATGTTTTCGGGTTTGTGGATCATTTATGTTCTTTGTGGATCTCTTTGGTACACCATTCTATATTCCTAGGTGGGTGAGAGATCTCTCTTTCGGTTTACACCTCATTCTATGCATTCATCAGAAGTAAATCCTTGGTGTAAGCTGACTTGTTTTCTACATGTTAAATTTTCTTCTTCGATGATTATGAATCATTGTGGATAGTTCCCTGTGATTGTGGATCTTATCGGTGTATTGTCCAATGTTCATGGGCTTGTATCTTATCTTTCCATTGGGTCCACACAATGTAATTGTATTTATAATTGTAAATCTCCAATTATTTTTCCAACATGGTTATTTTCTACATGTTACATTTTATTTGTCATGATTTTCTTTACCCGTGGCCAACACAGATAATTCCTGAGTCTCGGTTGTTATATAAATCGATGTTGTAAGTTTTTTTAGGGAGGGGACAGATTCGGGTAGATCCTGGAAGTCGTGATAAGGGGTTTATGAGTGGATAGAGGTCTGAAGTAGGGTTTTAATGTTGTGTAATCAGGCCAATGTGTCGAATCTATAAAACTAGCATGTTGGTGGTGAATATGTATATGAATTCTCTGAGTTGATAAAGATTAATTCTACATTGCTTTCATTATTTGGTGTTAATTTTTTTGTCTTGTTCTTGTTGCATGGTTGGATTGTTTTCTCTGAAAACCCTCTGGTCATGTCTGCATTAGATGGTATAAGAGTAGGTTGCGAACCCTGAGTGGATTGCGATCCCTGTGGCATTCCTTGAGTGGAAAAATCATTGGTTTGAGGTAGGTTGTAAGTGTGTTCAATAGATCGCCGAGAGAGAGGCAACTAAAACCTTGTAGTTAGATTGCCGAGTTGAGGTATTTGCACCAAGTAGGGGGAGAGATTTCATTGAGAAGGATGAATCCTAGAAGAATAGAGTACATGATGGAGGGCTTTAGAAATGAGATGAGGAATGAGATTTGAAATGCCTTGGTTGGTTTGAGGAGAAATATTGAACCAGAGGATGAATATGCAAAGGCCACAGAAGAAATTGAGGCTGAAGGACCGACAGATGAGAGAGAAGAGAGATTGTTGAGAGCAGTGGCACAAGTGGGTAAAAGTCATAGGGTGGAGGTTTCCAACTTCTTTGGTACATTAAATACAGAAGACTTGATAGACTAGATAGGAGAGTTGGAAGACTATTTTGAGCTTGAGGATATTAGAGACCCACTAAGGGTTAGGATGTCACAAACTATGTTAAAGGGACATGCTGCTTTATGGTGGAAAGAGTTGCAGAAGGATAAAGTGGAAAATGGTGAAAGGAGAATCACTCAGTGGAGGCAGATTGTTGCAAGGTTGAAGGATAAATTCATTCTGGAAGACTATGAGTTGGAATTGTTCAAGAAGTTGCAGAAGGACATGAGTGTGAAAGAGTATACTAAGGAATTTTATAAGATGACAATCAGATCTGGGCATCGAGAGATGACTAGGGAAAAAGTGGCAAGGTATATAAATGGCCTTAGATTTAACATTCAGGATGAGATGAGCATGTTAAGGATTTCCATAGTTGATGATTCCTTCCAATATGCTCTTAAGGCAGAAGATAAAGTGAAGAAAAGACAACAGAATAACCCTAGGGGGAAAGAAAAACAAATGAACAACAAGGAGAACATAAAAGTGAAGAAGAATCAAGACCTAAGTGGAGTAAAGAATCGGATCAGAAGGCACAAAGGAGAGGAAATGGCAGCAAGGAATTCTCGGGTACATGTTTCAAGTGTGGAGAAACTAGACATCAATCTTTTGAGAGTCTTGAGGGATTAAGTAAAGGAACTGGTAGAAATAATTTCATGGAACATGAAGAGCAGGTAACTGGAGCACTAGATGAGATAGAACCAAAGCAGGGAGAACCTCTTATGTTTAGGAGGGTCTTGATGAGGTAGAGCATGGAAGAGATTGGGACTTCACAAAGGAAGAATCTTTTCTAGACTGTGTGCAAATCAGGAGGTAAGTACTATAAGGTTATTGTGGATAGTGGAAGTACTAATAATTTGGTATTTGAGGAGATGGTGGAGAAACTTGGTTTGAAGAGGTTTTCGCATCCTTGTCCTTATACGATAAGTTGATTATGAGATGATCATGTAGTGGAGGTGAAAGAGAAATGCTTGGTGAACTTTAATATTAGCCCCTTCAGAGATGAAGTTTTGTGTGATGTTTTGTCTATGAATGCCTGTCATGTTTTGTTGGGTAGGCCTTGGCAGTTTGATAGAGAAGCTATATATGATTACAAAAGGAATCTGATTACTATAGAGAATGATGGGCATGTGCGAACCCTTTTCCTAGTACCTGCAAAACAACATGAGTAAACAAATTAAACAAGGAATTGCAAGCTAAAACAAGGATTCCCCATGAAGTCCATTAACATAGCTCAAATTAGGAAAAAAACAATGAAAAACATAATGAAATAGCAAAATAAAGATTGAATCCTAATTAAGCAAGCAAACTCTTGATCCCATGGGGGAATTGGTGCCAATTTGATGTGAAAATTGGCCCTTTCCCAATTCCTATGATGAAATCTTGATATGTTAAAGATGATATTGATCCACTTTGATGAAAGATGAGAACTCCAAGCCAAACCTGCAAAAACCCTAGCTAAGAATTCAATGATGGATGGAAATGGCTAAGTATTTTAGCATAATAACTTTGCAATGTTTGTGGATGGATAAATGAGGATATGAGCTCTTTATTTATAGAATCATAAGATGGATGAATGTCCAAATTTGAGCAATGTGGGACTAACATTCATCCAATGATATGATGCCACTTGTCAAGCTATGAATGGATGATGGTTGTGCAAGATTTGGGGTTTGTGCCAATAAATGCATATTATTTGAATTTCAAATTTGTTGAAATGACATGCAAGAGGGAAAGGAAAATGCAATAAATGCCACTTGGCTCAAGGCAAAGGACATGTAAGAGATTTTAAATGCCTTGTTGGATGTACATGTTGACTTGGAATTTTTGAATTCAAATTGAGAGAATATTCCAAAAGATGCCTTGTGAGGAAAATAGAGATTTAATAAATGAATTAAATCTATTTTCATGTGCAACTTGCATTATCTAGAGGATGGGACATGAGATGAGGTTAAATTAATCAAGGGTTAATTAATTTAACATGAGATTTGATGATGTGACTTATTTGACTTAGATTTATGGATTTATTTAAATCAAATAAGAGAGGAATATGATAAGAGGCTAATTAAATAAGGATTTTGATTTATTTAATTAAAAGGGATGGTATTAGATTAAATCAAATAAGGTTTTAATTTATTTAATTTAATGGATAGACTTTAGAGATTTAATCAAATAAATTGATTATTTAATTAAATAGGGATAATTAGATCAGATGGATTGATTTAATTAACAAAAGAGATTGACTTGATTAGATAAAATGATTTATTTAATTAAGAGACGAATATTGATGAATTTAATCAGATAGGGGAGTTTGATTAAATGGTTAGACTGAGGGATGATTCCAAAAGAAACAATTTTAGTAAGTCAGATGCACGATGTCAATCAGTATTTCGTCTACATCCCCTCTTTGAATCAATACTCGTTGTGTTGTTTCAAAAGCGAATCAAAGCCAAAAAATTTTGATATCTAAAAACTTGCCCCACTGTTGCATGGCGAGAGAAAACATGCCATTATAATGCCCCCTCGAAAGATCAGACGAAAATTTCAATTTTTGGGTGATCTCACAAAAAAAAATGACAAAGTACTCGACAGGTCCGAAAGGGGTCCAGAAGGCTAAAAACATGTCTAAATGCAATAAAATGATGAAAAACAAGCCTCAATCAGACAAAAATAGGTTCAGGGGTCCAAAACCCTAGCAGGACAACCATTTAGGGTTAAAAAACCCTAATTTTTAGGCTTAAAAGGAGCCCAAGGGGTCACATTCAATTCATTTTCACACACCTCTGCTAACAAACCCGAGATTCAAGCTTTGACCCTCCAACGATATGGTGCAACAACAGCTTCCCCTACACATTAGTGTTTGAGTCTGGACATACCAGCGGCCATCTGGGATCGGGGCACCCGTATGTCACCTTTACCGAAGCTTAATTTTTTCATTTAATGCATTAATTACCCCTTTAAAAGGTGAGCTCGCCTCCAACGGCGCTATATAGTGTCGCTCAGCTTTTAAACTGTGTCACGCCAGGCCTTTTTGCACAGCAAAGGTGCTATTTAGCACCACAGTGGTACAGTTTAGGATTTTAGAAACTCCATTGCTGGGCTCGGGTTCGGCGAGCTAGTTTGGAAAAGTGCACCGCGGTGGCGCCCTTTTCATGCAAACTACGACGCTGGAGGATAAAGTGCATCGCGACGGCACCATTTTGTAGTTTTTGGGATTGAGCATCGAAGTTTGAGAAAACTCAAACTACGACGCCTTCACAAACTATGCCGCTGGAGGTGAGCTTGGAGCGTCCAACCAGGAATTTTCCAAAAAATTTAACACGGTGACTTTCCTTGATGTAGGACAGGCCAAGGGAGCTCTACTCTCAGGAGCACCAGTCACGAGATTTGGCGAGCGTTTTACGGGATCTGAGCGATAGGGACCAGGATCAACTAGGAGTTGCAGGATTATGGCATATTGCATACACGGTGCCCGTGCGCACCCACCTAGGGATGTTGTCAGCACTGGCCGAGAGGTGGCATAGTGAGACATCATCATTTCATCTCCCCACTGGCAAGGCCACCGTCACCTTGGAGGACGTTTGGCACATTCTATGATTGCCTATTCATAGCCGATGAGTGATCTATGATATGGATGAGGGATGGGAGTCTTGTACTAGAGTCCTCGCCACATGGGACATTATTTACTGCGAGGGACAGATTGAGTTAGAGAGATATAGGGTCATCGCACCTCCCTTCCGCTGGGCGATTGCAGTGATCATTTCGGGTTTGGTTGCCCCAGATAGATGAGGGTGATACTTCAGTCCCAACTAGGGTTATTGCTGGGAGCGGATGGTCTAAGACAAGCTAGCTCATTTTGCATGGGGGCATGTTCTTCTAGCTTCACTTTACAGGGACCTACACGAGTACGCATACATGGATGGCAGAGCGCTAGGGGCTGGAGTGACCTTACTTCATGTCTGGGTGTGGAAGCACATTTTCGTGCTACGTCCACGCGTTGTTCCAATTCTGATGGGGGCAAAGGATGCCCTCGTGGCACAATACAGAGGTGGTGTGTCCTTCACCCACACTAGTGAGCACAAGATCCCCTACTGGAGGTGGGTCTTAGACGAGATGCTTGTCTTTACTTTGCATCCATACCTTGGTCAGCCCAGATGGGCCGACGATGCTGCTTTGCTCTTCTATTACCACTAGGATAGATATATGCAGGGGTGTGAGCACACAATGATTGAGAGGTACCTACCCGGGCACATACAACGTCAGTTCAGAGAGCCGCAGGAAATGGCCAGATGAGGACTACATAGCCGTCTTTGCACGCAGCATGACACAGGTGTCATGGGGTCATGATATTCCTACCTCTGAGGAAATTGATAGCTTCAGGCAGCTGGTAGTCCGATTGTGGGCTTATGATCAGGGCTTGGCAGATCTAGGGACCACACAAGGCTACAAAGACTGGTTCAGACCTCCTCTTCGGTTGACCATTCTAGGTGAGGATCCAAAGGTGCACAAGGTTAGAGGCAAAGGGAGAGGACGAGGGCGAAGACCAAGGGTCGAGATTCGACAGGATCCGCCAGGTGTGCCCCCAGTTCTGCTAGGTCAGGGAGATGTCCATATGCAGGATCAACAGTAGGAGCCGCCAATCCCACCACCACGAGCCGAGGGTGAGGATCAGGTTCACGTGCAGCCATGGGTACAGCCACAGGGATAGGTAGATAGTTGGGATGAACCAATTGCACAGTTGCGGGCCCAAGTTCAGGCATTGATAGCAGAGAGAGACCAGGCGAGGGCTGAGAGAGAGCACCTCAGAGCAGAGAGGGATCAGGCTGTGTAGCAGAGACAGGCTACAAAGCTATAGGAAACTATAGAGCTAGGCTGCAAATAGCAAATTGAGAGCATGACAGCCTCGTCCTCCCAAGGTACAATGCCAGTACGATTCTACAGGGATGCTATCCAAGAGATAGAGTACCACCATCGAGCTTACCATGATACCGTACCCAGAGCAGACTGGATCCCAGAGTAATCAGAGCGGGCCAGCCAGAGACCACTAGAGGGTCACGGTGACAGGGGTGAGGGAAACATTCACAGAGATCGGGCTTGATCTATATGATACATTTTTTTGTCCCTTATGGGCTCATTTTTGATAGCCCGATGGGGATTTTGTACTGATTGACATATATGTACAGTGATCTGATTTATTCTTTGTACTATGACAGTGACATGATTGATGATATATATGAGCCAATTTTGATGTGATGTATTGTGTTCTCCTTTATGCATGGATGGTGTATTTATATATGCTATGAATGCTTTTATATCTATATGCTTTGTAGTGATGTTTTTATGGATGCAGTTATTTCTAATGATGTATGCATTATGATTATGACTAATAGATCTATATTATGCTAACCTATGATATGATGTGCAATGATGTTATCTATATGATGATTTATTTTATGCCAATGTAATATGTGATATGGAATTTAATATGTAAAATGATATGATCTATGGTATATGCGATGATGTGTGGAAATGCTTATATATGGGATGATTTATGGATGGATGTAATATGAATGTGATGGTATGTTAATGCAAAGTGATTAATATAATGCCATGGGATGCAATGTAATGGGTGAAAATGCAATGACATGGATGCACGCATTTATGATAACCTATTTATATGATGATTAAAATGCAATGCATATGTTTCCTATATGATATGTTTATGTGATATGCTAATGATTTGTGGATGCAGGATCGATGGCGATGATGGTGATGATGATCAACTGTCATAGTACCTTGTTAGTGCGGTTAGTAAGAAAAGAAGAAGTCATTTCAACAAGACACAAGATGATACAAATGTAGATGATGATGATGATGATGATGATTACTTGCCGAGGAATTGCGATTTTCAAAGGGCCAATTTCCTTATGTTTCATAACACACGTGGTACAATGCATCAAGGTATAAGGAATCAGGATGGCGTTGTACCTAGTGTGATGGACTTTGAATTGACAATTAGATAGGAGTATTCTTGTTCACACCTGACATACAAAAACCTTACTAGGATGTGTTTCAGAAGTTTTGGACATCTTGGACCAAAACATAGAAAGGTAAACCTATCCATGCAATAGTCAACAAGTTGTCCTCGACCTCTTCCATACATACCTAACAAAGCAAGTATTCGCCAAGGTTATATTACAAGAATGTTCAACAAGCACAACAAACAAAAGATAATGATCGTTGCCCCATTCCTATTTCTCTAAATCCTTTGTTTGGATATCATCGAGAGGTCCTTGGAATGAGCATAATAAGATAAATCAAAAGAAAAAGACCAAGTACACAAACAAACTGATGCTCTTCAATACTGCTAACGGAAAGAGGATGTGTTTTCTAAGGATGATAACTAAAACTTATTGACAAAAGATAATTCTCATTGTAGGAAGGATTCATCCTAGGACATGTTAGTGGATGGCGGCACGTCATTTCATTTATCCAATGTGTTCTAAGGGATGATTTGACATGGGACTGATTGGATGATGAGTTACCAATATGAAGAGATGACCAACTTGCTTATGCACTGACTTAGACTTAAGACTTGACATTTTTTAGTTTTACTTTTAAGCTACTAGACTTGTTTATAACTGTTTCACCAAAGGTTGAGGATGACGATCAGCTTATTATGGATGGTGTTTATTGCGGGTGCAAGCGAGATGAGGTGGATGGATTTTTTCAAATATTTGGATGTGTTTTTGGAGTTTTGCAATGTTTTGAGGCTATTTTGGTATTTTTCAATATTTTGCAAATGTTTTGATTTTTGATTTTTTGATGTTTTGGGATTTTCTGAAATTTTGACCAAGAGACTAACCTAAAGACCTATCCTAGGGGTCTCGAGGGCTGATCAACAAACTAGCCTTGCCTACGTTATATACGTAGAGACCACGTAGTTCGACTGACGACTTGACCGATTTACAGATGACGATATACATGATGAGATGTCAGTTTATTATGATGGACTCCTATAGGACTGACCTAAATGTCTCGGGGGATGATCAAAGATCAACCTTGCCTATGTTCAAGCTCAGAGATGACGTAGTTCGACAAGACGACCTTGTTCTTGACTTTTTGACTGACTTTTTGACTTGTTTTTTGATTTTGATATGTTTTGAATGTTTTTAGATTTTGTGCTTTTCTGATGTTTTTGGATTTTTGGATTTTCTGATTTGAGGACTTTAAGAACATACACGAATCCGATCTGACAAGATCATGCCCCCAGCGTGATGTAATAGGCTACTCTGATAAAGGTAGGACAAACTGACCTTGAAGATGGGCCGAGTAGTAATAGGAGGGATCATGATACGAAAACAGGACCAAGCTATGGTGCAGATGCGAGTGGATGAGTGATGGATGGAGACCTGAATGCGATGGATGATGGAAGTGAAATGAAGGGATGATACAGAACAAGTCGTATAGATCTTGGTGGATGGAAAGTGCTTATTTACGCGAGGCACTTGTTTTCCAGGTTTTCACCAAGGTACTTGCCTAAAGTGCCACCAAAGTGGTTTTCACTAGAGGATGATTTTTTTCTTTACTATTTTTTTGATCCTTTTTCTGATTTTTTTGGATTTTTTGCTTTTTTAAAAAAAATTTTGCTTGTTGTCACCAAGACGCCTGTTTGCCAGGTTTTCACCAAGGTAACTATTTTTTCAAGACATTTTTTGATTTTTTTGATTTTTGGTTCTATACCTTGAAAGATTTAGGCATAAAACTTTTTGAGATGGGAGCTATTGATGGGCTCCTGCAGAGGTTTCCCTTTAGGTGTTGATAGCTGATATGCCCCTAACTTATAACTTGCTATGATGATGAAAGGTCCTAACCAATTAGGTTTGAACTTGCCTTTGTTGCTTGGGTTTGGAACATTTTTTTGATTTTCTTTTAAGACTAGTTCTCCGACTTGGAAAGTCTTGCTTCTAATTTTTTTGTTGTAGCTCTGTTTGAGTCTATTTTGATAGACTTGCAAATGATTCAGAGCATCTATGTGTCTCTCATCCAGTAGCTCCAGCTCGTTCAATCTTGACACCCGGTAGTCCTCATCAGTGATGAGGTTTTGTAGTGATATTCTGAGGGATGGGAGCTTGATCTCAATGGGGAGTACGACTTCAGATCCATAGACCAGGGAGAAAGGGGTGGCGCTGGTGGGTGTGTGGATGCTGATTCAATAAGCCCAGAGGGTGGGATTAAGCTGCAAGTGCCAGTCACGACCTGCATCATTAAGTGTTTTCTTGAGGATTTTGAGGATGGTTTTATTTGTAGCTTCTGCTTGGCCATTGCCTTGGGGATAGTACGGGGTGGAGAAGCGATGTATTTTGAATTTCTCACACAAGTCGTGAACCTCCTGGTTCTTGAATGGTGTTCCATTATCTGAGATAATGGCTTGTGGGACCCCATAACGACATATGAGATAGTTCAGGATAAATTTTGAGATCTGCTTCCTAGTGATATACGTCATGGGTATGGCTTCCACCCACTTTGTGAAGTACTCAGTTGCAATTATAATGAATTTGTGGCCATTGGATGAGGTGGTGTGATTTTCCCAATGAGATCAAGTCCCCACTGCAAAAAGGGCCATATTTTGATAATAGGGTGAAGCTCTTGAGCCGGAGCATGGATGAGGTCCCCATGCTGCTAACATTGTATACACTTTTTGGCATGATCATGTGCTTCTCTTTCCATTGTGGGCCAATAATACCCCATCCTCAGCAGTTTCTTGGTGATGGTCATTCCACTCAAGTGTGAGCCACAAATATCGTTATGAACTTCAGTTAGAGCCCTCCTTCTAGCGCCAAATGTGTGAACCCTTTTCCTAGTACCTGCAAAACAACATGAGTAAACAAGTTAAACAAGGAATTGCAAGCTAAAACAAGGATTCCCCATGAAATCCATTAACATAGCTCAAATTAGGAAAAAAACAATGAAAAACATAATGAAATAGCAAAATAAAGATTGAATCCTAATTAAGCAAGTGAACTTTTGATCCCATGGGGGAATTGGTGCCAATTTGATGTGAAAATTGGCCCTTTCCCCAATTCCTAAAGTGATGAAATCTTGATATGTTGAAGATGATATTGATCCACTTTTGATGAAAGATGAGAACTCTAGGCCTAAAACCTGCCAAAAACCCTAGCTAAGAATTCAATGATGGATGGAAATACAAATATTTTGAAGTATGTAATAATCCTCTTGCAATGTTTGTGGATGGATAAATGAGGAGGCAGCCTTTATTTATAGAATTAAAGATGGATGAAAGTTCAAATTTGAGCAATGGGACTAACATTCATCCTAATGATAGTGATGCCACTTGTCAAGCTATGAATGGATGATGGTTGTGCAAGATTTGGGGTTTGAAAGCCAATAAATGCACATTATTTGAATTTCAAATTTGTTAAAATGACATGCAAGAGGGAAAGGAAAATGGAATAAATGCCACTTCTGGCTCCGCCGCAAAGGACATGTAAGAGATTTGAATGCCTTGTGGTTGGATGTACATGTTGACTTGGAATTTTTTGAATTCAAATTGAGAGAATATTCCAAAAGATGCCTTGTGAGATACCAGAGATCAACAAATGAATTAAATCTATTTTCATATGCAACTTCAGCCATTCTAGAGGATGGACATGAGATGAGGTTAAATTAATCAAGGGTTAAATTTCACTTAACAGAGATTTGATGATGTGACTTATTTTGACTTAGATTTATGGATTTATTTAAATCAAATAAGAGAGGAATATGATAAGAGGCTAATTAAATAAAGATTTTGATTTATTTAATTAAAAGGGATGGTGTTAGATTAAATCCAAAAAGGTTTTAATTTATTTAATTTAATGGATAGATTCTTGTGAGATTTAATCAAATAAAATTAATTATTTAATTAAATAGATAATTAGACTGATGGACGGATTTAATTAACAAAAGAGATTGACTTGATTAGATAAAATGATTTATTTAATTAAGAGACGAATATTGATGAATTTAATCAGATAGGGGAATTTGATTAAATGGTTAGACCGAGGGATGATTCTAGAAGAAACGATGTTAGTAAGTTAGGATCGGATGCACGATGTCAATCAGTATATTTTATGTGTCTACAGGGCATAAGTTTACTTTTGCTTCCTTGAAGAATAAAAGGGAGGGAGTAAGGAACTTGAGTCCTGTGAAGAGTTGCAGTGTTGAGAAGCAAGATGCAGAGGTTGTACTAAAGGATGGCAAGGAATTGAAGAGGAACCTTGTGGCTAAATCTAAGAGCGAGATGGTACTAGTTGGATGTAGGGGTAGAGTTGTGCAGCAGAAGACCTTGGTTGCAGATAAGATGGAGTCTTGCAAAAGAGGTAGATAAGTTGAGTAGAAGAAAGTGAGTGGTGGTAAATGTCCCTTAGTACCATATGGAAATATATTGCAAGGAAAAGAAGGTGAAGAGAAGAAGAAGTTGAAGGATATGACTAAGAAAAGAAAAGAGGTTGGGAGGAAGAAAAGTACAAAGAAGACATTTGGATCAAGAATGAGCATGGGATCTATATCCCAAGCCTTGTCAAATGTTCATGAGTTCCTCTCATGGAACTGTTTTTTCTCACCAAGGGTGTCTGATGCAGGAGCATCCTTAGGTCGTGGCAATCTTGCATCACCCAAAAATATTTAAGTTGTTTTTGTTATTTCCTTTCTAGATTTTAAGTTTCATTTTTTTGGGTTTGTGGATCATTTACATTGTTTGTGGATCTCTTTGGCACACCATTCTATGTTCTTGGGTGGGTGAGCAATCTCTCTTTGGGTCCGCACCTCATTCTATGCATTCACTGAAAGGTTGGCCATTTTGATTTTGGCTTATTGTTGAAATTTTCTTTTGAAGGGATGAAACATTTTGCAAAATTTGGTTTATGATGGCATCATTGGTTGTGTTTTGAGATGGAGGTGAATAAGGTGGAGATGTATATTTTTTCAAGGGGGAAGTGAATGTAATGCTTACAGGAGGTAAAGTGGTAGGAGATATGATGTGTGATGTCACAAAGGTACTAGGAATGCTAGTGGAAATACCCAAGGTAGGAATGATATTACTAGTAGGTTGCATCATTGTTGTAACTTGAGGGTTGGTATAGGTAGGAATAGAGGCAATGGTTGTGAGAG
>VDFB02086081.1:391972543-392207524 GCA_007258455.2 Sequoia sempervirens
TTAAGGGTTGAGGGATTAAGGGTTGAGGCTTGAGGGATTAGGGTAGAGAGTTTAGTTGGGTTTAAAAGGGTTTAAGGGTTGAGGGTAGAGGGTTGAGGGATTAGGGTAGAGAGTTTAGTTGGGTTTAAAAGGGCTTAAGGGTTGAGGGTAGAGGGTATTGGGTTTAAAGGTAGAGGGTATTGTGTTGAGGGTAGAGGGTAGAGGGTTTAAGGGTTTGGTTTTAAGGGTTTAGGTCTCCCATCTCTCTATCTCCCACTCCCTCTCTCAAGTCTCCCCCCCCACCATAACTGAATAAATCTCTCCCTCTCAAGTCTCTCTCTCTCAGGTCTCACTCCCTCCCATGCTACCTAGACTAATTTTTGTCACTCCAATGCCCTTTCTCACACTCCCTCTTTGTCATGTCTCACTTACCTCCCACCCTACCTAGACAAATATATTTCACTCCAACCCCCTCTCCCACACTCCCTCTCCCTCTCTCCCCCTTTGGTATTTTTCTATCTCTTAGGTCACATCCCTCCTTACCCCTCTCCCATTTTCAGGTATTTCCCCTGAATGTAGCTGGATAACTATCTATCCCTCTCAAGCCTCTATCACTCTTAGGTCTCAGTTGATACCACACTACCTAGACTAATCTCTCACACTCCCTTTGTCTCTATGGAAGGTGAAGATGTCAAAACAACACATTTGGCACTCACTAAATTTGGTGAGCGCCAAATTTATTTTACCTTGAAACGGTAAAATAAAGGTTGACCTCGTGATTCAGGCCCACATGCTTATGTATTTGTCTGGTTCAACACTTTATCTGATTTAGAAACGCCTATTTTTATGTAGTTGACTCCACGTTGTACCAATCTATGCTTGATCCATCACCTTTTTACCACCAATCTGCATGCTAAACAACGTAGAAGAAGACATTTTGAAGTTTCTACATCATTTTATATTATCTCAGGTAATATATTGATTTTGGTAATATTGAAATTTTTATATTCAGTATATTTGTTTGTTTTTGACAATATAAACTAAATTACTTTAATGATTTTATTAATCATAACAATTGCAAATAGAATTCAACATTGAATTAGATGAGAGTTACATAAAAAGTTTAATTTTTATGAGTTTCAAGAACAAAAAAATGAAAAACATGACATTTACTTAACACAAATTTACTTATGAATTCTATTTGCATTACTTATAGTAGTCCACTTCCATCATGGCTAGTGGAATTAACTCTATTTCATTTTAGGTAGATGTTTATATTGATTTTTTTTGTTTTGTTTTCACAATTTTTAGACCATTAATTTGATGATTTTATTAATCTTCATTATTACACATATAATTGAACAATAAATTCATTATTACTGATGGTTGTGGGAAAACTTTTATTTTCAACTAATTTGGAAAATCTAAGAGCTTTCATCAATGTTAATGTGCAAGTTTCCATTATTATTTTTTTCCATAAAAAATTTACCTTCATCATGAGCTTAGATAATTTCAAGTGACTCAATACGTAGTTGGTTTAATGCAAGTTTACATTCATTCATACCGTTTACCATTCTAAGAAAAAAAGGGAAAATAAGCACAAGATTCTCTAGTTTCCAAAGGAGGCAGCAACTTATACCCTAGGTTTGACACAAGTCTTTTCTCCTAAGAACTTTTCCACACACCAAATACTACCCTCAAGCCCTTATTAACATTGATCAATGCTTACATGAAGTAATTTTGTACAAATCTGATGTCAAACAGGGAAGTAACTTGTCTCCAACCTCAAATTAAACCAATTCAAACCCTCTTTTAGATTTTACAACCTTTCCTTTCCTCTCTTCCACAAACTCACCTATTCTTCCTTGTAGGTTTTCAATAGAGGTTTCTTGACCTCAAAACACCATTAGGTTTCTTTCGAACAACTTTGACAAAACAAAGTACCTATGCTATCTTAGATCACAAATTAGGTCACTTTTACAAAGGGGCCCTATTGGAAACTCCTCCTCAAGCCCAAAAAAAAATGGGGAAGCAAAAACCAATCAACAAAACCTCCAATTTCACCATTTATTTGCAATGACACACTTTCCAAGACATCTAAACAAGAAACCCTCATTTTAGGCAATTTACATAGGGGTTTATTGAAAAACTATATCCTAGACCTTCTCTAGCCCAACCACCACTTCAAACACCCTTAATTATGTCTTCATATGCTTATAAGTTCATTCACCAAACCCTAGTTCAAAACCTCCATTTTCAAGCAAAATTTGTACAAAAACCTTCAGGACAGCAACACAAAAATCCTTCAAACATCTTCCATGCTCCAACAAACCATGTACACACCTAAATCATTCCCTATTGAGCCATTTCACCAAGTTACATACCAAAAATGCGTCGAATGACTTAAAATGTCATTTTCCGTACACTCAAAACCCTTAAAACAGGGTATACAGACCGGTCCTCTGTAATTTATCTCTAAAATGCACAAAAACCATTGAAATAAATTGAAACCAAGTCTAAAATGGTGTTATGCCTACTACCCACAAGATTCACTCCATGAAAGATCCAAAATTTCTTGTATGTAACCGTACAGTCAAGCGGTGTTTCAATTACTTCTCTTCTCAAAATTACATGCCAACCTCTCCCTTCGAGTTCACAAGCCTTTTTTAAAGGTTATCTAACAACATTCAACAACTAAAACTTATTTTCAAACCCAAATGTCCATTGGGTTTCCCTCTTTACAACTTTTACATTTTCCATTGACAACTCTTCAACATTTTTTGCATTTTTTGTAATTTTGACACAATTGACCCCTAACTCACTCTAACCACCCCAAAACATTAGAAGTTGTCTAATTATACCTTATTCAACCTAATAACATGAATCCAAACAATAAAAATACCATTTTACCCTCCTTGACAACTTTTTGACATGATTTACAACTTTTACATTTGTTGCCCAAAATATCTCAAATAACCACAAAATGCAATGTAATCAGCGGTATGAATATGTTTGAAAAAATTCACTACAAGTAATTTTCTTGTGGTATGTAGGTAGATGTATGTATGAAAAATTTTGTAGCATATATACATGTTTGATAATTCCAAACAACTCATTGCCTTCTTTCATAAAATGCTTTGGTGTGTTCAATAAAATGCAATGTAATCAACATTATCAATATATTTCATAAAATGCATTACTTAATTTTTTTCTATGTGTTATTGTGAACATGTAGCATTCAACATCATGCCGAGGAAATGACCAAAGCCTCTAACACCGGAAGAACGTGCAATAAAGAATGCAAGGAGAAGAGAATAAAAAATTGCAGCTCGTGAAGTAAATGAATTGCAACCCATACAACCAGAAATTCCTGTGCAATCTAAGAGAGATGTACAATTGGAAAAAAAAAGTGCACAAATAAAAAAATTATATGGAAGGACACAAATGGATCCCCAAGTTAGAGGCACATCATCAACCATAGGTGAAGTTCAATGCACATCTCTAGTTGAAGACACACCAACAACAACATGTGGTCTTCCAAGTACATCGGAAATCACATCTACACTTGAAGACACACACCATCAACAACATTGTGCTTTGAAATTACATCAGGAAACATGCCTCTATTAGAAGTCACTCCACAAATGACATCTCAAGTTGGAGGCACAACATCGTTTACATGTCAATCTCAAGGTATGCCATCAATTGCACCTCTGATTGAAGGTACACAATTTATCCCCAATGTTGTTGGCATTCCTAACGTTGACACAAATTTACATTTGAGAACTCCTCCTAGAGTTTTGCATAGAAAACCTAGATTTTTTATTGATACTAATTCCAATCTTTTGAAATCGATGTCTGATAAGATGTCAAAACGTACATGTCAAAGATCTACACAAAGGATATGGATATTTTTTGAGAAGCTAAGTGAGGGTGGAAGATGCCAACTATTTGTTGAAATGATGAGGGAACTCAAATATAGGCCCACCATGAAGGCTCTTGGGCTAATATTTTTCAATGAATCAAGTGAAAATTTCATTGTAAAGAACTTGATGAGTGCATATGAGAGTGTGGGTTCTACCTCATGCACAAAGGATAGTTGTGCCACAAGATGTGTGATGACAACACTGTTAAGCAGTCAAAAATGGAACAAGGTGAACCTTACAAAGACAAGAAAGTCTTTGAAAATAAGTAGATAATCTCTAATGAGAGCCAAAGGAAGGCATGAAATATTGGAGGATCCAAATAGCAATCAACTATGGGCATTCTCAGGTAGAGTGCCACAGAAAGATAAAAGAATTGCTCAAGGCTTGAGCTCTTTAATAGTAGATTATTGGAAGGATAACACAAGGAACTCTCCTAATCAAAGAGATGTTGTAAGAAGGAGAATTGGTAGACAAATATGTGAGCCACATCCAAAGAATTATGTGGAGAAGAGTGGAAGATTTTGTACAAGCATTGATCAATAAAGCTTTGTTTTCTTTGTAAATATGAGTTTGTTTTTCTCTTTTTCAGTGCTATAGTAGTCAATTGCATGAGCCCATACTGAAGGGAATTGAATAAAACTATTTTTATTTGGGTAGAGGGATGTGTTAGGAATTTTTTTGTTTTTGTGGCATTGAAATCCATCTTCTTTTGAGCTCTTAGAGTGGATTTTACTGTAGGCAGCTGTGGAAGTCTAAATTTCAAGTTTTCAGGTCATCAAGTGATTTAATGGATCATTCCACCTAATGTATATACTTTAGATCAAGGTAATGAGTCCATTAGGTTGGGAATAGGTTAGAATATTATTCTTGGAGTAGGGGAGATCATTTTGGAGTCATGGCATGTAGCATTGGGTGTGAAAATGTGCAATTTTTAGTGAATTTGAGTGGTTTTAGAGTGTGAATGGATGAAATCCTTTGGGGCAGTCAATTGTGAGAGTCTTTTGAGCATGTATAGACATCATATGGTATTTTTTTGGTGTTGTATGTGAGAGTTAATTGTGGGAAGAGTGATTTTCAATAAGGATCCTTGGAAAACCTAGGTTTGGTGGCCTGAGAGTGAAGGTTTAGTGGATTGGTAGCTTGGTGAGTGATTGGAGCTCTGAAAATTGTGAAATCTTAAGGTTGGTAACCTATTTAATTAATTTACATGGTGTTTGAATTGATTGCAAGTGTTTGGGAAGGTGTCTCTTTGGAAAAGAGGCCTAATTGGCCTAGTTGCCACTACGATACAATGGGATTTTGGAGAATACATTGAAAAACCAATCTACAGGCCTCTTGTGACCTTATCACCACTTCAAACACCCTTGTTTAATCCTGTACATGCTTAATAATCCTTAATATTATGCTTCCCCCAAACTTCACCAAGTTTTAGTCTCTAAAATGTCAATTTTCCATTAAAAAATGCACTTCTCTCAACTAGGGCTTCATGCCCAAACATACACATGAACTCCCCAGTCCTTGTAAACCTTCAAAAAAATCAAACACCACTAGATTTCACTAAAACTAACTAGTTCTAGCCTTCTCAAAAACAAAATTTTCAATCTACTACTTCAACCCATGCCTTTTAGGCCTGAATTCATTCATTACATACTTGTTTGTCATTTGAATTGTCATTAATGAAATTATCTATTAACTTATATGTTTATCTTATTTTACTCTTGTAGGAGTAGGTGTTGAAACACCTCAGGGAGGATGTCTCAAAACACATGAAGGAGATAAAGAAAAAGAGTGCAGTTACCTTCAGAGCCAAAGAGTGCTTCAAAGAGGCTCCATTTTGATGATCCACCAATAGTTTAGGATGAGATAGACATTTTGGCATGTATATTTTGAATAGATATCAAGATGGAATATGCCATATTTTTTAAAACTTTGTTTGAGTTGGTGTTGATGCCATTTTTGTATATGGAAATACACTTGATTATTGGATAATTTGATATATAGAAGTTGAGAATTGAAATAATTTGTTCGTCATGTGCATGTTTAAATTCTTCAAAAATTTAATCTTGATCAATGGTTAAATATAAATGTACAATAGCATAAAAAATAATGAATAATGGTTAAATTATATGATATATTGCTTAGTTATATTATCTTCCAATGAAACACTCACCAACACTCTAAAACTCAAAACCCTCACTTTTGACAAGTTTCAAGGGGGGTTTATTTAAAACATCACCTCCAGAACTTTCCTCACTATTGTAATGCCTCCAAAACCTTCAAATATTTCTTCCCTTTCTTAATTAACTCTTACAAAGTGCTACCCCAAGTGTTTTCCATCACTACCTACTCTTAACCTCCAAATTTCACTCAAAACACACATTCTTGACAACTAGGCATCATGCCCAAACCCCCAAATGGCCACCCCTACTCATGAAATCATGCACACATGCCCCCTACACCTAATTATACCATTCCAATGAGTTACAATAGAATAATATTGGTGGAAAAGACATTTGGTGGAAATTTCCACGTTGCCCCTATGGAAAAAGCATGAATTTAGGCCTACAAGGCATAGCTTGAAGTAGCAGATTAAAGCCATAGTTTGGAGGAAGGTTAGAACCTAGTTGTTTCAGTGTTATCAGGTGGAGTTTGATGTGATATAAGGTTTGCAAAGGCAGGGTGGGTTATTTGCATGTTTGGGCTTGAAGCCATAGTTGAACAAAGAGTGAAAATGGGTGAAATTGAGAGGTTTTAAGAAGGAAATGTGTGAGAACTTTGGGAGAAGCATAATTTGAAGGTGAATTAAGTTTTTGCAAGGTGAAATAAGAGAGTTTGAAAATATTTTGAGGTTGAATGAGGTCTAGAGATGGGTTTTTCAATAAACACTTGCTTATTTGGTGAAAAATGAGGGTTTCATGAAAGAGGGTCTTAGCAAGTGATTTTTGACTCAGTGGTTGAAAAATTTTTGGTTTCGGAAGTAGTTTAAGGATTTTCCAATGGTATTTTGAGTGGGTAGCAAGATTGAAGGAGAGTTCCTTTGTTAAAGTTGGCTAATTGGAGCCCATTTTTTAGCATTCAAGGTCAGTTTGATGGTATGCTTCCAAAGTAAGTACATGTGATTCCATGATATGTTTAAAAGTTACCTAATGGGTTCCTAAAATGGTAGTTTTCTTGTGGCTTTGAGTGGTCTCTTGAAAGTTGTGAAAGGAGAACCTAGGTTGCACACCTACAAGACTAAACAGTGAAGTTGAGAAGAGTCTCCCTTGTTAGGGTTTGAAGATTGGAAGCTTAATTTATTCAAGTGAATTTGAGTTTGGATATTTGTGGACCTCCCTTTCATTTCATCACAAAGGACCTTATTCATGACCAAAAACATTAAGACACCCTAAGCACTAACTGGTGCAAGGGCACCAAGAGCATTTTATGCAAATGTTCACAATTGAAGTCTTTTGGTTGTTTAGGGGTATTTGAGTCTTTTTGTTCAAAAAATAAGGTCATTTAGACCATTTTATGATGTAAGGAGTCCTTTTATAGGTCTTTAGGTGGATGGAAGTTCTAAGTTGCAAAATATTGCAAAAATTGCAAAATTGTGCAAAAGTTGTCAAAATTACAACTTATTGTCAAATGGTGGAAGTTCAAGAGTCATCTTGTTGTAGTTCATGGGGAAAACAGTTGGAAGTTGTTTATTCATGTTTAGGCATGGTCCTCTTTCACACTGAACATGTGGAATCACTCTGAGCTACATTCAACTCGCTGAATCCCTTAAGAGTTCAAAGTGCAAAATGGTTGTAAACTTCAGCATGCTCATATTCAGACACCATGACACTTAGAAACTCCTCATCTAAGCATATAGGATTATGATGGGCCCCTCTACAATAACCTCTCTTAGTTTTCATTGGAGGCATTTTCCCATGGTGGCGAATTCTGTTAAAACTTTTAGTCTAACACCCCCCGTTAAGATGCGCAAGAGTGTAGCTACAAACATGTGCAAGAAATAAAAGGTAACTACAATGCATGAAAGAAAACAAGGGTCGCGACAACTAGGCCTGATCAGGTACCCGAATACAACCAAATCTCTATAAAGTGGAGAAAGGGAGAAAACCTCATGGGAACAAAACTACCCCCCAAAAGAGAGCAAAGAAAAGAATGAAATGCACTAATGAAAGAAGGATAGGAGGTGGATTACATGATAACATTTACATTAGGCATGGTCCTCTTTCACACTGAAACACGTGGAATCAATCCAAGCTACATTCAACTGGCAAAATCCCATAAGAGTCCAAAGTACAAAATGGATACAAATTTTAGCATGCTCGTGTTTGGAAATTGTGATGCTTATAAACTTCTTATATGAGCCCATGGGATCACATTAGGCCCCTCTACAATAAGCTCTCTCAGTTTTTTCTATCTCGAGGCCTTTTCCTATGATGGCAAATTCTCGCTTGCAGAAAAACTTGCCATATGCAAGTAATTGAAAGTTGCAAAGTGGTGCAACTTTCATTCTGCAACTCATGTGACCAAATGAACTGTTCTGACACATCCGAGTGGGTATGTTTACAATAGGAATTGTCCTCTTTCACACTGAAACACGCAAAATCACTCTGAGCTACATTCAACCAACAAAATCCCTTAAGAGTCCAAAGTGCAAAATGGCTGCAAACTTTAGCATGTTCGTATTTGTACACCATGATGCTTATAAACTTCTTGTCTGAGCCTATAGGATCATGTTGTGCCCCTCTACAATAAAATCTCTCAAATTTATCTATCTTGGAGGCCTTTTCCCATGGTGGTGAACTTTCTCTTGTAGAAAAAGTTGTCAAATGCAAGTAGTTGAAAGTTGCAAAGTGGTGCAACTTTCATTCTGCAACTCGTGTGACCAAATTGACTATTCTAATGCATCTGGGTGGGTATGTTTACACTAGGCATGGTCTTCTCTCACACTAAAACACACAGAATAGCTCTGAGCTACATTCAACTGGTAGAATTCCTTAAGAGTCCAAAGTGCAAAATGGTTGCAATCTTTAGCATGCTCATATTCAGACACTGTGATGCTTAGAAAATTCTCGTCTGAGCCTATCGAATCATGTTGGGTCTCTCTACAATAACCTCTCTTTGTTTTTTCTATTTCGGAGGCCTTTTCCCGTGGTGGTGAATTCTCGCTTGGGGGAAAAAGTGGTCAAATGCAAGTAGTTGAGTGTGTAAAAATGACTTTTAGCCATTCCACCCATTGTATCCTACTATAACTCAGTGGAATGGCATAATTTTGGGTAGGGAACATATGTGCATGGTTTCTGGAGCAGGGGAGGTGAGTTGAGTGGTTTGGTGTGATGCCCTAGTTGGCAATTTGAAGAGTTTTGGTGAAATTGAGTGGTTTAAGAGTGGAAATGGTTGGAATCCTTTGGGGCAGAAATTTGTGAGGGAATTTTAAGCTTGTACAGGTTCTTTTAATCATGTTTGATTCTTTGGCAAGGTGTTATGAGTTGTAGGAATAGGATTTTCAATAAACCCACCCTAAACTTGCTAAAAATGAGGATTTTGTAAAAGTGGGCTTAAAGGAGTGGTTCTTAGGTTAAAGATTGTGGATTTGGAGGTTTTTTGGTCTAGTAAATGGCTATTTATAGTTATTTGGGATGGGAAGATAGTTTGGAGTATAGTTGCTTTGAAAACTTGGCCTAATTGGCCAATCGAGCATATCTCCTCAGTGTTGTCCTTTCAAATTAGGACCATCAGGGTTTCAAACACCCATCAAGGTACTCAACAACATACCACAACCACTCAATAGGTTACTTTGATACAACTCTCTCAAATCAGGCTTTTAACACCAACTAGGCCTTAAATTAGGTCACTTTTACAAAGGGACTCTACCTTAAACTTTCCCTTTCACTCAAAATTCAATTGGGAAACTCTCTACAAGTTACCAAACCAAAGATTCCACAATTTTTTCTCATACATCCACCCTCCAATATACCTAAACTCAAAACCCTCTTTTATAGCCAAAAATCAAGGGTTTTAATGGAAATCATATTTCCAAACCTAAATCAAAATTGCCACCACCTCATACCAATCTAAAAACCTCTGTATATACTCAATTCAACAAGAAACAATGCTTCCCCAACCCATTTCACTCATTACCATATCAAAACCTCTCTTTCCCACTTGGAAAACACAATTTTCCACTCTAGGGCTTCATGCCCAACACATTTTCAGGCCTCCCCTACACTCTCTCAAAATTCCCTCACTTGTTTATTGATGTTGCAGTCCCATTCCACAAGTTACAAGAGCAACAAAAAGTGGAATGGGTTGAGTTTACATTTTAAAGGCTACAAACCCTTAAAACAGGGTATAAAACCAATCACAAAGAATTTTCTCAAACTTACACTGAATCCACAGTTAGATGCTCAAATAAAATTAAATAAGTGGCCAAATCACACCTTAAAATGAATTCAAAATACATTTAGAACATTGTGCAGTTGTACAGGTCATACAGTCACTGCAAACTTAGAAAATATAAAAAAAGTGGAGAAAAACAGAGTATTATTAATGTTCCAATCTTCCAAATCTTCAAAAATCCAACTTACATCGATGGTTTCCAGCTTATTTATGATTTTTCCCTCCAAAATAACTATCCTAATGCCTACAACTTCCCTTTGAAATGCTATGACCATTTTCCTTCCCTAAAAATGCAATTTTTCAACTTTTTAGCAACTTTACATCTTTTTTTAATATTTTACACTTTTTGCAAACTTGACCCTCTAAACACCTAGCTATCAACTAAAATTATGCATTACAATAGAAAATAGTCTCATTGACCTTATTTTAGAAAAAATACCTCAAAACCTAAAGCCTACTCCTCAAAACCTTGAATTGACAACTTCTATTCAATGGTGCTCCTGCACCAAAAAATGTGGTAGCATAGAAAAGGCAGTGAACTCTTTGAAAAAATGCCTCAAAAAAATAAGGTCTCATGGTGATGGAACGCCGTGAAAATCAAAAGAAATTTGATTGTCATGGCATTCCATCACCATGAGACCTCATTTTTTTGGGGCATTTTTTCAAAGAGTTCACTGCCTTGTCTATGGATTGTCATGGTATTCCATCACCACATTTATTTGATGCATTTTTTCAAATAGTTCACTACCTTGTCTATGCTATTGCTTACTATTATTCTCTTGGTATATTTTTTCCAACCATCCATAGCTTGTTTGAAAGCACTTGTTTTAGACTTTTAGCCATAGCAACAAGGCAATGAATTGTTTAACAAGATGCTTTGGTAGACATGTATGAAAAATGTGGTAACATAGACAAGGCAGAGAACTATTTGAAAAAATACCTCAAAGAAATCTGGTCTCATAGAATGCCATGATAACAAAATCCAATTGGAAAGTGCTCCTAGTTATTAGTTATGCAATGTGAAGTAATTGCATAACTGCTTGGGTTGACTTTGTAGAAACTATATTGTAATTGAAATTTTGTCATCTATCAACATCTAGTTATTAGATATGCAATGTGAAGTAATGCTTTGACTTTGTAAGATGTGCAATACAATGTAATCAACAATTTAAATATAAACTACAAAAAATCTATTTTTTACAATTCATTAGTTAAAATATTTATTTTATGTGCTCTCTATAGCTCTATATGCTATGGAAATACCTTTCAATTTCAAAAAAAAAATGTTTTTATCTCTTGTTCTACATTTTTGTACGTTTTTTTAAATGACTTTTTCTCAATTTTTTCAAAAACTCTTATACTTTTGGTGTGTCAATTTTTTCCCCAAAATATTTTTGTTGCTATGCATTGGGAACATGAAGCATACACATGAATACTCGCAATATACGTGAAGTATACATGTGAATAAGTGAAGCATACATGTGAATAAGTGAGGCACAATTAATTGAAGCATTCCAAAGGATACAAACCACCAAGAATGGATCTTATTTACACAATACGCTTTAGATGGGGCTTATTGAGCAGTCGACAGTAATTAATTAAGCATTAGATGTAAACAAAATCCATGCCTACAACATTCAAGCATATAATTTACACGATACACATGATAACATCATTCAAGAATGGTAGTAGCAAAATAAGATTCTCTTTAATCAAAAAGTCGTAAGGCTATACAATGCTATATATTGATAAAAGTATATACAATATATCCAAAAAATCCATACAGGCTTAGTAAAAAGGAGTCATATGGACATAAAATGTCACGTATATATCGACAGTAAAAAACATATGTTCCAAAATGCCACATAGGCATACAACAAATGACCCTAATACATAGTCATTTCCCTCTAGGGGAAGGAAATAGATCCCGTGTTGCCTTCAAAATTTGGCTGGATGGAGTGACTGTTGGTTCTCTTGTCTTTTGAACATGCTCACTAGTCCCCCTCTCTGCACTCTGGACCTTCAACTAATACAATAAAAAGTAAAGATGTTAATACATAGAAATTGAATTGTGGAATGACATATAACAAAATATAATCACTTACCGCATACATATAGTCATCATGCACATTTACAGCATTACCACATCCATGATCTGGAGTGACAACGACCTATAGCAACCATCAAGATAGAAATCAAACTACATAAAAGTATCATGAAAATTTTCTATAATAGAGCATAAAATAGTAAATATAATGTCAAATCGACTAATTTGTTGCATACCTCTCTCAATGGATCAGAACTGGCTATTGTTACAACAACTCCATGGTCCATCATTCCACCAAAATCACCAGGGTTGTCTAATGTCATCAACTGCAAATGAAACAACATATCTAACATCAATATAAAGAAGTTTAGGTAGTCCCTTTATAATTGTCATAAATGAAAGAGTAAATGGTTGGTCTCAGTTGAGACTACAATATAGTGCTTATAGATTACATAATGGTGAAAGTACTAAGTCCACTGGGATAGTCCAAACTCTTGAAAATTCCAAAGTGTAGTGCTCATTGAGATTCATATTGCATATGTTGATGAACTAATGTTAATGAGGGCATGTTTTCAACATAGTGATAATGCCACAATGAAGTTCACATGAATGAAGTGAGGATTACTATATTACTAGCAACTTTCAAAGGGATAATGGAACATACGATGAATTACGACAAGTCTAGGGTTTTACTATAGCACATGATGTTGGTTGTTGAGGTGTGCAATAGTAATGGAGAATACAACTTTGGTCAATACTGAGTGGAAGAAAAATTATTTATTCTAACTGTGTATAGGATAAAATTTAGATGGAGGTGCTATAGCATAGATAGGATAAAGAGACAATACCAACAAGGGATAATGGAACATATGGTGAAATAATAGAGGTTATAATGGGATGGGAGTCGAATGTGATAATGGAATATGGTATGGACCAGGATGGGATAACAAAATATAGCTTGAACTATTAGAGGTTAATGGGATGGGATTAGGAGGGAATAAAGGAATATAGTGTGAATTAGGGAAAGATAATGGGACAAGACCAAGAGGGGATAATGGAACATAAGGTGAAATAAGAGAGGGTAATGGGATGGGAATAGAAGGCATTAATGGAACATAGGATGGACTCGTATAGATTGATGGGATGGGCTAGGATGGGATAACAAAATATAGGGTGGATAATTAGAGGTTAATGGGATGTGATTAGTAGTAATGATGCAACATAGGGTGAATTAGGAGGTGTCTAGGGTTTGACTATACTATACGAAGTGTGAACTTGACATGTGTGTAGCAATAATAGAGAAGAGTTATCTAGGATGCAACATGGATAAAGATGGTATAGCATAGAATGGATAAAGGAATATAGGGTTGAGCATAGGGGATCATGGAACATCTAGGGTGAAATAATAATGGGTACAATAAGATGGGAGTAGAAGGGCATAATAACACATACCATGGACTAGAAGATATTAGTGGGATGAGCTAGGAGGGGATCATGGAAAATAGGGTGAACTATTAAATGTTAATGGGATGGGATTATGAAGGAATAAAGGAACAAAAAGTGAATTAGGAGAAGATAATGTGACACAATCAAGGAATACAAATGCAATGTTTTTGTTTCTCATCAAATTTTTAGACTTGTATATGCAAAATTATGAAAACTAGCTAACATTGTTTTACAACACCATTAATGAATAAAGCCTACTTGAGTGAAATTTGTTTGAGGAAATGAATTACGATGTGTGGAGGTCAAAGGTCCACTAGGAAACTGTTTGAAATCCAAATCATATTATGAGACAAACATTCAAATATAACATTCAATTGTTCAAATGCAATAATAATATCTTTAATACTAGTTTCATACATGTAGACTCATCGTCGAGAATGAGTAAGGGTCTGTAGGAATGGACCACATCTCATGAATAGTCTGACCATGAAATTTCATCATATCAAAATTCTACTAATTTGGTTATTCTTAAATTTCAAAATATAATTTAATAAACAACATTAAATGAACTTGTTGAATTTTACCTAAGTGTTAATGTCGAATTTGTCATTCAACAAATCATTTGTGAAATTCATTGCCTTTGCAGCTGATGTAGGTTGTGTAGCTGCATCGCGAGCACTTTGATAATTGTACCTACAAACACCACCACAAGTGCCACAATGGTGGGGTGGAGCTTGGGGCCTACACGTCTCCTCCACATCAGGCTCTACTAGAGGCCTCACACACTATAAAATGGTCTGGGTGAGTGATTCAATTGACTCCAACGTGTCCACCTCTACACTATCCTTAACAATGGAAGGAACAACAACATGCTCCACCATGGTTTTGGCCAAGGGTCTCGGTGCCAATTGTGGATTACGTCATGCAACAAATCTCCCCCCACCTCTACCCTGAAAGTCTAAGATGTCAAAATAGTTTGTCAATTTATTGAGGAAAAACTCACAATAGAGTTTCCTCAAAAATTATTGTGGTACCTCATGGTTATTGCATGGAGGTTGGTCAAATACCATCCACCACCGCTCCCAAAATTTATTTTTAATTAACTCATGGTGGCACCAATGGATGGGGAACCTCCTGCATGCATGAGACAAAGGTGCATTGGTTCTTGGGTCTGTAAATAGGGCACACAAGTCAGCTTTACTATTTTTTTGTTTTTTGAGATCTGCATATGACAAACCACTAGCATAAAATTGTCTCATCTCATGCCTCTTATTTGACCAAAAAATAATTATTGGCTCATTTCTCCTACATGAGTTAAAATTGACTTCAATGATTCATCAATCCCCTTCCTATAAGGGTGGGTTTCGGCATGCTCGATTAATCTTCTAGTTAATTGTTCAATGTCTCTTTTATTTTTTTCAATTTGATTTAGAATGTTTTCTTGTGTTCCTTGAGGATGCCTATGAATTGATGGAGGGGTTTCAGGTTGTTCTTGTATAGGAGGCTCTTCGTGAGGGGGTGATTGTTAATTCTCAATGTTTCGAGGTGGAGATTCATTCCCTAAGAATTAGAACAAAGTTTTATTATAAAAACCTATTTCAATCTACATTCTAAATCAAATTTGAAATAAATAGAATAAAAATACATACCTCTTCACAATCTTCAACCTCTCTGATGTGTTGGTGGCATCCTCATGAAAAATCACAAGCTAAGGATGCAAATAATGGTTGATATTTCGCGAGCGCGAGTTGCAAACCTCAAATCCTCCAAGCCAAGCCATAGGTTGAAGTGAAATGAGGGTTTGAAAGGAATTTTTTGGTTTTATTTGACTTTTACATTTGGCATGTGCCAAATGGCCAATTTTGGCCTTTTTTTGCAATTTTTTCCAATTTGGCACCAAAATTGTGTCATAGATTAGTGCACTTACCCTATACTAGGACTCATATGCCACAAGTGGCTATTTATTCCTAGTATTAGGGTTTCTCTGAAACTATGATATCCTCTATTTCTTTCCTATAGCTTCCCTCTTGCCAGATCTCTTGTTCTGAAACACTAAATTCTGCTATGTTGGTGACTTTCCATGATCTTGCAAGTAAGATGATAACTTTGACAACTTGACAACTTTTCTCCAATCTTTCTCTTTAATGGATCTTCAACCTATATCTGCAAATCACACATCAAAGAGAGGGAAATATTTTGTTTTTTTAGTGGAAAGGGGTTTGCCTTGGTGAAACCCCTTTTTGGTAATCAAACCTTAAAATGAAATCAAATGAAATGGATGAATGTTGAATGAACAAATATGCAATGTGCAACTCACCAAACCCTTGAAAAAAAGGCTGCAATCTTGTAAGTAATGGCTAGCATGAATGTAGATCTTGACTCTTGCCTGTATTATATGGATCTTCATTTGAATGCTCGCTTGAATCATAAAACCCTACATCACAAATGTTAGCTCAAAAACAAACATGATGCATGATGAATTTGACATGATGCTTGATACTTGAATAATGCTCCAAAATGCTTGATAATCACTCTTGAATTCTCTTGAATGCTATCATTCTTGATCTCAAAAGGGGCTAGATGACTTGTAAACTTGCTAGGAGAAAATACGTGAAAAGACCTTGTATTTATACTTGTTTATGCCAAATTTCCTAAAATTACAACACTACAAGCTAATATCATATCTAGGAGAATAAAATCTTGCCAATAATTTGAATTTAAATAAGGTCTAAGCTAAGAAGGACTCATACACCAGTTGAGGCGTATGAGTCCCATTAGGCTAAGATTGGGACTCATTTTTCAAGAAATGCTTAGTTTAATGTGAAATTCAGTTTCAGGCCCCAAAACTTAGGTGCGACCTATATCAATGGGTATTTTTTAGATAGGGTTAGCAGATCAGATCAATAATATTAAAACCCAATGAAGCTATGAAATACAATGAAAACTTAAAAACAAGAAAGATTATACCAGATACTCGTTGCTTCCATGATTCACCTCCATAGCACCTTCTAGCTTGCAGCGTATGATTGTTGCCCTCAGATTTGAATGTATGAGCAAATGCCTACGAAAATTCCCTATGCAAGTTTTGAAGGATTTGAATGACGAATAAAGACTATGCATTTTATAGAAAGTGCAATTTTGGGCGGATGAATGAGATTGAAAGCTGATAGAGCCAAAAATCAGTGGACGAGATTTCATGTGACAATTAGTAAAAAATATAAAGATTTTTGAAAATCAAGAAGATAAAAACTGCTTGATTTGTAAGATCCAAAAAATCAAGAGGATAAAGGTTGAACTGAAAAGCAAATTTGAAATATCAATAATTTGCTCAATTACTTGATTTTTGGAAGAAGATTACCATTTTGAATTAAATAAATTCAAAATATGGATTTTGTGTGACAATAAATAATCAATTTTTAGATTATTTACTAAAATGAAGTGAGAGTTAATAAAATGAAATCATTTTAAATAATTACATTTATTTAAAATGAGAGAAATGTTAAATTATGTAATTAAATAATTAAAGATAATCATTTAATTTAGAGGATTATGACCAATAATTAAATAAATTAATAAATTCATTTAATTATGAAAATTAGTGACATACTAAATAAATAAATAAAATTCATTTATTTAATAATCGAGAAGACATAAATGAACAAAGGTAATTAAATAAATTAATAAATTTATTTAATTGTGGGAAGATTTAGACAATTAAAGACGTATTGAATAAATAAATAAAATTTATTTATTTAATAATCATGAAGAATAAAAGAGATATGAATTATTTAATTAATAGTCGAACGTGGACCAAGGACATAATTAAATGTCACAATTATGCTATGATGAAAGTGGTAAAATAGAGCTTGTAGGCCTAGGTCATTTTTAAGTGTCTACATTTTGCCCCTCTTTGTCATAATGTAGCATGTCACATTGTGACAAAGAAAATGAGTCGAAATATGTCCCAATGCAAAATAAGATGAGGAAGAATGACGAGGAGGGTAGCGGTATGCCCCCTCGAGAGGACACATGGGTTCCAAGAACACAGGTGTGCTCTCGAAATTGATGAGAAGACTAGAATATGAAGAGACAAAGAAATGTTAGTGTAAAAGATATGGATGCAATGTCTATATGAGATGGGTGAGAGAAGATGACAAGACAGAAGGAGATGCATATTAGTTCCTAGACCAAATCCTTCAACATATTACCATAGGACTTTAATATTTATTGCTCTTAATCATCATTGGGCATATTATTGTAATGGCTAACAAACACTATGATATGACATAGATCAAGGTGTGCAAGGTCATACCATCACATGAGACTAATAGTCACAGACAAGGATGATCATGACTAATACTAAGAGTGCAATTTCCCCAGTCTTTTTGTCACAATCAACCATGAGCATAAAAAGACAAGCAAGACAAGTCATGAAATGTCGTTGTTCATCTAAATCCTGTCATCAGGACATCCTCGAGGAACTAGCAACATGATTTCCAAAAATAAAAGATGAGACAATTATCATGATACGTTGTTGCTTCTCTAAATCTTGTTGTCAAGACATCACAGAGAAACTAGTAACATGCCAGTCTAAAAAAGGACAAAATAAGACAATCATCATGATATGTCATTGCTTCTCTCAATCTTGTTGGTAAGACATCACTGAGAAACTAGTACCATGATGAAAAATCAAGCCAACCATCATGATTGGTCATTGCTTTTCTAAATCATGTTGTCAAGACATCATTGAAAAACTAGTAACATGACAGTCCAAAAAGACAAGACAAGACAATCATAATGTTACGTCGCTGCTTTTCTAAATCCTATTTCTAGGACATCGTCGAAAAACTAGTAACATGATGAAAAATCAAGCCAACCATCATGATACATTGCTTCTTTTCTAAATCCTGTTGCTAGGACATCATCGAAAAACTAGTAACATGACAGTCCAAATGGACAAGACAAGACAATCATCATGATACATCACTGCTTTTCTAAATCATGTTGTGAGAACATCATGGAGAAACTAGTACGAAGATGAGAGAGCAAATGACAAAATTCCAAGACAAAGGTTGCCAAGTGTTTGCCAAGTGTGTTTAAATGTCGAGCATTTTAAATGTCGAGATGCCAGGTGTCAAGGTGTGATGATGTCGAGATGACGAATGCCAAAGATTGCCAAATTCAGGATGGACACATCCTGAATGATGTTGGTGTCAAGAGTATCAATCCTCCAATGTCAAGAAAATGTTGAATGATAGTGACAATGCCTAGGAAGGACACATCCTAAGGCATAAATGACAAAGGTTGTTCTTCAGAAGGACACATCTGAATAATAACTAAGAGTTGACAATTTGATCGATTTTGACTGAGTTTGAATTGTTTTGACTGAAGTTGACTAAATTGACTTGTGTTAACTATATATCGATATTGACATGCTGATGTGATTGTCATGTTTATTAAGGAATGGCCAGGGTTTGTTTTAGCAGTTTACCTATTTGGAAATAATTTTTCTTGACTTGAAGACTTTTGACGTATATTCCAGTGCAATGCCATGAACCCTAATGGACTGACCTAGTGTGGCCTCGGGGGCTCATCGACAAATGGCCTTACCTATGTCATGCACTCAGAGACCTCGTAGTTCAAAAAATGACAAAGACTTGACTAATATGACTGACGTGATGAAATGTGACTTTGTTTTTGGGATTTTGTCATGTTATTTGGATGTTTTCATCTTTTAGCCATGTTTTGATTTTTTTGGATTTCTTCAAGACTTTTTTTGATTTTTAGGTCTTTTTTCAAGACATTTTTTGATGTTTTTGTCTTTTTTCAGGAATTTTGTGATGTTTTTTTCTTTTTTCCAAACATTTTATGATGTTTTTGTCTTTTTTAAGGACATTTTTACGATGTTTTTGTCTTTTTGAATGGTTTAAGAGGATCACAACTAATGCATGTGACTGATGCCTACACATGAGAATCCAAGGACAAACATGATTGTGCCCCTATTCAAGCTGAATACCAATGGATAGGTGATGACAACGTTGTTTGACGTGGGAAGGACGCATTCTGAAACAATGTGAGGATGACTATAATGTGACGAAAGTATCGAGGTCTACAACAGGACTAGGAACAAAGTCAAGTAATATTTTGATAATGTGTTTGTATGGATTAGACTCATTACATTTGGAATGACTCGGTTAGGACTAAAAGGGATGATGGAGTATCCTTAGACCGTTTGACAAGGGAAAGCCAAAATAGGTGACAGACATGAAAGGATGAGAGGTGGCCTTGGTAAAGGACAAGAGACATGAGACTAAGGGAATTGTAATATGATTTTCAAGGACTATGTCACATAAGGATAATGAGGTTATGAAAGTAATGACATGATATTTCGCGAATATTGTATGATCGAAGGATAGACATGTCAAGAGTTTTCCCAAAGCATGATTTATGTGTGCCATTTTTATGTCAAGACCAAGGTAGGTGGAAAAATGGACAAAAATAATATGAATGAAATGGTCAAATGTCAGTGTCATGAGGAAAGCATGGGAAATGAGATGACTTGCCCCTAAGTGTAAGAGTCCACATAGACGATTTTACACATGATGCCTGTTTGTTAGGTTTTCATCATGGTACTTATCTAGGGCACCTATTTGTCAGGTTTTCACCGTTCGACGAAATTTTTCTCTTTACTATTTTCTTGACTTTTTTTATTTTTTGGTGTCACCAAGACGCCTGTTTGCCAGGTTTTCATTAGGGTGACAATTTTTTGATTTTTCAAATTTTTTTGTATTTTTGAATAGCCTTAATGCTTTAGATGACCATTGATTGTTCTAAATCCATTGATGGTGTTGATGTAGAGACTGGGGTCATGATATGACAATAATGATCTTTCTGAAGCAATTGTCATGTTAGAATCATAGTGCTTGCATACAACTAATTAATGTCATTGCGATCCTTATCAACACTAGAGTTTGCCTTATCATAATACACATATTGCAATAGAGTGCCATGGGGGTCCTTGTGATAAAGAGTTGTTGCCATGATGCAATGTATTTGTGACATGCTATCTTTGGACTTTAGACGAGATGTAGGATTATGATAGATGATGGTAGACGTGGAAAGGTTGTTTGGGCATTTGGATGAATCACTTTTTATTTTCCAAACTTGGTATGGTGGATGATGGATTTTGGAGGGATGGTGTTTGGAACCAATACCTTTAGATGCCTTGCTTGATTACCATTTTGAAGGAGGTGGACATGTGTTATATGTGGGATTCCTCTTATCTTGTGGCTCCACATTGTGATTGAATTTTTCTTTTGACATTTTTTTTTTGTTTGATCCACTTGTCCTTGGGATCCATTTTAATTTCATTTTTCCACTTGTCTTTTTGTTTGATTTAATGGATTTTGACATTTCATTTTGATCTTTTGATTTTTTATGACTTTTTTTTTTGTTGGTTCCAAAGGGAAGGTTTAAGATGTTGAGAATGATGGTTTATGGTGTGGGTGGACGAGGTGTTGGCAACAATCTTATGACAAGGATTTCTCATAGACTCTATTTTGACGTTTGTATCTGACAAGGTTTCCCCCAATATCGAGGAGGTTCCACTAACATCGTTTGATTTTTTGACTGAAAAATAGACAAGACCTTGATGTTTGTAGTTTTCCTAGAGTTGTATTGGTTCTTGAATGCCTTGTTCATGTATGCCTAGTCCTTTGCCTTGATATTGCATGTTTTGACAGATTCTATTTGCGATGGGTTATTTATTGTTTTGAAAGCAAGATGCTAACCCATCATGATGTATGTGGACACTGTTAACTGGAATGTTTTCGTCTATAAGGAACCCTGCTCTGACAAAGATAGATGACCCTAGTTCATAAAGTGTCTTAGCTTCATTGTCATGTTGGACATATTTCTGACTGATATCTTTGGTCCGATCTTGTGACATGTCAAGTTTAGATGATTCTATTGGTGCTTCCAAGCTTAAGCTTGGGACACATTTTTCAAGAAATGCTTAGTTTAATGTGAAATTCAGTTTCAGGCCCCAAAACTTAGGTGTGACCCATATGCCCAAGGTGGAGTATGAGTCCCAGATCACTTAATCTATTCCATATAACCCAAAATCATTAATTTTTTATTAGTCACTTGATATATGTCAGGATTATCGTTGAAAAGATGCATTAATTAAGGCTTGTGGATGCAAAATAAGGCCAATCCCAATTTTAGCAAGGAAACAAGTGTGCAAATGTAAAGGGCTACATTTTTCTACACTACATCATTATACACTTGGTCAAGTCCAATGGTTATCAACATTGCTTCTCCATGATGACCTAAAAGATCTATTACAATTGATGGGTTTAGATTTCACAAAAAAGAGGAAAAGACAAGGCCTAGAAAAAGATATTGTTGAAAATGTTAAAAAAGGTTTTGGTTTCCTTGGGAAATAATCTCAATTAGTAGATAGGGGAATTTCAAGAAGAGTGATGCTAACATCTATTGTAAGTCGAAAAATGTCAAGAAAGATTCAAATCACTTCACTTTCAAGTGAAATTGGTTTAAGTAGAAAGACACTAACAAGATATTTGAAAAGGGAAAAGGTTGTGGATGATACTGTGGATGAAAAATAAGGCCAATTAAGGCATAAAGAAGCCCAATTTTAGCAAGAAGGGCCCAAACAATTGTGAAAATATAAAGGGCTACATTTTTCTACACTACATCATTATACACTTGGTCAAGTCTAATAGTTATCAACATTGCTTCTCTGTGATAACCTAAAAGATCTATTACGATTGATGGGTTTAGATTTCACAAAAAAGAGGAAAAGACAAGGCCTAGAAAAAGATATTGTTGAAAATGTTAAAAAAGGTTTGGGTTTCATTAGGAAATAATTTCTATCAACAAATAGGGGAATTTCAAGAAGAGTGATGTTGACATCTATTGTAAGTCGACAAATGTCAAGAAAGAGTCAAATCGCTTCACTTTCAAGTGAAATTGGCTTAAGTAGAAAGACACAAGATATGTGAAAAGGAAAAAGGTTTTGGATGATACTACTACAGAATGCAATTGGGCATTGATGTGTAGGGCTCCTCATTCTGACAAGATTGAAGATGGTGTTATGAAATTGATCTCAAGTTTTTGGCATGATCATACTCATCCCTCATCAAATAAAAGAGATATTCTAAAGCATAGGATCATAACTCAAAATTTTAAACTATATACAAAACATTGGTTCAACATAACACAACATGAGATGTATTTGATGTTTTTGATGCAAATCGTCATATAAAGATTGGACAAACAATGTTTCAAATGTTAAGGCAGCATTATGTGAATGAAAACAAGGTTTTGAAACTTGTTTTTTTTATCATATTGAATTTGACCTTTACTATCAAGTGTTTTGAAAGATCAAAGAAGAAAGTGATGGTTCTCAAAATGCACCTCCTAAATGGATAAGTCAATTCATAGCATCCATCTTATGTGATAAATATTATGATGATCTAGATGGTACAATGATATGCATAAAAGGGATTCATGAAATATGTGGAAATATAGCTAAAATTCCTTTGAGAAATGAAGATATAGACATTTCAAAGATGGTAAATTGTAAAATTTATAAGTATATAAAGTTTGAAACAAGAATTAGGAAAGAATACACAAAGGTTATATTATGTAGAAGAGGAGGTACATATTTGAACATTTATAGAATTTTTTCATAAATGGATACAATCGTACATATATCATGCATTTTATGCTAAGTGGCAAGCAAAACAATATTAGCTATTAACATATACTTTCCCACTTGGAACAATTTTATCAGTAGTTGAATTTGTAGAAAACTACTTTTTTACCCATCAAAGGAGATTCAAACACAATATTACTATTCAAAGGTCATTATTATGGTTCATGTGTGTTATTGACATGTACAATTGGATTTAGACGGTGTTGATAGTGCAATGAAAAATGAGTCATTAAGAAAGAATATCACTTTTATATTAGTGATGTTAAAGAGCATGACACACTTTTTGTCCAAAAAGTCTTTAAGAAGTTTTTTTAAGATTAGAAAGAAGAGGTGTGAAGATTGAAAAAGATTGTATGGTCTGATGTGTGTGCATCAAAATTGAAATCATCAAGGTCATTTTATGCACTATGTAGATATCATCGACATGATAATACACCACATGTTTGGAGTTTATTTGAGAGTGGGCATGGAAAGGGTGAACATGATAGCGTAGGAGCTTGCATCAAACACACTCTAAGAAAACATCAAATGAATTATGAGGGAGATGGTATAAAAGATGCAGATGATGTTGTTGAATGGTGTAAGAAACACTTTATGCAATGTTAGTACATCTTCAATAAGGAAACCTTGTCCAAATAGAGTATTTTGGGAGATAGAGGTATGTTTAAATTTATTGTTTGAATTTTTTTTTGAACTTGTTTTTAAAAATTTAAGTTTAAGAGCTCAAATATATATTTTATTTTAAATTATATATAATTTTTGTAGGTGTGAATAGAACAATAATGCATGGATGCAAGAGGGTAGAGAAAACAAGATATTTTCACTGTGTGGAGTACAAATAGACACACATGGACATTGTGCACTAGAGATTGCTCGTCTTTTTGTTATGGTTGAATTTAAGGAGATTATGGTAATTATAACAACCAACAACATGGATATGTCAATGAATGGAATTTGGTGCCACTAGTTGTTACTGACACATACAATGAAGATGAAGATGAAAGATTTGAGGATATTCTTTTAATTTTAATTGATTATAACCACATTTTAGGACTGATTAAAAAAGGTATGTGCATATATATATAAATTTGAACATGAAAATTTTGTAACTTTCTTGATTCATAAATTATAATATTTGTTTTTGATTATTGAAAAATAATTCTTGAAGGATTCTTGAAACCCTATACAAAAAAAAAAGGTATCATGAAAGATAAGACAAGGAAGTTGGCCCAAAAGAAAAAAAGCTAAATAAACCACAATCAACTGACCATCAAACCAACAACAAAAAAGTAGCAAACACAAAAAGAATAGAGCAACAGCTAGAGAAGATTCTTTAAATCCTTGTTGCCTCCAAATATTTGGTGATTACCTTTTCATGCATCTCCATGACCTCTTTAACATCCTATAGTGGGACAACAATACCTTTTTGGGTTTTTCTACAAGTACGCACACTCAGCCCTACCCTAGGATAATTTACATATTTCCCCAATTATCCACACCCACAACATGCACCCCCTATTCAAGAAGAAGTATCTTACTAGTATAGTCCTTATCCTTCTCATTTAAAAGCACTAGACCCTCTTTAGTAGTCTCAAGAGAATCCTTGTTGAGATTAACTAGAGTATAGAGATCCAGACAAAATTTTAAAAAATTATTCTCAAGGGCAGCAATTTTGGGATCATGATCCATTTTTAATTTTGAAAAATCCTCTGCTATCTAGTTAAGAAGTGATATGCATGGTATTAACCATACTAAAGACCGAATCCAACTCCCTAGTGCTTCTCAAAGTAGGAATTTTACACCTTGCAATCGTGTCGCACTTACCATGCAATTTTTGCACTTCATGAAGGAGCCACATAAAAAAATTAAAGAAGACATCTTAACCCTCCTTCAACAAGCTAGAAACCTTATTAAGATATAGTGATTCCTAGTTCAAATCCATCCCCTGATGAGAGCACGCAGGATACTCCTCACACTGAATACTAGCTGGTAGGACAAACTGGTCTTTTCCATTGCCCGTAGAGACAGAGACAACAGGGGATGCATCTAGATCAACAAAAAAATTAGAACCCTTAACCTCATCCACTTCAGGGGACTTCTTCATCACACTACTCACCTTTACCCCCTCTGCAACTTCCAAAAAAGGCTCCCCATCACCTTAAAAAACAACATCCCTCACACTAGCAGACCCCAATCTTGAACTTTTCCTCCCATTAAAAGTATTACCACCATTATTTCCCTCCTCTGCTCCATAAAATATTTTATGTTTCACACCTGAAGAGGAGGGTACAAAATCCATATTAGAAACCCGACCAGCTTTCCTAGCCTTTGAAGAACTTTTACTCTTAGCCACAATCGAGGCGAGTTTTTCCAACACCAAGTTAGTTTGACAGCCATCAGACCAAGTAGATGAGTCTTCCTTATCACCATACTCTGAATCAACTTCAACTTCCTCCACCTCACCTTCAACTTAATCCACCTCAATAGAATCCTCACCTGTGTCATAGTCTAAATCCTTGGACTTATGAGCTCTACTAAGAATAGGGGTTTCAATAATATATCTAGACTTAATATGTTCCACAATTAAGAGCATCAACCCTTCATGTAAAAAAGGGTTATTGGAATTATTTCTAAATTCTAGAATTCCATTCTCCAAAGACAAGAGCAGATAGAATAGGAAGGAAACTAGCTTACCATGATGGAAATGGTTTAGTAACATAAAGTGATACCCATAGATGGTAGAGAATCTCATATCCAAAGTGTAGTAGCACATAATAGCCATTGCCACATCCACCATATGGTTTTAATAGAAGTCCTATCATAGCCACCAACACCAGTTGCTTGATTTTAACCTTCTCCTTATCCCGAAGGAAATTCATCCTCTCAGATGAAGACATTTCCTTTTCCTTGTAGAACTTCCTACCCTATGTAGAGAGACCAGTAACTAAAGTAATGAAGTCCCCAGTAACACTAACATCAACCCCAAAAATTGTTAGAACATAGTTATGCCAAGCATTCACAAAATATTGCAATATCTGAGAATCAAAGCAATGAAGTTTTTCTATAAAATGGAAGACCCCCCTTTTTCAAGAATCTCCCATACCTTACCATTGGCCTTGGTCTCTTCACACAACACTAGCTCTTTTCTACACCTCCCATCCCCCATATTCAAATGCATAGACAAGCATAGAGAATTGTTGAAGGTTAACCCACAAAAATGAGGAAAAGAGAACACGAGGAGGATAAAAGCACCCAAAAAGAATGCAACACTGACATTCCAAGTACATGTATTAATTAGGGATGAATCCCTCGAGAGATCATGAATCACATGGCCATGATTATCAAGATATATTAACCCCCTCATAAGTCTAATTATCACAAGGAAACAATTATGAGGCCACACACCTAAGAAATTAAATCCTAATATGACCCCCTTCATAAGATACATGTGAAATTTTTTCATTATTAATCATTGATATGAGATCAAAGGGAAAGTGGTCATTAGAGTTACAAGACCTAGTTGATGAAACCCACAAGTTTTCCAAGAAATCAACAACACCATTAGCCTCACAATACACATGGGAAATGTAAAACTCTTGGAAAGAATTTAATATTGCAATAGAGTCTTCAATAAAATGTTCAATTGACCAAGAGGGAGAGTTAACACTTTTCAAGTAGTTAATGAAATTTGAAGATTCCCCCTCCAACCACACTTTAGTCACACCCTTGTCCTTGTCCAATTTTAAACCATGATAGGTGGAAAAAACTTCTGCAAAGTGGTTTGTTTGAGTTCCCAAAGGGAGCACCATCGCATAAACTAGCCTACCATTATGATCATGCAACACTCCCCTATAACCAATAGGTGCCGGATGGCCTTTAGAATAACCATAAAAGTTAAGTTTATACCAACCAAGAGGAGGGGAATACCAAACTGCTCCCTCACATGCAGGCTTAACCTTCTTCAATGGTTGGGCTATGTCAAAATTGAGCTTCCACTGATCGGCCACCTACAAGTTATAATTAGAAACTAAAACTTTCCTGGGAAGATTAGAATTATCCACTTCTAGCATGAAAATTTCCTTAATCACCACACAAATATTAAAATGCATCCTTTAAGGAAGGAGAGAAGCATTCCAAAAAAATTAATTATTCCTGTCCCTCCAAAGACCCCGAGCCACATGTGGTAGAATCAGGGACCACAGTAGAACCAAAGAAGGGTTGGAAGAAGGAGAAGTCCATTGGAACCAAAGATCCACCATAGAGGAAGGAAAAACCCACTCCAATTTCCAAAGCTAAAGCACATGATCCTAAACCTCCACAACAAACTTGCAACCAATAATAAAATGGAAGGAGTCCTCAACATCCTCCTCATAAAGATAACATCTATTTGGGATCAAGAAACCCCTTTTCCAAAGGTTGTTAATAGTCAATATTTTGTCTTGACATAACCACTAGAAAAATATGTTAACCTTAGGGATCAAATTCAAAGACCACACCGGCACCCGGGGAGGATGAGGGCCCACAATATTATTCTAAAAATGAAAGGTTGAGGCCACTAAAAACTAAACTTGAGGAGCTAGCCGCCACACCGCCTTATCCACCAAGGGAGCAACTGAGATATGGATCAAAGGTAAGAAATGATAAAGTATTTCTAATTCCCCAAAATTCTTGTGAATCCTCTTCCATGAACCATCAACAATGTAATCAACAATAAACACACCATAAGAACAAAACCAAAGGTCCTGAAGTGGAGCCGCCCATTCTTCATCTTTAATAGGACCATGTCCAATCAACCAATCACCCCAAAAAAGAATGGATATTCCATTTCCTAAAGACCATCGAAGCCCAGCCGAGATGATCATCCTGCCTTTAATCAAAAAGTTCCAAAAAATTGACCCCAAAGGGGGTGAAAAACCATCCCACAAAAAAATCTTGAATTTATCAACACCAGTTTGATATTTACGGGCTAGAATTTTTTACCACTCCTTACCTCCAACAACAAGGTTCCATAATTGTTTAGCCATAATGGAAAAATCAAATTCCTTAATTTTCCTTAACCCCAACCCTCCTTGTTTTTTAGATCTATACACCTCATCCCAAGAGACAAGATGCAGCCTCTTCTTTTCCTCCACTCTAAACCATAATTTTTTTTTTTTGAATACTCTCAATCCTTTCCCAAAATTTCCTCAAGATCTAGAAGAAACTTAAACCATAAACATAAAGGTTCTACAAAGTATATTTCATCAGCAAAATCTTTCCAACTTGACTAAGAAGAGTGCCTTTCCACCCAGACAATTTAGTATTGAACTTATCAATCAACCCATGCTAAAACAATTCAAGGAAATCATTTAAACAAATGGGTAGACCAAGATAAGTTGATAGAAGCTCCCCAATAGTACATTGAAAAATACATGTGATTCTTTGCATTCTTCTCTTAAGGGTGTTTAGGAAAAAAATAATTCTCTTAGGGAGACTCACCAATTGCCCCGATGCAGATTCCTAATTAAGAAAAAATGATTGAATGGAATTGTCTTTAGCAATAGAGGCCTCCCGAAGAATAATTGTATTGTCCACAAACTTCTGGTGGGAGAAATACTAATAGGAGGACAAACTAAGCCCTTTGATAACACCAACTAAGATAGCCTTTTGAAGAGATCTTCCAAGAGCTTTAACCAGAATAATAAAGAGGAAGGAAGAGATGGGGTCACCCTGCCTCAACCATGCAAACTCCTAAAGAAAGTAGAGAGAGAACCATTAACTAGCATAGAGAAAGAGGGCATGGAAAATGAGGCTCCAAATCAACTTCAAAAATTTATCGAAAAGCCAAACACCCCTAAAACCTTCAATAGAAAATTCCAATTCACATCATCATAGGCCTTGACAAGGTCCAGTTTCAATAGGAAACCTTCCTTCTTGTTAACCAACAAAGAATGAATGTTTTCATGAACATTGATAATGGGATCAAGAATCTTCCTTATAGAGACAAAACCACATTGCTACTGAGAAATAATCAAAGGAAGAAAATGTTGCAACCTAACCGCCAACATTTTGAAAAAGATTTTATAAATGGAATTACATAAGCTGATAGGATGGAACTCATTAAAAGTTGAATCCCCCATATTATTTGGTACAAGAATAATAAAAGTAGAGTTCAATTATTTTAGCAAGTTTTGACTACCAAATAATTCCTTGATGGCGTCCAAAACATCTCTAGAAATAATAGCCCAATTTTTTTGAAAGAAAAACATTGAAAAATCATCAGGTCCATGAGCTTTATTCCCTTCAAAAGAGAAAACAACCTGCTTAATCTTATTTTTAGAAGGAATACCACATAGCATATTATTCAGATCCCCTGTAACAATATTTGGAATAACATCAAGGAATTGATCTTGAAAAGAATAATCCAGGCCAAGTTTATTAGAAAGGATCTCAACAAAAAAGGAGGCAGCTTGCCTAATATCAACATCATTATCTAGAAGCTGACCATTATGATGGATACTCACAATCCTATTAGAGGCCTGATGTTTCATTGTAGTGAGATGAAAAATCTTTGTATTCATGTCCCCACACTTAAACCAAATGGCACAAGACCTATTCTTCCAAAATTATTCCTCCCTAGCAACAATATTATGCAAACAAGAAAAGAGAAAAGTCTCCTCTAAACCCACATTAACATTGTACCCAAAAATATGAATAGACTATTGCAACAAATCCAATTCATCCTTGTTACAAGTTTTATCCTAAAAGATATGCCCAAAAGAAGACCTATCCTAGATCCTGACATTAAACTTCACCAAGAAAAGTCTCTTAGCCACTTTATACATCATTGATCCATCAACAGGAATATTCTGCAATGAAGACAGTTTATCCTTAAATTCCTGGTGAGAAACCCACATCTTCTCAAAGTAAAAAGGAAAATATCTCCTCTTACCAACCAAATCCACCGAAAATGAAATCAGGACATGATTTGAACCCAACCTAGTAAGAGCCAAAAGAGAAAAGGAATAGGCAAGTAACCAGTCAGGAGAAAGGAGAGCCCAATCCAACTTAACTTCGATAAGGGCATCGCCTACTCTTTGATTTGACCAAGTATAAGAAGCCCCATGTAGATAAACATCATATAGAGAATTATCATTAATGAAACTCGTCAATTCAAACCTACTATCATCCACAACCTGAGAGACCTCTTTCTTTTCCAAATTGTTCAGAGGCATGTTAAAGTCACCCATAACCAGCCATTGATCAGTAAAATGGATAGATTTGAAGGAATTCAGATTCCCCCAGAACCTCTTTCTAGCACATATTGAATTAGGAGCATAAACATTGGAGGTGATCTAAGAGAAGTTATCCCTAATATGTTGAAATGAGGTAGCAATATGGTTTGGTTCCCCAAACATAGCCATCCCCCTCACCACCTTAGGATTCTAAAAGGTAGCATCTCCCCCAAAGGCTCCATTAGCATCAAAACCATGAAACCCACAATCTTTGAAGAATCTATTCTTAATTCTATCTAGCTTATCCACTGACATTTTAGTCTCCTGAACAAGGATGATATTAGGTCTATGATCTCTTACTAGATTGGAAAGAAGATTTTGCTTATGAGGGTTATTCAACCCTCGAATATTCTAGGATAGAATCTTCATCAAGATTTTTGAGGTGTGCTTTTCAAGTACATCTCAAACAAGGTTTTCTGGGAACCTTCCGCGATATCTAAATTGCTTTCATTTTCCCTATGCTATTGCAATGTAGGTCTACCTCTACTCCTTGGTTTTGATCCACTATCCACTTTCTAGTGATTTCTTATCAAAACACTAGAAGGGGAAACATGTTTTTTATTGTTCCTAGTATTAATCAGAGAAAAGGGAGGCTCACTTCTCTAGAATCAGCCTAAGAGAGGGAGCATCACAAATAATCTCCAATGATAGAAGAGGTGAGCACAACATTTTTACCTTGAGTAGGCGATGCTTTAAGTTGACCAGTTTTAGCAAACTACTCAAGCCCCACCACACACATAGTCCCCAATAATAGACCTTCTTTAGCCAAACACATATACGGTTTCTTAAAATCTAAAAAAATCTCATCTACAGGAACCAACTCCTTAACCCCATCAGTTTTCTTAAATAGATGGTCCTCCACACAATGAACCAACTCCCCTTCTTCCAAAACAACAACTTATTGAGAGAAATATTTAGCCAAAGCTCCAACAAGAGAAGCCTCCTTCACCACGGATTTAACCACATCCTTTTTAGGTTTGAGGTATTTAGAAATAGTAGAATCCTTCATTGCCTCCAACATAGAGGATGCCACAATTTGAGCATCCACTCCTAAAGAAAGATCCTTAGATAGAGAAAACACCTTACAATTTGAGGGTTCAGCCACCGAAACCCCACCCAACACCATCCCTTGGAGATGAGAAATCTAAGGGATAGTGCTAGACCCCTTAGAAGACCTCTCATTTTCCTTCCACTCCTTAAGGGGAGACTAAGAATACTTTAGAGGAGGCTTAAGAGGCTTGACCAGACATTTCTTTGACTAGTGACCAACTTTCTTACAGTGAAAACAAGAAAAAGGGATAGTTTCATATTCCACAGCTTGATTCCACACACCCAACATAGAATTAATCTTGATCCTCTCAAGTAAAACAATAGATTGATCAACAATCACACAAAAATGAGCATAAACCAACTTTTTCCTCAAGGAAGTTATTTGGTCAATAGACAACAGTTTCCCAAAAGTATTGGCAATACCTGTGAGCACTTGCTCATCCCAAAACACCAACAGGAGGATAAGAAAATGAATCCAAACTAGGTCCAAAGAGAATGAGCATGAGCTTGGGTTAAAACTAGTCTCCCACTTCTTAAGAACCAAAGAATATTTTTCAATCACCCATGGCCCTCCGATAAGAAAAATTACCACATCTTCTTCACAAGTAAAGGAGAAAGAGAGGAAACCTCTCGCCATCATAGCAACCTCCACATGACCCTTCAACCTCCACCTATTGGAAGTTTGGAAGTCTGTCATTGTTGATGTTGCTTGGCAACATGACCATGAAATGTACATACATCAATTGATTTGTCTGACCCAATGTTTTCATTGATGTCAAAATTTGGAGAAGCATTTTTTTATCATTTGTACAAATACTAACTATACTAGAAAGGTGATCTATCATAAATTTATCTAAGTGTTCTCTACTAATAGTGTTGTGGTTTAGTGCGTTGGTTTTTGGGTCCACACTTCACCGCAAGAAAATTTATAACTTTGTGCTTGTAACCATATCATTATGACTAGATTATATAGCTATATTCAAGATCTTGAGAAGTTTTGTGAAGAGTACTAGAAGTTATCATTGATAGAGTTCAACTCTGTATATTATTGTCATCTCTTTGTTCAGTATACCAGTGTGGGAGATTTCACATTTTCTTGACAAGAATGTTTTGATGTTGTAGTTCTAAAATCAGTCTCACTGATGTCAGAAAAATGACAATCTGAAGAAATATTAAATTTGGAAGATGTGTATATTGGGAAGCATGTGCATGATTGTAAGTCTTTGTGATTAGGTCCTATTCCTAGCTGACTTAATACATTATATGTGCTGAGAAGATCAAATATACATTGAAAATGTTAGTTGGATCTATCTTGGATCCATGTTGACTTAAAATTAAGAATTGCACATTTTTCTTGTGCATGAAAATGATTTTGAATATTGTGTGGTGTCTATAGAAGCTATTTTGGATTGTTTTGTCTACATCTAATTAGGTTGACCTAATTAATGTGTGTGGATGTATTTGGGTATATATATATGAGATATTTTGGAATTTTAGAAAGAGACATAGATGGATGTGTGAGTAAAAATGAGATATCAAATGCAAGTGGTGTTATATGATGCGAACATGTGAATTTAGTGATGAGTTTAGAATCAAAGCAGAGTTATTGAGCGATTGTTAAGTAGAGCATCACTTCATATTCAAAGCTTCAAAGGAACTAAAAAACAACACAAGAGAGGTGCACTTTGTATCAATTCATACTTTGGCAATGAGCCACCATTTTTGTATTGCACTTAACTCTAGTTGTGAGCCTTATTAGGATAGTATGTCTTGGAAATGAGCCCCTATAATATACTATATCTGGATATAATATATTGTGAGCTAATCCTCACTGTGGTTTTTCCCATTTTGGGTTTTCCACATAAAAATCTTGGTATTCATGTGTTTCATAGCTTTGTGAATGTATTGTGCTTTCATTTCTTATTTTAGTTAATATGGTTTAGTGATTGAATATGTTGTGTTCAAAAAGTTATAGAATACTGATTCACCCCCCTCTTAGTATTCTGAATGTTCAACACCACCGCTTGAGTACAATATTGTAAACAAATTCAATATTTGGAAATCGACCCAAAAAATTTCCCACCAGAGTCATGTCCATCGAATCCAAACTCTTCTCGATGATGTAGTCAGGAATAGAAATAGAGTACTCTCTAGCAACAGGTTTAGCAAGGAAACCAAATGAGGGGAAGGAACTCTTACCTTTAGGTCTAGCACTAAAAATATATGACCAACGAGGCCCATCAAACAAGACCTCAACATGCTTCTATCCTTCAACAATAGAATCAGCAATAGGAATATTGGACACAGGACAAGAAGACAAACCCACATCCACAAGAATCAAAGGGCCCCCCACAAAAGTAATACAAGAATCAATTACCACAGAAGCCAATGATTCCAAAAAACCAACCACAAAAAAGGACCTACCATCCTTACCATTAGCCATAAAAGAAGCTGACACATATGAAATAACCATTTTCCCATCAAAAAACCTACTGCCATTATTGCTTGCTAGAGAACTAGACTTTCCCACCTTCAAAGAATTTGAAAAATCAGCACCTCCGCAAGAAGAGAGCTCCATTAAATGAATGTAAATTATAATATTTGTTAATTTAGATTAAAAAAATTAATTATAATTTGTTTATTTAATTTTTCTACAATTAAATATTGGTTCTATTTTTTAAATTGAACATTGTATATATGTGTATAGGATATGTTTTTGTGTTCATAGTAAAGGCTAGAAACATAGAAGGTCTTAGTTATTATTTATTACATTGCATAGAGGAGAGGATGAAGTTAAGAAAACTAGAAATAAGTGATGGAATTTTGTCTCATAGGTTAAGTTGTAGTGCAAGGGATATATCTCAAACAAGTCAAAAAATTTCAAAATGGGATTCATTTTATTGATTACCATCTTGAAAACATGGTCTTACAATATAGCCACCTAGTAATTGCTAATGGTCTATCTCTTCACCAAGTTCCATGTGCATGTGGACGTCATAGGTGGAGACAAGATATAAATGATCATCAAAGAATATTAGAATTTATTGAAGAGCGAGATAAACCAATCGATGTGGTACTTGAATGAGATATTTTTTTTGGAATGAATATTTTGCTTAGTTTAACACCAAAAATTCTATTATCTTGGTCATGTAATCAAATATTTTTAAATTTAATTTACATTTAAGTAATTAAGAACAAAAAGTGTGCCCCTTAGAGATATAACTTTTGGATGTGATATGTTATTTTCCTTGTTTCATTCAAACATGCTTGAATGTTATTAAATTTACATAATATATTTTATTTTAGTTAATATATCTTTCTACCTAGATTGCACCTATTACATTAATATTACATGTCACATGTCATGTATGAAAAATTATATCTTTTGTCCTTGTGTGTCATTATATAATCATATTAATACATTCATAGAGCTATACATTTAGATGATGTTATGTTATATTGAACTTGGTTAGTATCTTTTATATTAGAATGACCAAGTGGTAGAGCTTCACAATGGTTCCAGATGCATCTTGTTTTCTTTATCCATGTACATCCCATGACACATGATTTCATAAAGAACTTATAATTATCTATATTATAATTGATTAGAATGATGAATCATAACTTATATTAATGTTATATTCTACATCTAGAGCGATTCCAAAAATTTTATAGTGATGTTATATTCTACACCTAGAATGATTTCATAAAGTTTATAGCGATGTTATAAATTGAAATTAACACGATATATATATATATATTAGCAAGTTCACATCTTGTTTTCTAAATTATATTTAACTTTAGCACGAGTTTAGTTTATGTTGTTAAATTTGTATCGATATTTTTATATACTAGTCCTAGTTCACATGTATGATGATACTTATGGACTTAAATTCATGCTGTCATGATTTATTTTTCAATCCTAATTCATCTAAGTCTACTTTAATAATATGGCTTTGAGAGGAATCATAATTCACATGATTTAATGTACTTACATGGACTTAAAGCCATGCTCTAATGATTTATTTTTAAATCCTAATTAATATTTAAGGCCAGACTAATATAGCCAAGACGTTCACCATAATTCACAACATGGTTTTAATATAATATCTTTAAACAATATTAATTTACCTCTCATTCCTTAAAACCAATTACCAAAATTAATTATAATATATTTAAATAATATTAATTACCATCATTTACTCAATTAATTTACCTCTCCTTCCTTAAAAATTATTATCTTTAAACAACCTAAGGATTTTTATATCATGAACATTAATCACAAAGAAATCAAAAGTAAGATATATTACAAGTTTGTATTTTTTATGTACATGCACCAGGTCTTTTTATTATAAACATATTAAACCATGAAAACAATCTTAGAGAAATACAAATTGGTTCTAAATTACTCCACATAATTTAGTAACATATTTGATTGAAATTGAATCAAAATCTAAGAGACTATGGGATTTGGTATTAAAATGATCAAATATGGATAGAGGAACTCATAATGACTAATGAAAAGATCATCAATGTTTAATTATCATGAAAAAATTCTTAGATATAAATCCAAATTGGTTCTAAATTACTCCACATAAATAATAGCATATTTGAAATTGATTCTATTGACCACAAGGAACTTACAAATATTGAATGAATATATAAACACACATGCACATGTAAACCAAATCATATATATTTAACCAAATTTCATATTGCATGTCATCATACATAAACATAAGTTCATAAACATAAACATGTAAAAATATAAATCATGTGGACCTAAGGGATATATGATATCTAAAATTTACACATATATAAACATGCACATATATACAGATCTTTGAAACATATGAAGTCATAAGCACAAATGTCATCTATGATATATATATCTCAAACATAAATGTACACATGTGCAGATATATCAATAGATCTAAAACATAAACATAAATTCAAATGTCTAGAATCGATATAAACACATGTTTAGAGTAGATAACAAATATAAGTTCATAAACATAAAATTTCTACATGCACATATATGATCTCTAGATCTCAAACATAACATGACCATGTTCTAGCTCGAATATATAAATAAAACAATAAATGTACATTTATAAACTAGTAAAAATTGGTCCCCTAAACTAATAAATGAATTAGCTCTAGGACATGATTATTAATTTTTCCACTGAACTAGTAAAAATCGGTCCCCTAAACTAAACAATTAATTTTTAGAATAATTTAAAAAATGCATATATACAATAGCATAAATAAACCTGAACTAATAAATGGATTAGCTCTAGGGCATGATGATTGAACATAAATGAACATGATAATTGAGGATCTTTCAATTAATCATGAATATATATTAAATACACAAGTAACTAGATTGATCCAAAGAGAGTATGAATTTTAATACATTTTTTGAATCAACACACATAGTTCAACATAACATTGAGAAGATCGAGAGAAAAAAACACCACATAATCAAGTGAAGAGATCATGCATAAATCCATCTAGGTGATATAATTTCTAATTAGATATATTCATAAGCACATAATGGAGTTCATCTAGAAAGTAAGAGGTTAATCATAAGCTATTTGTGCATAGTGGACCATCAACTTGGAAGGAACAATATCTAGGAATAAATTAGTAGAGTAAATGTCAATATAACAAATTATAAGATTTATTGGAAATAATTTTTGAGAATGATGATAAATAAAATTCCTTGGTCATGGCTATATAATTTTTTCTACAAACTTGACCAATAACTTGCAACTAGGAAACCTAGAAGCTCTACCTCGATAAGAATTTTGAGTGATTATTCCTTATAAAATTTAAATTATTTGGTACAATGAAAAGATAACACTAGAAGAGAAATCCTCATAAATTAGTAATTGGACGGATTCATGAGCCCTATTTTATTTTGTATTTAAAAAATTGATAGTATCAATATGGGGAAAATTTATTATCTAAAGGAGACATTGGATAGAGTAATTAAGATACTCTAGAGAGGATCATCCTTTTGATCTTAGTCCTTCTAGAATAATGTTAGTCTCTATATGATTCTAGATCATCCTAGTTAATGATTAATTTTGCATCACCCAAATATTTATCAAAGGGGTCTAGGAGTATTTTAGTTTCATGTATGTAATTTTCAAGGAAATGATATACATGGATGAGTTATAAGAGGTTAAGAGACTATTCTAGCTAACTTAAACTACAAAAAAAATATAACAATTTGTATCTTTAATACAAGGCTATTTCATATTTTATAGTAGTGTGTTACATCTTGAATAGTAGCCTATGATAACTTTGGCAACAAAGAACTTTAACAATGTAGTGTAGAAAATTTTATACCTTAACAATTTCACACTATGTTTTGGCCCCCTAAATTATTGGACCTAATTAAGTCCCTAATATCCTAAATTATGCATTCCAAAGCCTATTTTTATCATTTTCCGACAAATTTGCAATCTTTAAATAAATGAAAATAATTAATGTTATGATCCTGACACTTAACTTCGACCTAGAAAATAGGGCTAGGACCCATACACCCATGGGCATATGGGTCATCCTATCTTATTGGGGACCAATTTTTAATATGTTGTTGGTGGAATTTTCTAGGTCATCATATCATCTCGTAATGAGTGACCATTCGAGTGTGAATCCTAATCCAATAAATGTATTGAGCCCTACATATATACATATACAAAAGTGTAATTAAATTAAAAAATATATAAATATATATACACACACATGAACAAGCAGTAACATGTGCTACCCTCAAACTACCCTCAAACTAGCAGTAACATGTGCTACCTCTACCTAGACACATATGCATGAATACATAAAAAAGGAAAATTAATTTTGAGTTATATTTAATTTATAAAAATGCTTTGTATGTTTCCAATGACTACACATGTATTTATTTAGAATATTAAAAACTTAAAAATTATATGTACATATATAGTTGAATCACCTATGCATCCTGAGTGTTGGCTTCTACAATCATATAATCCACCAACTCCTCTATAGTCCTACCTTGGACTAGCTCTACCAATGATATGTGTAGGAGACTATGCAAGTGAGATGGCATCAACCCTAAAGAGAGCATCTCCATAAAACCTCCTCTCACAGCCTACTTGAGTGTATCAACAGATGTATGGGAATTTGTAGTAGCAGTAAATGATTGGGTACATGTAGCAACAATGACAGGGCACCTGTAGTAGCATAGTCATCAATAGGTGTATGTGCATGTGTTGAAGTGGTGGAATGGGCAATATGTGGCTCATGTGCCCCACGAGATGATCTAGATGTAGGATTGATATCAAAATGTTGAGAATGAGCTACTAGACTCTATAAATTCCCACAACACTGACCTACAAAAAAACTAACCTATACTAAGGGTATCCCCAACTATGATGAGATCACACCATAAGCTCTCATCAAGTCATCAAAAAATCTATAATATATGTATCCCTCAGAATTTGGGCATCATGTGCAATCTGGTCTATATCAGTTAAAGATGGGATGCTTGTCACAACATATACATCTAAATCATTAGGCGACGGTATACATGGATGTCTCATCAAGTATCAACCCATGTAACCTATAGATATTTGTTCAGCTTGGACTATAATATCAATAATATTGTCAATTGATTCCCATTGGGAAGCAATGACAACCTGGTGTCCAATAGGGCTAATGGATGGAGCAACAACAAGCATCCTCTGCCCAACCAAGGCCCTATAATCTACTAGTTGTTGATCTTCAAGATGATAAGCATCCCTTTCATAGACCCTACCATGCCCCTATCCAAAATGAGGTGGTAAATCCAAATAGTTAATAGTGAGGCATAAATGGACCTTAGCGTATAGTTGTGAAAAATATAATGGAATTTGATTGTTATTTGGATAACGACCATGTGTTGCAAGAAATCATGGATATCTTAGGATCTATGCACCTAGTCACTTGATATGTCATAACTTGAGATCTAGTGGAATATTGAGCAAAAAAAATAATTTTGATAGTTTTATTTGGCACTCTAAGCTAGACTATACTTAAAGGAACATCACCTAAAACCTCATCCATCATCTAGGTAAGGATGACTACTAAAGCCTCCCCAAAACATGCATGCACACCTCCTAATGTCTATCTAATCATAACTAAACTCTCTAAAATACCCTCATAATTACTTTTCTAGACTCTCGTGGTCAAAAGGTCAGCTAAAATCAATCTTAATCTCTAAATATTTGTATCTATATGTGCCCAAATCCCATCCATACCAATGGATTGTATAAAAATCAAGTGTTACCTAATTTTCACCTGCGGGCTCAAACAGGCAGGGAAATCTATGTTTCAGGTGTTCATGAAGGCCCAATGGGGACATTGTTGTGTAGGATTAAATCATACACCCAATGATATTTCTCAAGGAAGTCTATTAGAAAGCATGTCTCATTCGGATATGGCATAAAAATCTTGATAAATAAAGTCGTTGAGACCCTCCTATTGTCTTCCTAACTAGCAATGTGTTATACCCGTTTGAAATCCTCATGGTCCCCAAGACATCTCAGTTGCTATGAAGTTTTATATCTCTCTGCTTGGGATGTCTCGCCGATAGTTGTTCATAGGGGTGGTGTCAGGAGGAATGGAAGGGGTCGGTGTAATGTCTCACCGAAAGGTGGGGACTTCGGTACAATGTCTCGCCGATTGAGGGGAGTCTTGCCAATAGCGATGAGCTTGCCAATGGAAAAGGATATCGGTATGACTCTTAGTGCCCGCTATGACCTCTTGTCGAATGCAATTGTCTCAGAATTTTTTTTGGGATATCGATATAACTCCTGCAGCTCGATATGAAGTCTCGCCAACAGTCCTAGGCTATGCCGACTGTCCAATGGAATTTAATCACATCAGGGAGACACGGCTAGTGTCTCATCGACATGTGATTTAGTCTGAATAGCTTTTGACCACCTAAGAATCTTACGTAGCATGTGTTCACACAATCAGAGAGAACTAAAGGCGAACCATTGATCATTTGACTCATTGACTACCCCTATGAAGAAGATCAACAAAATGTAAGCAACATGGATCTGCTCTATGATAAAAAATGATGGATCGATTCGGCATACAAGGGTGTCGTCTGTCAGGATCTAGGAGGAAATCTAATGCTGATACCCGAAAGGGGAGGTCAACATGCAAAAAGATCTAGGGCAAGACATAGGCAGAAGGGAAGAAGGAGCTGCATGTCTCAGTGAAAACTATGATGTCTACTAACAAAGGTGGATCGACATTAATGATAATGCTGCAGAATATTCAAGGTAGCTCTTCAAGGAGGTCTCGAGGGTGGACACGAGGGCTACGAGTTAATGCGACAATTGCAAAAGATCTGAAAGACCATCCCTGGATCGATCCTTCACTGACATGGACACGGGGATGCACATTGAATGCATTAACTATATTCCAAAAGATCTGAGGGCCGATGTGTTCAACAACCGACTCATTTTTGTAAGCCCTAGGGTAGAGGCCGATGCTTTTGATTTTTGTTGTATATATGGCATTTTTACCTCATTTTGAGGGGAGTTCTTATGCTTTTCAGAAGTTTGTGACTTTGGTAGTCCCTTCTCATATTAGCACACTTTTGTAACTCATTTGGAGCATAATATACCGAGTTTACCTTGGTCACTATTGATGATTCAAAATTACTATCTTGTTCTTGCAAAGTGTTGAGCATTTCAGGTTAATGATCAAGTTATTTTGTGAATTTCTTCTATTCCCTTATAACTTTATCTTTTGTTTTCATGCCTTCCTTTGCAAAAGTATCATTATATGAATCACAAACTCTGTTCACATAATCACACATGGATTCTAATCTGTGAAAATATTTTTCTTTCTTGAAAAAGTGTGTGAATCAAACCTATTTGTGAAACATTAATGCAAAGCTTATAGAAATTTGATGTGTAATCTTATGTTCATTGTCAATTTTCAAGTGTAAATCAAAGTATTCTATTGCTCTTATCAGTTCGGTGTATCACCATAGGGTTTAGTTTTATTTTTATGCACTCCTTCTCCCTTTTCCTTCAAAAAGAATCAGTAGAATAGAAACACCATAGGAAGCCGACCTTCTCCAGAGGTTGACCTTTGCTTACAAGTAATCCACAACTTTAGAGGTCTTCCCATGTTACACTGGATTGTTGAATTTTACATTCAACAAGGTGCAAAATCTAGGAGATAACAATTTTGGCACGCCCAGTGGGACCAGTCCCACGTTATATTGCTAGTTTGGAATGCAACCAAGAAGTTTCAGACTTTACAGAAGTCATTTTTGCATACTTGGTGACTCCATAAAGAGAAAGAACTTCAGAATCAGTGCTTTTAGAGTTTATGAGAAGAGTTCAGACAAGGATCAGCTTAGTTCCTTTTGAATATTTGTAGTTGTCACCACCCAGAAGACAAGGCATAGTAGCAAAAAGAGCACCTCCTTCTAAGAGAGTACAGTCTACACCACCTAGTTGTAGACCAAAAATTGCACTTTTCCCACCAAGGAGAAAAGGCAAGGCAACAGAAAGGTCAGGGACAACTTTTGTTTATTCTAGAAGAACTAAATCTACTCCTCCATCTGTGAGATTCCATATTGTTGTCTCATCTTTTGCTTCACTTGGAGTGCAGGTAAATCCACCTCTAGTGGATGCTCCCAGAAATTAGCCTTTTGTACCATTTAATGGAGGTAATCCATTAAATTTGGCATAGCACAATGACATTCCAATGGCAGCTTTCAAGAGCTTTCCAATTTTCACGGGGGAAAATCAGACTACCCTGATTGAACATAAACATGATCTGGCTTCCTTATATGGTGTGCACTATATCACACAAGAAGACGTAGTTGTAAGACTACTTGCAGCATCATTCAAAGGAAGAGAATTACAGTGGTTTAGGATTCTTGGAGTAGGTTCAGTTGCCACCTGCGATGAGTTGGGTGACAAATTACACAGGCAGTTTAGGACAGGTCTGATAATTTTTCTTTGTTGGAGCAATTAACTACGATTAAGAGAGCTCCTCAGGAGCAAATGAATGATTTCAATTTCAGATTTCAAAGAACCTGTGATAGAATTCTCGCAACAGTGAGACCACCTCCAGAATATGCATTTTTTTACTTTTTGAAGGCTCTTAACAGCGATATAGCCGTTATGATACAATCAATGGGGGGTGTTTCCCTACCAGATGCATTTTAAATAGCAATCAGAGCTGAAAATAGCCTAATACAAGCTGGTAAACTTTCTCCTAGGCCACCAATGCCTATATTTCTAGATATTCATTTGAATATCCCTTTGCAAATACCACCTTTTGCACCTTTGCCACCTGTTCCAGTTGCTGTAACACTAGAAACTATTGTTCCAAGATCTTCAAGGGAGTTACAGGAGATCAAAAGTTTATTATAGACTTTTGGAAATAAGCTTGTGAGCTTGGAAAAGCAACAATCATATAACAGGCCTTATCAACAGTAGAATTCAGGTCAGCAACAACAATATCAAGGTAATAGACAGGCTTATAAAGGCAACTACTAGGGCCCAAGACAGGGTGTAAATACTAGACCTTTTCAGGTTTATGCTCTAGCACCTGTTAGTACAGTTAAGGATCTTGTCCCTATTCAAAACAACTTAGTAGTAGATTATGAGTGGTGCTACCCTTGTAACCAGCCTCACAATCAGGTCACTTGCTCAAACAGACTTATTAATCAAGCACTTATGGTACAAAATGCCTCAAGTTCACAACAAAATGCATTTAATGACACATCTCCACTACACCAAGATCAGCCTACCAATGATACTACCCTACTTAACTAGAAAGGTGAAGAATTATGTGGATTTAATGTAGATAATTCTCCAGTTGCAGCTAAAACAAGGGTGAAGAAAAGAGATTTTGAGCTTGATCAAGCAGCTAATAAAGGGAAAGCAACAGCTGTGGAACCATCTACATCTCAAGTGACTCATGGTTTTCAAAGAAATCAACAACTCCCAGCTAAGTAGCAGCCACACTTGCAAGCTAATCATGCTGGCATAAAGGTACATAATAAAGTGAACCCAATTGTACCCTATAATATTCTTGATAGTATGAAAAAGATGAATGTAACGATGTCTATGTGGGATTCATTAGCTATCCCAGGTCAAAAAGATATGTTACACTCAGCTTTGTCAAATCTCAAAGTGTCTGATGAATCTGAGTCTCCAATAGGTCAGGTTAGAGTTGTGTTGACAAATAATCCTCAAGAAGAGGATAAATAGCCCAACAAAGAGGCAAGAAAAGAAGTCAAACCACCTCCATTTTACGTGTCTGTAATCATAGGTGATAAGTTAGTTCATAACTCTATGGTAGATAATGGAGCTAGTAGCTCAGTAATGCCAAAGCAAATTGTTGACAAGCTTGGACTAAAGTATCATCCTTTAGAGAAAAGAGTGATTCAATTGGATGGTACTTATGTTAATACATTGGGTGTTATTAAAGATTTGAGTCTTACCCTTCATGCTTGTCCAAATTTTTTAGTTCCTCAAGACATATGTGTCATAGATCTCCCACCTTTCTTTTCTCTATGCCTCTCAAGAGACTTTACAACTAAGATAGGTGGTTATGTGTTAGCTGATTGGTCACATATGTTGTTTAGAACAAGATACAAAACTAAATTTACCATTAAATCTGAAAAGTTGGCTAAAGATCATATTGAGCCATATAACCCAAGTCCTATCAATGTTGTTCCTACTGCTGCAGACACAAATTGTGTCATTTTTACTGACAATGAACTGGCTGCCGCTCAAGAACTTCAAGCAGAAGTTGTTCTTGATGTGCTACTACATGAATGGGCAACTAAAAATGTTGTGGACAATCCTGTAGATTTTATTCAAGATGCTGGTATGGGTAATTATGTGATGCTCGAACCTAATGTAGAGGTTCCAAACCTCAAAAAAAGTACAGATCAATTGTTGCAACAACAAAGTGAACTCTAGGAAATGTTTTTTGATGGTACCAGAAGCAAGAATGGAGTAGGTGGAGGTGCAATGTTGATTTCTCCACTAGGTGATAAGTACTTTTTAGCTTTCCGTTTTGCTTTTGCATGTTCTCACAATAGTGTTGAGTATGAAGGACTCATTCAAGGCCTTGAGTGGGCAAGGAAAAGAGGAATCGACTCTTTGAAAGTCTATGGAGATAATGAATTGATAGTTAATTAGGTTAGAGGGCTGAATGTTGCCAAGAATGATGATTTGAAGTCGTATAGAAATATAGAATGGAACATAATTGAAGAATTTAAAGCCTTCAATCTGATTTCTATTCCACGAAATCAGAATCAGCATGCTGATAGACTTGCAAAAATTGGGGCACAGTTTGATATCCCAGGTGATCTCAAAAAAGATAAAATATAGTAGCATGTCAAGGTGGTTATCAGGCCATCAATTCCTGATATCAACATTAACTAGCAGGTATTTGAAAATGATGAGCAGATCTTAACCTTTCTACTCCAGGAAGATCAATTTTCTGTAGAGAACAAGGAAAAGATTAAACAGCAGTATGATGATCAAGTGATACAGCTGAAGACAAATAAAATTCCCAAAGGGTTCGTTATCTTGGAATCCATATTCAATTCTGATGATCGGCTTAAGAAGAAAAAAGTCGACACTCAAGTGAAAGAAGATCATTATGAAGAAGTGGAAATCTTTAAAGGTAAGCTTCTCAAATTAGGAAAAATCTATTCAGTTGAAGATAAGAGAGCTTTCATTGTTTTATGCCAAGGGTATCATGATGTTTTTGCTTGGAAATATTTTGATTTAAGAGGGTTTGATCCTCATATTACACAACATACAATTGAGTTAGAACCGGGTGCCAAGCCTATTAGAAAAAAATAGAGACCATTGAACCCCAAGCTTGAACCTTTAATGATCAAAGAGCTAACCAAGTTAGTTGAGGGGGGTATCGTATTTCCAATTAAACACACATCCTGGGTTTCTAACCTTGTTCCGGTTAGAAAAAAGAGTGGTGAGGTAAGATTATGTGTAGATTTTAGAGACCTTAATAGAGTGTCTCTGAAAGATCATTATCCCTTACCATCTATGGAACAAATTCTTGAAGCTGTTGCTGGTTCAGAGAGATTCCCTCTTCTGGATGGATATTCTGGTTATAACCAGATTCTAGTCAAAAAGGAGGATCAGTATAAAACAAAATTTACAACAAAATGGGGCACTATGGATTACAAGAGAATGCCTTTTGGTTTATCTAACGGTGGTGCCACCTTTCAGCGTGCCACGGATATGGCGTTTCAAAATTTAATTCAAAATTTTTTGCTAGTTTACTTAGATGACATAATTATATATTCAAAAAATGCAGATGAGCACTTGTCGCATCTCAAGCAAGTTTTTGAAAAATGTAGAGAATATGGAATATCTCTCAATCCGACAAAGAGTATTTTTGTAATTCATGAAGGTAAACTGTTAGGCCACATAGTATCAAAAGACAGAGTTACCATTGATCCTAAAAGAGTTAAAGCTATACTTGAACTTCCATTACCCAATCACAAGAAATGATTGCAGAGCTTTTTAGGGAGAATTAACTTTTTAAGAAGATTCATTCTTGATGTTGCAAATTTACTACAGCCCTTGACTGCCATGCTTAAAAAGAATGTAGTTTTTAGTTGGACTAGAGAAGCAAAACACAGTTTTGAAGAAATCAAGGAAGCTTTAGCATCAGCTCCAACACTGGTAAATCTAGATTTCTCTAAAGACTTCTTATATGCTTTTGGTAGCATTAGTTCAATTTCTGCTATGCTAGTTTAGAAAAGCAGTGATAATTTAGAGTAGCCAATAGCTTTCTTTAGTCAAGGACTTGCTGATTATGAAGAGAAATGTACATTTGTTGAGAAACATGTTCTCGTTGTGATCAGAAGCCTAAAGAAGTTTAAACCACTGGTTTCAAACAAAAAAATTCATATTCAGGTTGCACACTCAAGTGTAAAGGAATTTATGTTGAACAAATATCTGAGTGGAAAAAGAGTAGGGTGGATCACAAAAGTAATGGAATTTGATGTTGACATCAACATCACAAAACTTGTTAGGGGTAGAGGACTTTGTGAGCAACTTGCCTCAACCCCTGAAGATGTACAGAAATCAGAAACTGGTGTTGTTTTAGCTAATACTGATCAGCCTCAAAATGTTCAAGCTGCTGCACTTGCATCAGTTGCAAATTGGGTTCAAGAAATGACCCACTTTCTTCATACTGGTGAATGTCCACCAGGTCTAGACAGAGAAAAATGTAGATACTTTAGATTGCAATCAATTCCTTATGTCCTCATTGATAATATTCTTTTCAGGAAAGATCTGAATGGTGTTTTATTAAGGTGCATTGACATTGATCAAACAGAAAAGGTACTTCATGAGTTTCATGATGGAGTTTCAGGAGGTCACTTTGCTCCAAGGACAATTGCTTGGAAAATTATGAGTTGGTTACTACTAGCCCAACTTGTTTAAAGATGCATATGCATGGTCAAGGAAGTGTATGAAGTGTGCTTTGTTTGCAAGAAAGGAAAAGCTTCCTACTATGCCTTTACATCCAATTCAGGTAGCACAGCCCTTCATGAGATGGGGCATTGACTGTATTGGACCAATTAGTCCACCATCTAGTGTTGGACATAACTGGGTGCTTACTACTATAGACTATTTCACATGGTGGACAGAGGTAGTTGCTTTGAAAGAAGCAAATGAATCTTCAATTTTGAGTTTTTATGAAGATATAATCACCAGATTTGGAGTTCCTGACTCCATCATTTTAGATAATTCTCTTGCATTTGTTGGATTAAGAGTCACAGATTAGGTTGTTAAACACAGAATTCATTTGATTACTTCCTCCAATTATTACCCGCAGGGTAATGGATTAGCTGAAAGTACAAATAAAAATCTGATAAGAATCATTAAGAGGACTATGGAAGAGAATCAAAGAATTTGGTATACCACATTGAAATCTGCACTTTGGGTAGATAGAATAACCCCTAAGAGATCAGTTGGTAATTCTCCATATGTACTCGTTTATGGTAAAGAGGCTAGATTACCTCTATCTGCAGAGCTTCTAGCTCTAGACATTGTTCACCAGTTGGAGATGTATGAAGAATAGGACCCAATGTCTCTGAGATATGCAGAGCTCATGGAGCTCGAAGAATCAAGAGACAAAGCAATGAAAACTTTGGAGTATCATCAGCTCCAAATGAAGAAAACATTTGATAAGAAAGCTATAGCCAAGGTTTTCAAGGAAGGTGATATTGTTCTCAAGTGGGATGTGCTAAAGAGTGGTCCAGGCAAACATACAAAATTTGACCATTTCTGGGCAGGCCCTTTTGTTGTTACTAAATGCAAGGAGCATAATGCATTCCAGTTATCAAACATGGATGGAGAAAAGTTACCTATCCCAGTCAATGGGATACACCTCAAGCCTTGTTTTGAGGTTTGCTAAGTTCCTTCTTGTACATGCTTTAGGTTAGATTTCATGCATTCAAATGCATTTGAGCCATGTACAAAGCTGATGTTTTAAATCAACCTCTGAGTTATCAAGTGACTCCATGCCCAATGGACAAGTCTAGGCTATTGGTTTCCATGTTTAGCAGGCAAACATCCAGCTGAGGTCGCCAGAAATGTTACCTGATTTTCACCTCCGGGCTCAAATAGGGAGGGAAAACTATGTTTTAGGTGTTCATGAAGGACAAATGGGGACATTGTTGTGTAGGATTAAATCATACACCCAATGATATGTCTCAAGTAATTCTATTAGAAAGCATGTCTCATTCGGATCTAGCATAAAACTCCAGATGAAGAAAGTCGTTGAGACCCTCCTATTGTCTTGCCGACTAGCAGTGTGTTATACCCGTTTGAAATCCTCATGGTCCCCAAGACATCTCGGTCGCTGTGAAGTTTTATATCTCTCTCTACTTGGGATGTCTCGCTGATAGTGTTCATAGGGGTGGCATCGGGAGGAATGGAAGGGGTCAGTGTAATGTCTCGTCGAAAGGTGGGGGCTTCAGTACATCTCGCCAATTGAGGGGAGTCTTGCCGATAGCGATGAACTTGCCAATGGAAAAGGATATCGGTATGACTCTTAGCGCCCGCTATGACCTCTTTTCGAATGCGATTGTCTTAGCGACAATTTTGGGATATTGATATAACTCCTGCAGCTTGATATGAAGTCTCACCGATAGTCCTAGGCTATGTTGACTGTCCTATGGAGTTTAATCGCATCGGGGCGACACGACTAGTGTCTCATCGACATGAAATTCAGTCTGAATAGCTTTTGACCACCTGAGAATCTTACGTAGCATGTGTTCAACCAATTAGAGAGAACTAAAGGCGAACCATTAGCCATTTGATTGATTGACTACCCCTGTGAAGAAGATCAGCAGAATGTAAGCGACATGGATTTTCTCTATGATAAAATATGATGGATCGATTCAGCATACAAGGGTGTCGTCTGTGGGGATCTAGGAGGAAATCTGATGTTGCTTCCCAAAAGGGGAGGTCAACATGCAGAAAGATCTAGGGCGAGAAGCAGGCAGAAGGGAAGAAGGAGCTGCGTGTCTCAATGACAGCTATGATGTCTACTGGCAAAGGTGGATCGGCATTAATGATAATGCTGCAGAACATTCAAGGCAGCTCTTCAAGGAGGTCTTGAGGGTGGACACGAGGGCTACGAGTTAATGCAACGGTTGCAAAAGATCTGAAAGACCATCCCTGGAGCGATCCTTCATCGACATGGACACGGGGATGCACATTGAATGCATTAACTATATTCCAAAAGATTTAAGGGTCAACATGTTCAACAACTGACTCATTTTTGTAAGCCCTAGGGCAGAGGCCGACACTTTTGAGTTTTGTTGTATATATGGCATTTTTGCCTCATTTTGAGGGGAGTTCTTCTTATGCTTTTCAGAAGTTTGTGACTTTGGTAGTCCCTTCTCAGATTAGCACACTTTTGTAACTCATTTGGAGCATAATATATAGAGTTCACCTTGGTCACTATTGATGATTCAAAATTACCATCTTGTTCTTGCAAAGTGTTGAGCATTTCAGGTTAATGATCAAGTTATTTTGTGAATTTCTTCTATTCCCTTATAACTTTATCTTTTGTTTTCATGCCTTCCTTTGCAAAAGTATCATTATATGAATCACAAACTCTGTTCACATAATCACACATGGATTCTAATCTATGAAAATATTTTCCTTTCTTGAAAAAGTGTGTGAATCAAACCTGTTTGTGAAACATTAATGCAAAGCTTACAAAAATTTGATGTGTAATCTTATGTTCATTGTCAATTTTCAAGTGTAAATCAAAGTATTACATTGCTCTTATCAGTTTGGTGTATCGCCATAGGGTTTAGTTTTATTTTTATCCACTCCTCCCTTTTCCTTCAAAAAGAATCAATAGAATAGTGACACCATAGGAAGTCAGCCTTCTCCGGAGGTTGACCTTTGCTTACAAGTAATCCACAACTTTAGAGGTCTTCCCATGTTACACTAGATTGTTGAATTTCACATTCAACAGGATGCAAAATCTAGTAGATAACATTAAGTTCTAATTTTAATTCAAGTACATGTACATAGATCTATATCTAGGAAGGAGCAATATCTAGGAATACATTAATAGAGAAAATGTTCAACATAACAAAATAGATGATTTATTCGAAATAATTTTTGGGAATGATGATAAATAAAATACCTTGGTCATGGCTATATAATTTGTTCCACAAACTTTACCAATAACTTGCAACCAGGAGACCTAGAAGCTCTACCTAGATAAGAATTTTGAGTGATTATTTCTTATAAAATTTAAATTATTTGGTACAGTGGAAAGATAACACTAGAAGATAAATCCTCATAATTTGGTAATTGGACCAATTCACGAGCCCTACTTTATTCTATATTTGAAAAATGATAGTATAAATATGGGGAAAATTTATTATCTAAAGGAGACATTGGATAAATTAATTAAAAATCTCTAGAGAGGATCATCCTTTTGATCTTAGTCCTTCTAGAATAATGTCAGTCTTCATATGATGCTAAATCATCCCAGCCAATGATTAATTTTGCATCACCAAAATATAGATCATAGGGTCTAAGGGTATTTTAGTTTCATGTATGTAATTTTTCAAGGAAATGACTGACATGGATGAGTTATGAGGGGTTAAGAGAATATTCTAGATAACTTAAACTACAACAAAAATATAACAATTTTTATCTTTAATACTAGGCTATTTCATATTTTATAGTAGTGTGTTGCATCTTGAATTATGCCTATGATAACTTTGGCAACAAATAACTTTAACAATGTAGTGTAGAAAATTATATACCTTAACAATTTCACACTATGTTTTGGCACCCTAAATTATTGGACCTAATTAAGTCCCTAATTTCCTAAATTATGCATTCCAAAGCCTATTTTTATCATTTTCTAACTTAGTTGTAAGATTTAAATAAATATAAATAATTAATGTTATGATCCCAACACTTAATGTCCTAGAAAATAGGGCTAGGACCCATACGCCCATTGGCATATGGGTCCCCCTATATTTCCAGGGACCAATTTTCAAAATGTTTTTGGTGGCATTTTAACATTTAAAATCCAAATTTCAAATGTCAACTTTTGGAATTTGATTTTTTGGGAAATTAGAACAATTGCATATAAATACCTAGTTATTTTACCATTTGAAATCTAACAAGCATTAACAAGGGAACTATTGGAAAACTTATGATAAAGAGGACTATTGAGCAAGTCAAGACCAAAATTTTAGATTTTATTGCAAAAATTCAAGATCCAACATCATGTCAACTTCTATGTGTGTTCGTGTTCATGTCTTTTGAAGGCTAACATTATTGTAGGTCTCCAAGCATTCAAGAAAGTCTATCAAGCAAGTTCCAAGATCCTTGAGGTGATGTGTATGACTTCAATCATGCAAGGAAGCCATTTAAGGGTGGTGAGTTGCAGCATTGTGTTCATTCATCATCCCTTCCTTTCTATTATCATTTATATCATTGACATTTCCATTGTGGAAGTGGAAACACTAACACGGGGTTTGACTGAGGAAAGCTCCCAAAATGACCCAATATTTCTCCTCTTTCTGAATTTCCAAGTTATAGGTTTGAAGAGGATTGAAGGAATCTTGAAGGAAAAATCTCCATTATTCCATTTGTTGTCATCAAAGTTTCCAAGCTACAAAAACTCAATTATAGAATTTATTGATGACATTTCAACACTTCTACAACCTAGAATCAGGAGCTCAAATCTTGCATCAAAGGATTATAAAAATAATTTTAGGACCCCTCATTAAGGACCCATTTTCCCAAAGGTGACCTAGTCCTTCTACAACACTCAAACTCAGCTTTTGGTGACATGTACACATCATCCGACACTTCCTAGATCTACCTACAATCATTAGTTTCAATTTGTGCATTTCTGTAACATTGCATTTTTCTTACTATGTCAAATAGATCAATTAGGTTAATCATTCCAAATCATTTCCAATCCATTTCTAAGACTCTAAAAAATTGGATGCAGGTCTAATTAGCTCACCTCTTTGGTTGATATTCAATGTATTCACCTTATTGATCCACCTTTCTAATGAAATATAGAAAATGGATCCCAAGAAGAACCCTAGTGTTTACAGATACAAACATTAAAAAGAGGTTCACCCTTTTTTATGTTTCATTTTTGTGAACCTGACGTTTGACATCATAGCTTTCTAATTTGATAGTCTTTCAAACCCTAGATCTAGGTTTTTCATCATTTTGTCTTGCATTTCTCATTTAGGGTTTCATATTTTCATCATAAAATAATAAAAATCCAAAAATATTGCATCCATATTACATCATAACTTGAATTAGGGTGTGTTTCAGTTATTTAGATTAGATTTTTTAGTTTCAAATTGCATTTAAAAAAGTGCCATTTTGTTTCAAAATTATCATACATTTGCATTTGCATTACATTAAAAGATTCTAGAAAAGCAGTCACTATCAAACCTATTTGTAGATAGGAACAACCTTAAACAACTTAGACATTCAACTTTTTAGTTTTCAAAACCCTAAACAAGGACCCATTAGCCCTTGGGTGACCCTGTCCTTGTATAGGTGCATTAACAATCTTTTTTGTACTTGATTGTCTTTGTCTGCTTAGTTTTCTTATATTTGCATATCTCAATTGGAAATTCATAACTGCATTTTATAAAGAATTTTGTATTTAGTTCATTTTTCCAAAAAAAGTGCATTATTTAGGGTCAAATTTTACATTCAAAATCATCTTTTCTAGATCTCTACATCTTGCAATTAGTCAAGTATTACATTTTAGATCTAAAAATTGCATTCAATTTTTTTCAAGCATCTTTCACATAATTGCATACTTGCATTTTTGCATCAAATTGGGATACCTTAAGCAATTTTGGAAAAAAAACTATTATTTCAACTATTTGAAAGTAGAATCAGCATTGTCAAACAATGTAGTACATAATCAAACTTTGAACTTTCAGAACCCCTAACCAAGACTCAAATTCCCTTGGGAAACTCCATCTTGTTGTGCATTATCAAAAAAAAATTCTCAAATATCTGTTTCCGTGTTTCCTATTTGCTCCTATTGTTTGATTCATGTTTCTAGTCATTTACTTGTGTTGTTTATCAGTTTAGTGTTCATAGTGGGTACACTTCAACATTTTAAAACTTGTACGAGTTTCACGACCTGGTGTCCTATTTTCAATACTTTATAGATATGTATTTCTAGACTTATGAAATCATACGTTGGTTTTACTTTTTCTATGGATCATGAGTCTTCTGACTCTTTCGTGACTAGTGTTGTCAATGATCAACTCATCTTGGACTCTATTCCTGATGCTACCATATGAATGACAACCTTACAAACACCTATCTTCACAGACATTGAGACTATGGTTTCCCATGTTCTTGAAGAAAAACTAATAAAATTGGAAAAGTATTTAGAAAAACATTAAGATTATGTGAGTACTGAATTTTTTGTTGGTACAATGATTCTTATAATTAACAACATGAGGAAACTGCTTCATGATGATCATGAATTAGAAGTTGTGTGTAGCATAGCCCACATAGTTGATGATAATATACCTACAATGGCTAGTTGTACTCAAGCTTTTGGATAACCTCAAAGTCAAGGAGGAAGTCAAGACTCCCTCCCTACCCCCATAGCCTATATTACTACATACACAAATCCAATTTTTGCCTCCACCATACAACAAAGCATTGGAACAACTTTAACAATAAGCATTTCCATTGGAAATCCTTATGGTTTTGGACCCTCACATGCCACACCTCAAGTTCCATCCCCACTCATAACTTAGCAACATATTAGCCCACCAAGAACATACACTATTCCACCATATTCACCTCATTCCAAAAACATGTCAAGTAATGATTCTATCATAAACCAACTCTTGGAAAATGTGACATCACTTCAACAATAAATCTAAATAATGAACCAAAACCAAATTGGACAACCATCACAATATATCATAAGGATTCCATTGTCACTTAAGATATTGAAAACAAAAATGCCACAAAACATAGAGATCCCCCAATTTAACAATTACAATGGTAAAGGGGACCCTAGTAGCCACATATCAACATATACCACCATGTGTAGTGAATTTATTTTTGAGGAAATGCATGGCCTTAGAATGGTTTTTTTAATTTCCAAATAACTCAATCCACTCATTTAATGATCTTTTTGATGCTTTCTTCAATCACTTTCAAGTCAACATTGGTACTAAGATTAGCATAACTAACTTAATGTGATGCAAAAAAAAAAAAAGATGAAAAGGTGACAGATTTCATAAACCACTATTAGTTGATATTATCACAAGTCAATCTAACTCTTCCTAATGCAAAAATCCAAAGAATGTTCATTGCCAATTTTCAAAATGACATAAGGGAAAAATTCCACTTAATGAAATTTCCATCCTTTATAAGCTTGTGGATGACGCTTCATGACTATCGTAATTCGATAAGTATGAAGAAGAATTTTCATCATCTCATATTGAGAAATCCAAGCCTATACATCAAAACAATTCTCAACCATTCAAGAAGCCAAACAAGAAATTTTTAAAGATAAATCCATCCCAAAAAAATCATGTTGAACCTCAAGTTATGGCCATAAGTTCAACCCCATACCAATTTAGGGCAAAATATAGGCAGTTTACCCCTCTACCTGATTCCCTCCATTCAATTATGTTGCAAATATTTGGTAAGAATATAATCCGCTTTCCGCCAATTAGCCCTATAGATACAACCAACCCTCTACCTCCAAGCTTTAATCCAAGTTCCTTTTTTAAAATATCACTACAGAAATGGACATGATACGAAACAATACATGCATGTTAAACATCAATTTCAAGACCTCATTGATTCTAATCACATTTGATTGGGTGGTGTTAATGGTAAAGGGAATAATCCAGTTGCCCTGCCTAACCAAAATTTACAAATTTTTACCACTCACATGCCTAATCATGCAACCAACTTTGTGCAAGCTTGTGATGATGATGACATGAATACTGATACAACTAATGACATGAATAATTATTACAATAGTAATGAAGATGGTCTACAAACAATGGTTGGTTTTGTGGAGGTGCAACCTTGTAAGGGAAAAACCACCATATTACCCAACATTTCTTTCACTAATGATGATGCACTTAGACATGTGTTTGATGGTCCTCTCTAAATTGTTGGTCGTATCAATAACAAACCTGCAAAAGGAATACTTATTCATCCCGCATGTGCAAAGAATGTGATCATTGAGGAATTTATTTTTGTGAAAGAGCTTTATCAAGATTCATATGAACAATCAAAATCATGGATAAAAACTCATGATGGTTTTGCTCACCCTACAATAGGTTTCATCACACTTCCTCTCAAATTTGGACCAAAATAATTAGATGGATCATTCTCCATCATCCCATCATCGTATGAATTTCATGTGAAGCTATGTTATTCATGGATACACCCCATGAATGTTGTCTTGTTAGTTATTCACAACTGCATAAAGTTTCCCTTTTGAAATGGGATATTTACAATGAACCATAGTGGATTCAATCCTTTGTCTTCTCATGGAAATTTTTCATTAGACTTATTTTGGCCTCAGCCTAAGGAACCTATAAAGCCTCGTGAAGGTTTCTTTTTCAAGTCATACAAAAGTTCAAGGCAAAGTGCATAACAGAGTTATCTCTTAGCAATATTCCTAAGTGTGATAGGTCCATGGTTTTTCCTTCTCCCCAACCCATCATGGATGAACCTATGATTGAGCCAAAAACCATTCCAAATAACCAAGATAAATATGTTGTAGTCCCTCCACCCATATCATATAAGAGACCAATAGATAATAAGATGATTCCCTTCGTTCCTCCAAAGATAAAACAAGTGTATAGACCTAAGAGACAATGGTTTCCCAACTCCTGATGATTCCTTCAGTTCCTCCCTTATGGGAAGAAAATAAACCTATGGTTGATAAACCTGCTCCTACCTCATTACAACTTGAAAATCATGCAAGAAGAAATATAAATGCTACAGAGTGTAGGTGTAGACGTCATTCTAACGCTCATCAATTGGAAGAAAAGAACAAAATAATTCATGATAATCCAACACCCATGGAAACAACTCAAGAAGAAATCCATCTTTCACCAAAACAAGACATAAAACCAAAACAAGAAATCAAACAAGAAAATTCATTTATACAATTTTCATAAAACCTCCCAATGTGATCAATTTGGATATTGATGATGAGATTTCTAAAATTGATGAGGAGGTGCATAATGAGCTTAATGTTTTATTTTCAAATAAAATGAATTTACATGGGAGAAACCATGATGATCCTCCTAATGAGAGTGACCCACCACGTGTTTCACTTGGAGATGCTCCTAGTACAACACGTGTTGTAGTCCCTTTAGCTAGTTGCACACCTTCCATTTATGATGAGCAATATTGGGATATGGATGACTTGATTTATGTCAAATCGCATCTGCAATACTATTTTATGTTTGTATTGTGTGTTCTTTGTGTTTGTGTGCACATGATGTGATCTCCCATGTTGTGCTACTTGGCGTGTCTTTATGTTTGTGAGCTTTCTTTGGATAACCCTTGTTGCTTTGTTGGCACAAGGATACAAAGGAAACCAACCTATCATGGCCTTCCTCTATTTGTATCTTTGTTCTTCTATACGTTGTAAACTTTATTTTTTTACCTCTTTATTTTTTTTCCTTTTAGGGATGATGCAAAGCATTGAGACATTTAGGTCTCTTCCATGTTGACCAAAAAAATTTCTTGTCTTCTTTCTCTAGATGTGTCAATCCTCCATTGTGTTAATTTTTCCATGATTATTTGGGGAATGATGTCAATTCCAAGCTCTCTAATATCACTATAGAAAATACATATACTGACCCCAGATCCATGGATCCCTCCCATGTACATCTTTTTGTATTATTTGTTGCATTACTTTTGGGGGAAACCCCTTATCATTATGTAGCTTTATTTGGATAGGTCTTTTCAAATAAGCTCTTGTGATCCTTTGTTGCATGGAATTTATCATTTTCTACTTCAAAGTAATTGCTCACAAACTGGTGTTTTGCAATTTCTTTAAAGTTGGGGCATACATTGGAATTATTTTGCTTCACTTTGTCCATAGATTCTAGACTTTGGTGATATGTTGACACTTGACATTGACATTGATATTTTTCTGCTTCATTTTGTTCATGGGAGTTAAATTTAGTGTAGCATTAGCATTGTATCTTGTGGCACCTTATCAGGTTTATCAGGGAGTATAAATCTTGGTATGGTTGGGCACACCTTGTAGACCTAGTGTATGTTTCTCATTTTTCCACCATTATGGGTGCACCTTGTAGACCTAGTGTGTTTCCACACCTATCTTGGGGGCTCACCTAGTGAATAGCAGACTTCACTAGCCCATGTTCCTTCTATTTTATGATTCACCTAGCAAATATCATAATTTTCTATTATGTGATTCATGAATTCCTTTTGTATGGGTCCTAGCATAGCACAACTTGTTAGTCCATACCCTCTTTTGCATTTCATGTTGACATGTATGTTTGTGTATGTTGTCTTGTTGCATATCAAACTTATGTGTGTTCCTTTGTGCTTATGTTGCTTTTCCTTGGGATCTTAGATCCTGGGGGCTTGATCACCCTCCTTGATCCTTAGTCATCCCATTCCTTCAACATTTGTTGGACCCCTCTTGATGCATATTTCTCTACTTTAGTATGAGTCTAAGTGTATGTTTATACTCTCACTAAAGTGGGGGCTAAATGTAGTGTTGAAAATTGTATACCTTAATAATTTCACACTATGTTTTGCCCCCCTAAATTATTGGACCTAACTAAGTCCCTAATTTCCTAAATTATGCATTCCAAAGTCTATTTTTATCAATTTCTGACAAAGTTACAAGCTTTAAATTAATGTAAATAATTAATGTTATGATCTCGACACTTAATGCCCTAGAAAATAGGGCTAGGACCTATATTCCCATGGGTATATGGGTCCCCCTATATTGTTGGGGACCAATTTTTAATATGTTGTTAATGGAAATCTAACATTTCAAATTCAAATTTCAAATGTTAGATTTTAGAATTGATTTTCAAGAAATTAGAACAATTACCTATAAATACCTAGTTATTTTACCATTTGAAATATAACAAGCATTAACAAGAGAACTATTGGAAAAATTATGATCAAGATCACTATTGAGAAAGTCAAGAGCAGTATTTTAGAGTTTATTGCAACAATTCAAGATCCAACATCATGTCAAATTCTATGTGTGTTCATGTTCATGTCTTTTGAAGGCTAGCATTGTTGTAGGTCTCCAAGCATTCAAACATTCAAGCATTCAAGCAAGATCCAAGATCCTTGAGGTGATGTGTATGACTTAAGTCCTTCAAGGAATCCATTCAAGGTGGTGATTTGCAACATTATGTTTATTCATCATTCCTTCCTTCCAGTTATCATTTCTATCATTGACATTACCATTGTGGAAGTGGAAACACTAACACGAGATTTAAGTGAGGCAAGCCCCTAAAATGGCCCAACATTTCTCCTCTTTATGAATGTGCAGGTTATAAGTCTAAAGAGGATTGAAGAAATATTGAAGCAAAATTCTCCATTTGTTGCATTTTTTGTCAACAAAGTTACCAAGCTATGCAAACTCAATTATAGAATTTATTCATGACATTTTGATACTTCTACAACTTGGAATCAAGAGCTCGTATCTTGCATCAGAGGATTGTAAAAAGTAGTTTTAGGACCCCTCATCAAGGACCCATTCACCTAGGGGTGACCCGGTCCTACTACAACACTTAGACTCAGCTTTTGGTGATAGGTACACATCATCTAACACTTCCTAGATCCACTTGCAATCTTCAATTTCAACCTGTGCATTTCTAGAATATTGCATTTTTTATACTAGGTCATATAGTTCAATTAGGTTAATTAGTCAAAATCATTTTCAATTCATTTCTAAGATTCAAAAGGATCAGATCCAGGTCTAATTTGCTCACCTTTTAGGTTTAAAGTCAATCTTTACACCTTGTGGATTTGTATCCCAATGAAACTTTTAGAAAACTAGAATTGATCCTAGGTTCTTTACATTTAGAACATCATCACCACCATCATCCTATTTTTTTGTGTTTCAAACAATAACTATGACTTTGTTAATATTTGTAAATTTTCTTAGCAAGTTAGAAATGATAGCTTGTACAATGTCTATAACACGCTTGGTGTATAGGTTGATCTAGGTGAGACCTACATCTATGTTGACATGTGTATGTAAAGCACTGTGTTGTGTTGAATATGTTAAATTCATATGGTTTCATTACATGTGGCAAAATAATTATCATTTGTGAGATGTATATGGTGTCATGTATTAAAATTGTGAGGAGTTGTTTCCCATGGTGCATATCCTATCAAGTGTTATTTTATGTATGTTGTTTATGAACCAATACAAAAGAGTACACTTATATCATATATTCCCTTTCTTGGGGTGATGATATTTATTGTGTATATGATGTATCAGTGAAGATATATAAATCCAATGAACTAATAAATTTAGGTGATCAATGTCAACAACAATATTTAAAGTTAAAAGGATGGGTGGTTACAAATCAACCATAATAAATTTAGGTGATTCAAATTGATCTTAGGAGATACACAAAAGATAATATATAAATTATAAATAAGTGATGAGAATAACTTAAATAATGCCATGTAGATTTTCCAATGAAAATTGAAATTTAAATAAAATATCTTGAAAATTATTACACATTCAAAGGGATTGATATTAGAAAATAAGCTACAAGTTCTATGAACAATCACTTAATAGGACAAAATACATAAGTGTATGAATGAAAAATGGGACATGAGGATTATAGGTGAGACTTACATCTATGTTCACATGTGTATACAATGTACTTGGATGTATTGAATATGTCAAATCCATATCCAATTTCATTACATCCAGCATAATAATTATCATTTGGGAGATGACTATGGTGTCATGTATTAAAATTGTATAGAGAAATTTCCCATGGTGCATATCCTTGTTGGAAAATGTATGGATATTGTGTTGAAATTGATGTCAACCTTTGTAGATATCATATACATTTATATTTTGCATGGTTGGATGTCAAAGAGATGTAAGATGGTCTTATTTGTTGAAGGCCATGATTTGATGTCAAATGTCTTGGCCGATAAAGCTCAAATTTTTCTAAGACATAGGATTGGCTACACAAGAGCTTTGTCTATTGCTTCACATTTATCATTAGATAAATTTTTGTTATTGCGATTTGAAGAGTAGCTCTACATAATTGAAAGGTATTCATATTCCATGTACACATGCATACATTCTACTACAAAGTGTTCTAGAGTTGTCAGAGTATGAAATTGCTAAGTTCCAGTGAATGTATGACAAAGAAGAGAATTGTATGCCTCTACACTTCACTGCACCACATTTTTTTGCCTTTTGGTTTTGAAGTTAAGTTTATGAAGATAATATTTCTACTCAATCCAAGTTTTAGATGATTTAGCTCACCACTAGCAATTATGTAGATGATAGTGTGTTGTCTATGTTCCCCCAACATAGTAGGTTGGTATGTTGGTGTCCAATCGATCTGTGTAAGCTTATATTGGATCAAGAATGTGTATAGATGCTATTTAATTCACGATGGAATCTAATTGGGCTCCCTGGTTTCTTTCCAAGATGATATGTGATCATTTATTGAACTACAGTATGTTCAAAATCATAGTTTTGAGTATAAAGTGTTTGCGCTAATATGTATTGACTTGGAATGACAAAAGGAGTGCACAAAAGTGTTGTTACATGCTATATAAGTTTTTTGAAGTGGTCCAAAAAGTTTTTCTTTATCTCTCTAGTACTGCCTTGGTCTAGAGTTGATATTTTGATAGTTTTCTTGCTTGTTAGGCCAACTTATCATGTTGGGTTGATTGTGCCAAGTGTTAGATGTGTGAACCAATTTTGAAGATGAGTTTCATGAAGGACAGGTCTTGGATATCTCTTAGCTTGGACTGTATAAGATTTCTTTCTATGGAAAATGTGTTTAAAGCTTACTTCATTGTAAATATTGTATGTCTTATATTTCATGTTTGGAGCCGACTTGAAGAAATGTTTTGAAGGATGTAGATGGTATAAATCGAAGATAAAAGTTTTTGAGAAGGTATTTGAGTTTTTTATGAATGTTTCGAGAAAAAAATATTTGAAAATGTGACCACAAAACCTACACAAGCTAAAAATTCATCAACAAAACAATGTCAAACATGTTAGAAAAGAAAATCTAATGGTCCCTATGAGATTCTTTCGCCAATTCAAGAGAAAACATGAAATAAACAAGAAACTAATCAAAGATTTCATGTAATCTAAATTAAACTAACTAAACCTCCATCCCATAGAGGGAGTGGTGCTCCTTTGATGTGGAAAGAAGCCCTTTCCCAATCCCTTTGATAAGGTTTGATGATGAATGTCATTACAAATACAAAAAATGGCTATAATCTAGCTAAAATGGACGAAAAGGATGAAATGCTATGAACTCAAATGGCTATAGTGATAATGCATTAAGTTGTGGATATGATATTATGAAAAAGATGCATCTATTTATAGAAGCCAAGAGTTGAAGAATGAGATGATTTGATGAATGTGGGATAAGTTGAGAGCCATTGAGAATGTGTCAAGTGTCACAATTCTATTGGAGGAGGTTGGAGCACATTTTGGGAAATGTGTGAGTGGAGGAGGATGGAAGAGAAGTAAATGTTGTTGGTTGAGAATTTGAAATTGGCATAAAAGGAATTGAATGAGATTTGAGAGAATGTAAGAGGATTTGAAAGGTTGTACAAGAATTTATTGCAAATGTAAGAGGATGTGATAAATTTTTGAAAACCTTTGGAGGGAAATTGAGTGAGAGGTTGTTAGAATGCTCTGCCCTCCTTCTAGCACCAAAATGTGAGCACAAAACCTACACAAGCTAACAATTGATCAACAAAACAATGTCAAACATGTTAGAAAAGAAAATCTAATGCTCCCTATGCGATTCTTTAGCCAATTCAAGAGAAAACATGAAATAAAAAAGAAACTAATCAAAGATTCCATGTAATCTAAATTAAACTAACTAAACCTCCATCCCATCGGGGGAGTGGTGCTCCTTTGATGTGGAAAGAAGCCCTTTTCCAATCCCTTTGATAAGCTTTGATGTTGAATGTGATTCCAAGTATGAAAAATGGCTATAATCTAGCTAAAATGGATGAAACTTGGATGAAATGTTATGAACTCAAATGGCTATAGTGATAATGCATAAAATTATGGATATTGTATTATGAAAAGGATTTCTCTATTTATAGAAGACAAGGGTTGAAAAATGAGAGGATTTGATGAATGTGGGATAAGTTGAGAGCCAATGAGAATGTGTCAAGTGTCACAATTCTATTGGAGGAAGTTGGAGCACATTTTGGGAAATGTGTGAGTGGAGGATGGAAGAGAAGTAAATATTGTTGGTTGAGAATTTTAGATTGATGTAAGAGGAATTGAATGAGATTTGAGAGGATGTAAGAGGATTTGAAAGATTGTAGGAGAATCTATTGCAAATGTAAGAGGATGTGATAGATTTTTGAAAACCTTTGGAGGGAAATTGAATGAGTGGTTGTTGAGAAGAATATTCCTTAGAATATTCCTTGGTGAGGGAAAATAGATAAATTAAATAACTAATTGAGATTATTTTCATGTGCAACCTGGTTAGTTGACCATGAGTTGATTCAACTCTTGAGGAGTTAAAATCTAGAGGAATTAATAATGATGATTAGAAAGTCGATTTAGGGTTAATTAATTCAAAATTAATTAATTTGGGTGAATTAGGAGATGTGACATTTGATTTGATTGTTTTTTAATCAAATGAGAGGATTAAGAGAGGATTTAATTAAATATGATAAATAATTAGTTAGAAGAAGGGTGAATTAATCAAATAAATTTAATTATTTGATTAATAGCTGAATTTGTTGATTTTAATTAAATAATGTTGATTATTCAATTAATTGATCAATTTGAAGTGATTTCAAAAGAAACTATGTTAGTTGATCAGAATCAAATGCATAGTATCAATCAGGACATTTTACGTGTCTATAGAATACACTTCCATAGAGTATCTTTTGATCATGAAATGTGTCAAAGATCAGTTTTGATAGATTGACAACGAATGCGAAGACTGCAATGGAGATTGTGAGCCTGCAAATGAGAAATTTTGCTAAAGGTAGTGAGCTATAACCAACATAGCTTATTGAAGTAGATGTATGTACCAATGGTAGTGAGTCAAAGGTAACTAATGTATTGAAACAATCCAGTTGTATGTTGAGGTAGTGAACCTCAGTTGTGAAAGTTGTATTGAGTAAGGAGTAGTGAATTCCCTATGGTTAAATACCATAAATACTTGTTGTAAAAGTTGATATATTTGTGAGACTGGATTTGGATGGTAGATCCAAGAAGGTTGCTCATAGTGATTCTTCCCTTGTAGTCTTTTCCATGTAAATATGGTGTTATGGTTGCATGCTCTTGTGTTCTTCTACTTATCATGTTTTAATTGGTTGATATTGGTTGAATGAATGAATTTTTTTAAGTATTGATTCACCCCCCCTCTCAGTATTGTTCTTTGTTCAACATTTCGTATCAGAAAGCATTAATGAAGAAGATTGTGAAGTGGAATTTGAAGGATAACTTATTTTAGAACTAGAAGATCTGGATATTGCAAGAAAAGAAAGTGGAGAATTGAAGATCAAACTCAAAGAATCAAAAGAGACAATTATCAATTTGAAAATTTAAGTTGAAGAAGGAAAGAGGGTTTTACACTGCCTAAATAATAAGTTGAATGAAAAATTAGTGGAATGCTCCAAACTTGAAGAGGAAATTGTTTCCATGAGGAAAGAATTGGAGAAAACAAAAGATCAAATAGATAAAGGCCTAAAGCTTAAGAAAAGCTCCAATATTCTTGATGAGATAACCAATACTCAAATATCTATAAAAGATAAAGGTGGTCTTAGATATGAAGAAGGCCAGAACTCAAAGACTAATATTCCTAAAAAGAAAAAGGAATGTGTTGAAGATTCTAAAGAGTTCAAAGAATAAAGAAAGAAATTGGATGATATTTTACAAAAAAATAGCAATCGGAAGAAAAGCTTCAAGAGGTCTCCTCCTAAACACTGCTAATTCCAAGTTCTCTCAATCCTTCCATGGTATTGTTATTATTTCAATAAGTTTATTCATAAGGCTAATGATTGTATAATAAGGCAAGAAGGAATTATTATATGAGAAAGAACTCCCTTGTTCATCAAAGAAATAATGTTCTAATCTCTCATTCATTTTATGGGTACTACTATGCATGTAATAGTTTTTTCCATGGGGCTAATGATTGTAAAACTAAAATATGGAGAAATGGTTTAGCCCCTGAGCATAACATTGTTTGTTATAAGTGCAATAACTTTGGGCATAAAGCAAGATTCTATAAAAGTGGTTATGTGAATCCATAGGCTCAGCATAACAAATAGAGAAAAATAAGGAAGTTGCAAAGGTTTGGAGAAAGAAATAAGAGAAAGATGTTGAAGTGAGGAATGACACAACACTTATGCATTGAGCACAATATTTCATAGTTGATTGAGATATAGCATTATCTCACGAGGAGTTTTCTTCCACAAAGTCTCTCAGCCCCCTAAGAGAGTGAGATGTTATTTATAGCATGAAAAGTATTTTGAGATGAAATGGTCTAAAGAGGTTGAATAATCAACAAGATGGAGTTTGTAGAACAATTGTTCAGAGAAATTTTTTTGCTTGTGGATGTTTATGGACTGATTGTGCACCACTATGAAGTCATAGAGTACTCTTGCAATTGCTTATCTAACAATTACAAGGTGCATTAATTGAGAAGAGTTAGGGAAAATACAAATCATTTATACTTTAATTTGCAAAACATTACCTCATTTGAATCAAAAGAATTTTTTTCTGGAGCTTAGGAGAAGGAGAAGGCATCAAAAGCATCTTGAGAATTCAAATTGTGGTGAAACAATAGTGATAGTTCACAAAGGTATTTTTTTAGTTTCTCTTAAACCCTTGCTTCAAAGTTTGAAAAGAAATTGCAATGGCTACTCCAAAACTGGAAAATGTTTCTGAGAAACCAAGGCCAAAGTATAAACAATAACCTTTCAATGCTATGGAGGTACATAAAGATCATTTGTTTTCAAACGTTACTACTAATGTGGTGTACATGGAGGATGTAAGGATTTACACCCATGCTCTCTTAAATTAAATCAACCACATGAAGGTTGAGGAATTGAGGCATAGCTTGTTGGATGATGATTATGTCAGGTACAAACCAAAGTACACAAATCTATCAGCTAAGGGGTTGGATGTGTGGAAATATTTTCCAAATTTCTTTGATAACATTCAGTGGCTAAGAATTATTTTGAGTAGAATTCATGATGAATTCATGTATTAGGACAAACCCTACAGAATCACCAAAGATGTAATGAGGTTGTGTGCAACCAAACATATTTCAGTGAAGAAGGCTATAAAGAACGAGAAGGTAATAGAGTCTATTGGAGAAAAATTTGGTAAGAGAACATTAAGCATAAGTGATATCATTGATCAAGGTGTTAAGTATGCATCCATGGGTATTAGCTTATAAAGTATATTTCACTAGCAAAGAGTGCTCCACAAATGGTACTACAATTCATACCACATACCAGATGGTAAAGGGATGGAATAATTTTGGTCTATGTGCATTGATGAGAGAATAATTATTTGATAATGTGAAGATAACAAAGGAAGCCAGATACAACTTCAGGTTTGGACCTCTAATAATTTTTCTTGTGTTTTATTTTCTAAATGAATTTTGTGGTTTCAAGGGAAAGATCTGGAAATTAAAAAAATTGGTTGCCACACAAATCAAGAACCACGTGAGAGGGTTAAATGACACTCAATGTTGCACTGCTAAATATTGGAGTTTATTCAAGAACTTGCAAGCAGTAATGTAGGATAGGGAAATAATTCCCTTTCATCTAGTAAGAAAGTACAAGGATAAGATAACATTTTTGGTGGATAAAGATTATTGTTACATTGAAGTAGTGGAACCTAGGACATCTTGTATTCCCAAATTACCTTATGAGGTTTCTATTAATAAATTTAAAGCACATATTGGAAACCTATTGAACAAACCCAAGGATCCTACAATAGGAAGATTTGGTACCTCTAAAGAGATCATGGATAAGTTTATTCAGAAGAAGGTGGAAGAGACAAGTTAGAAAAGGGTCGATAAGATTTTTGAGAAATTGAGGATTCCACAGTACTCCAAAATGACATTTAAAACCTTTTCCCAAGTTCTGTAGAGCATTCCCTCAAACCTTGAGGAAAATATTACAAAGAAAGTGCTAAAAAGATCAAGAAAATAAGCATCTGATGTTGTTCCTCCTCTGTAACCCACTAAATCCACACAAGCCACTTTTAGGAAAAAATCTACATCACAAACTAAGGAAAAAACTAATTTTTTTCAGAAGAAGCATCATAGGGTTAAGTAGAAAACCAAGGGAAATAAGGATGAGACAAAAGAAATAGAGGAAAAATAATTGGGTGAGGAAGGAACTTCCAAACCTAAAGGGAAAGGTAAGGAAAAGAAAAATAAGAAAACACCTCTGGAACCTCCTCCACATAAGCCTCTCAAATTGGATTCACTCCTCAATGGTATTGAAATTTTTTAGCTTGTTGCAGGAGACTATTGAGGAGGAAATAGTCATGTACATAACCAAGCACAATGTGGCTTTCAACAAAATCCTTAAAAATTCTCCAGATAGTCTAGCTCAAATCCTAAGGAAGAAAAAAGAAAAAGAAATTGAAATTGATGGTGAGCTAAGGAGTGAAGCAATTGAAAAAGATAGTCCCCCATGTCTAAGAAAGAAAAAGACAAAATACTTTGGAAACAAGCTCAGGAATTGAGGTCAAAGTAGAGAATAGACACTCTTATGAGCATGGAGAAGGGAGATAGAGACAAAATTCAAAAGGAAACTAAAGAAGTGACAAAGAAAATCATTGAGAAAATGGGAAATTCTAAAGATGTAGAGAAATCTCATATGTCCCCTCAGTATGGTATTGAACATTGGGAAGTAGAAGAGGAGAGGGATGAGTAGGTAGCACATGATGAAGACAATGCTTCTCTTGAGCATTTTGTCCATGATAGCCCTCCTCCAGAGAGTGTTCATTAGCAGGACCAACAAATGAAGGAAGACACATCTACTTCCAAAATAGATGCATAAGAGACTCCAAAGGTATCTATTTCTACATCCCCCATTGAATATATCTAAGAGTTTCTTGCACAACAGAAGCAAATTTAGCTTGCAATTTCTCTACAATTGTAACTTGGTGATATCTTTCACTCCTCTACAAGGGAAGAGATCTTGTAGCAGTAAGTTGATAGTTTAGAAACATTGTAGGAGGTAGTCAAAATCATAGAAGCTGAAATACTAAATGAAAAAATGGATTCCTCTCTACCCCTTTCTCAACAAATTAAACAACTAATGGATTCCTTCAAGGAACACTCTGCTTATCTAGAGAAGCAAGCTAAGGTGAAGATTGTTAGAGGCCTTTGATAAATATGTAAAGGAACATGAGAAGCTAAAAGGGTGCATAGAAGACATTTAGAAATGCATGGAGGAAGCTAATGCTTTATACCTTTTTTATCTCAATACCTTGCCACCATCAAAAGTATTAAGGATCAGATCAATGCTATGGAAGTACATATTACAAATGTGGTTGCTTCTTATGATCTGGTACATGGCAGTGATGGTGTCATTAGGGCACAAGTTGAGAAGTTACACTCTTAGCTACATTAAGTGAAAGATCAAAGGGAGAAAATAAAATTCAAGTGAAATAGCTGCAGGAGGTTGTAAACATAAAGCTGACATCTTTAATAAGTCTCCTGGAAGGATCTAAAGGAGTGGCAAAAAAGAATCACATTCCATCCTCCTTGGAAGAAGCAAAAGACATGAATTCCTATCTTTTGAGTCAAATCTAGATCACTACTTCGGCAAAATTGTAATGGGACAACTCCTTGACTTAGCTAAAGTCAATATACAAGAACATCCTTCCTTTCAATTAGAGCTAAGTATGTATCTATGACATAATTTTTGTGACATTTTTGATATGTAAATATGCATAGTAGATAAGTGTTCAAAATTTTATGTATATAGAAAGAAAATTTGGTGTAAGGGGGAGTGAACTATAACATATGTGTATAGATAGGAGGAGTTCATATGATTTTTTGTGGAGATCACCTACCCTTTATCCTTGATGTCAAAGGGGGAGAGATAATAGAAGATCTGGTAAGTGTTGCCATCAATGAAAAAGGGAGAGATTGTTGAAAAATGTGTGGATAGTGTGTTGTCATTAATTTCAACCTCTATTGTTGTTGTCATTGATTTCAGCCTTTTTGGATATCATATGCATTTATATTGTTCATGTTTTTATGTCAAAGAGATGTCAGATGGTCTTATTTGTTGAAGATCATGATTGGATGTCAAATTCCTTGGTTCATAAAGCTCAAGTCTATCTAAGGCATAAGATTGGCTACATAGGAGCTCTATCTATTGCTCCACATTTCTTAGTAGATGAATTTTTATTCTCGTGGTTTGAAGAGTAGCTCTACATAATCAAAGGGTATGCATATTCCATGTACACATGCATAATTTCTACTACAAAGTGTTATGGAGTTGTCAAAGTATGAAATTGCTAAGCTTCGGTGAATGTATGACAAAGAAGAGAATTGTATGTCTCTATGCTTCACTATATCACATTATTTTTTCTTGTGGTTTTGAAGTTAAGTTTATGAAGATGATATGTCTGCTCAGTCCAAGTTTTAGATGATTTGGTTCACCACTAGCAGTTCTATAGATGATAGTGTGTTGTTTATATTCTGCCAACCTGGTAGGTTAGTTTGTTGGTGTCTAATCGATCTTCATTAGCTTATATTGGATCAAGAATGTGTATAGAGGCCATTTAATTCAAGATGGAATCTAATTGGGCTCTCTAGTTGCTCTCAAAGATGATATGTGATCGTTTCTTGGACTATAGTATGTTTGGAATCAATGTTTTGAGTATAAAGTGTTTGTGCTAGCATGTATTGATCTGAACCGATAAAAGGAGTGCACAAAAGTATTGTTAAATGCTATATTAGTTTGTTGAAGTGGTCCACAAAGTGTTTCTTGGTCTCTTTGGTACTTTCTTGGTCTGGAGTTAATATTTTGATAGTTTTCTTTCTTATTAGGCCAACTTGTCATGTTGGGTTGATTATGCCAAGTGTTTATGTGTGCACCAATTTTGAAGATGAGTTTCATGAAGGATAGGGCTTAAATATCTCTCAGGTTGGACCATATAAGATTTATTTCTATGGAAAATGTGTTTGAAGTTAACTTCATTGTAAATATTGTATATCTTATATTTTATGTTTGTATCCAACTTGAAGAACCTTTTTGAAGGATACGAATGGTATAAATAGAGGATAAAAGTTTTTGAGAAGCTATGAAAGTGTGTTGTGAATGTTTTGAGCAGAAATTTTTTTAATAGATTTTCACAAAATATCTTTTGATCATGAAATGTGTCAAAGATCAATTTTGATAAATTAGTAGTGAATGTGAAGACCGCGAAGAATATTGTAAGCCTATAAATGAGAAAGTTTGTGGAAGGCATTGAGCTATAAGAAACATAGCTTATTGAAGTAGATCTATGTACCAAAGGTAGTGAGCTAGAGGTAACTAATGTATTGAAATAATTCAATTATATGTTGAGGTAGTCAACCTTTTTTGTGAAAGTTGTATTGATTAGGGAGAAGTTAACTTCCTTTGGTTAAAGACCATAAATACCTATTGTAAAATTTGTTATATTTGTCTAGTTGGATTTGGAAAGTAGATCCAAATAGCTTTCTCACTGTGGTTTTTCCCTTGTAGGGTTTCCCATGTAAATCTAGTGTTATGGTTGCATGCTCTTGTGCTCTTCTTACCATGTTTTAGTTGGTTGATATATCTCGAATGGATGAATTTATTTAAGTACTTATTCACCCCCTCTCAATATTGCTATGTGTTCAACAATCCTATCAAGTGAGCTACAAATATGTATGTATATTGGAATTTGACATGAAGAATTTAATTCCATATGTTGTATGTGTATAGTTTAATGATAGCTATAAGGAGGCTAAGCATGTTTGGTGGCATGTAATATGGAAGTTTGAGCATATATAGAAAATAATGTTTAAGGATATTAAAGAAGCTATTGGATATTTTTGGCCATGGACTAAAAAATATTGAAGCTATATGGTTTCACAAAAAGTTGATGAGGCTTGTGTAGTTATGTACATGGAGTGTAATTATTATGCATGCACATCAATGTGTAATCTTGAAATTATTCTAATAGGCACAATAGATTCAACACAAGTAGTGTTGTTTATGACTAATACAAAAGAGTACACTTATATCATATTCCATTTCTTGGGGTGATGATATATATTATGTTTATGATGTATTAGTGAAGATATATGAATCTAATGAACTAATGTGTGAGGCTACACTTCAATTTTTTGGCATAAAAAGAAACCTATTAAACCAAAATAAAAATCATATGTGGAAATGAAGGGGCCATTAGAAGAAATTAATATAGGGTTGTGAACAAATAATCATACCACAAGAAAAGTTGAGTTAGGAAGGAGCATTAAAAAAGTAAAATAGGATTGTGAAGGAGCCAACACAATAGAATCAACACTAGGGTGTGAAGAAGTCATCAAAATAAACATAGACCAATTAAGGATACAAAGGATCCATTATAATCATTATAATTTTTATAGGGATATAAACAATGCACCAAAATAACAATTAATCATAATATATATCCCCCTATTGATTGTATGTGAAGGATGTAAGGAATTCGAGGGGAAGATATTTAAAGATAAGATGATGTAAATCATAATAACCATATAACAAGAATCCTAGATATCATATATAATATAATATATTAAATAATAATGAAATAACATTTGATAAGAGACAACAAGGTGCTTGTCATGAACTCATGTGTCAAGTTAGTGCCTTGTAACTTAAATAGTTCTTACAAAAAAATATTGGAAAAAGTAGGATCTATTAGGAAAATGTGTCTCAACCTTGCAATTACATAAGATATTTTGGATACGTCAGTGATGGGGGGTGCAGTCAAAATTTTGTTGGATTGACTTTCCCTAGAAGGAAACCCTATTTTATGAGAGCATTGTATTATGGTTGTGTATTGTGATGTATTTTGAGATTCTGATAGTGGTCGTGTTGCCTCTAGATCTTTGGTTGGTGATACTCATATCAGAAGCTTTCTCTGCAAGTATATTATAATCTTTGTGATTTTTGAATGTGGGGTTTTTCTCCTGAAAGGGTTTTCCCCACGTAAATCATTGTGTTGTGGTATGCATGATATTTATGTTTATTTTTGTTTAATTTTTTATAATTATTGAAAAGATTTATAAAGTTCTCCATTATCCTCCTCTCAATCTTAGTGTAGGAAGTTGTTCTGCTACCTTAGCTTCCTTACAAGTGGTCTTAGAGCCTGATCACCTTTGGCTTTAGTTGTTTGTTGTTGGGATTTTGAACTAATCTATATTTGAGTGGGAGCTTGTGTAGAAGATGCTTTGTGATCTTGTTGTAGGAAGTGTAGTGTTGAAAAAATGTCGTTCATGACATTTTCACACTTGCTTGTGCCCTCCTTATAAAATTGACCTTAATGATGCCTTAACTTAGTGTTACAATGTGTTTAACACACTCACATTAGGTCTTGGGCCCTTGTAAACTAAATAAACCTGATCATACCTCATTTAAGATGTTGTAAAGTGTTGTAACACACTTTCACATTTTAATAGGGTTTTATTAAATAATTGGGCTTCTTTATGCTCTAATTGGCCTTAATTTGCATCCACAAGCCTCATTTAATGCATATTTTTTAGGATAATCCTAATATAAACTAGCATCAAATCATAATTTAGGTGTTTTTAGGTTGTGTGGCCCAAATTTAGTGATTTGGGAATCATACGCCACCTTGGGCATATGACTCCCACATAGGGTTTAGGGTCCCGATCTGGATTTCACACCTTTTTAAGAATTTTTGAAAATGGTCCCATAATTAATGCCTAATGGGACTCATACGCTACTTCCAGTGTATGAGTCCCATGTGGCCAAAAATCAAAATTAATTCAAATTCTTGGTGGGATTTTATTCTCCTAGATTTGATGTCAACTTTTAGTATTGTAAGTTCGAGAATTTTGGCATAAACAAGTATAAATTCAAGCATCTTTCACTCATTTTCACCCCCAAGGATTCAAGTATTCATGCATAGAGAAAATTTGAGTTCATATGAGCATTCAATTATTTACAAGAGCATTCAAGAGTCTTCAAGAGTTGATTATTAAGTGATTTAGAGCATTATTCAAATGTCAAGCATCATGTCAAAGTTATCATGCATCATGTTTGTTTTTGAGCTAACAATTGTGATGTAGGTTTTCATGATTCAAGATAGCATTCCATTCAAGATCTATCACATCCAAGAAAGATTCAAGATCTACATCCATTGGAGCCACTTCATACATGTTTGCAACACTTTAGTTCTAGGGTTTGGTCAGTTGCAACATCATATTTTGTTCATTCATCATTCTCCATTCTTATTTCATTTCATTTCAAGGTTTGATTACCAAAATGGATTTTGACCAAGGAAAACCCCTTTCCACTAACAAAACAAAAAATTTCCCTCTTTGGTGTGTGATTTGAAGACATATAGAAGAGAAATTTTGGAGAAATTTTTCCAAGTGTTCAAAGTTGTCAAAGTTGCCACCTTGTATTGGAATGCATTTGAAGACTTCTATAGGCTGCAAATCAGGGTTTCAAATTTGAAAATCAATTGGAAAGGATAGAACATATATTGAGGAGTAGAACCAAACTTTGAATTTCTAGAAAAAATTAACTGGACTGATACGCCACTTCTAGCGTATGAATCCTAGTATAGGTCAATTTCCATATTTTTGTAGATCTAGAATCTACGCTATGAGAAACCTGTTCCTGCCCATAAACCCTAATCTAAGACTAAATCACCTAGTCTAGGATATGAGTCCCATTCAACATTGAAATTATTGTTTTCATCATTTCATAGCTTCATCTAGTCCTCTTCAGGTTTCTAGGTGCACACCTTTCATCTCTCAACTTTCTATTTTTTTTTACATGCTTTTCTAGGTCATTTAGTGAAAGATTACATTGCATTAGGTTTAAGCATTAGCCTTACATTTCATTTGTCTTTCCAAGCCCTAGTTTTGTGGTGGACCCCTCTTTATTTTATAATCAAACCCTAAGATATACCTATTGCAAGTTCTCTTTCTCCTTTGCAAACTTTATATTGAGATCTCTAGGGTTTTCCTTGAATGAGAGAGTGTGAAGATTGTTATTCTATCTCCCAAGCATAGAAGAAAAAAAAATCAACCTTTCAAGAAGACTCCAGAAGGAAAATTCATTAGGGAGAATAGAGGTGGATAAATATTTTGGAAATAATTTTGAAATGTTGAAGCTGAAGATGGAGGATATGTTGATAAATCAAGATTTGTGGGATGTTGTTGATCATTAGAATTTTTCAAGGCCTACAGATGCTACTTTGGCTACTTAATATGATGTTATGGACCATAAATCCAAGGGTCTAATAATATTGTGCTTGGTAGATTATGTTTTAATCAATGTCCATGAAGAGACATCTGCACATAAACTATGTAAAAAACTTGGTGAGATGTATCAAGCCAAATCTTTAGTGAAAATATTTTCTTGAGGAAGAAATTTTATTCCTTGAGAATGGAAGAGAGTGGATGAATTACAGAGAACTTGAAAGCATTCAATATGGTGGTGGATCAATTGGAATTAGTTGGTGTCAAAATGGATGAGGAGGATAAATGTCTAATCTTACTTTGTTCTTTACCTAATTCATGGGATTCTCTTGTTATGGCTATTGGGAGTACTTCTATTATATTGAAGACTGAAGATGTGGTGATTTCTCTACTTTATGAAGAGATGAGGAGGAAGGTATCCATTAGTTCCAAGGAGGCCCTAAGCAAAAAGGCAAGAAGAATGAGAAGCGTGATAAATCCAAGTCGAAGGGGAGATCCAAATCTCTTGGAAAGTCCAAAGTTATTTGTTGGAACTGCAGTAAGACTATAAATATTCATAAGGAATGCAAAGAATAAAAGTGTTGAGAAAATGTTTCTTAACCTTGCAATTACATAAGGTATTGCTTATCCAACGATCATGGGGGGGTGGCATGGGGGGATCCCCCCCATGAGGGGTCTGAGGGGATCATCCCCCTAACTGGGGTCTAGGGGTAGTGCACCCTAGCGGGGGCTCAAGGGTAGTGCCCTCGAAAGGAAAATTTTATTTATATTTTATTATTGTAAATATAAACCGTTCATCATTATTTCTCATATCTAATGGTCGATGTTTTATTAGCTCCACTTTCCCTAGAAGGAAAACCTATTTTATAATTCATTTTATTATAGCTATGTATTTTGATGTATTCTAAGATTCTGATAGTGGTTGTGTTGCCTCTGGATATCTAAGTGATGATACTACAATTAGAAGCTTGCTCTACAAGTATATTGTAATCTTTGTTTTTTTTTAATAATATATTGGGCGGCTTTTGGAGTGTGCTATTTTTCTCCCGAAAGGGTCTTCCCCACATAGATCACTATGTTGTGATATGCATGATATTTATGGTTATTTTTGTTTAAGTTTCTATAACTGTTAAAGATCTATAAAGGTTTTGCATTATTCTCCTCTCAAGATTAGTGTAGGAAGTTGTTTTGCTACCTTAGCTTCCTTACAAAAAGAAGAAGAAAAATAAAAAAAATTGATTTTGATTATGAGTTCCAGAAGGAAGATGGTGATGCATTCATTGTAGCTTTGGCAACTCATGTAGGTAATGATGCATGGTTAATTGAATCAAGTGCATCTTTCTATATGGCCTTTAATAGAGATTAGTTTTCTAAATATGAAGAATTTGATGGAGGTAAGGTGTACTTGGGTGATGATTTTTATTTAAATATTATTGTTCATGGTAATGTTAGAATCAAGTTTCCTAATGGTAGAATAAAAAGGATTAATGGTGTATTGTATATCCTTGGATTAGTGCAAAATTTGTTATTTATGAGAAAACTAATAAATATAGGTGTGCAGGTAGTATTTTTCTATGCAGGATGCAAGATGGTTAGAGGTTCTATGGAGATTGCTAGAGGTGTTAAATATGACACATTTTATAAGCTCAATTCATGTACTATTGGGTGCAATATTACTTTTGTGAAAACCAGGTTTGTAGAAGAGGTGAGGGTTTCATCTTTAGAAGATGGTCATGGCTTTTGGATACCCAAGGGTGACCTTTCTTCTAAATAAAAGTTACCTATAGAGAAAACTATGTTATGGCACTAGAGACTTGGCCATATTAGAGAAAAGGGTTTAAGGATCTTGAAAAATAAAAAACCTTGTTCAAGGTTTGTTTGATTGTAATCTTGAATTTGATTTTTGTGAGCATTGCATTTATGGAAAACAAAACTGCATTTAGTTTTACTCGAGTTCTCATAAATCTTGTGGTGTATTGGATCTTATTCATTCTGATGTGTTTGGTCCTATAGATGTTCCTTTTTTTGGTAAATCCACATATTATATCTCATTTATTGATGATTATAGTAGAAGGACATGGGTGTATTTTTTGGAGAGTAAATTTGAAGTTTTTAGTTGATTTAAATAATTTAAAGCAATTGTTGAGTTGCAAGATGGAAAGAAAATAATTTTTTTGAGGTTTGATAATGGTGGTGAATTTTTCTCTAATGATTTTGATAAATTATGTAAAGATTGAGGTATTCATAGATGTAGTGTAGAAAAATGTCATCCTTTACATTTTCACACTTAATTTGGAAATAATTAACATTAAAATGAACCTAAGATTGCCTTGATCTAGTTTTGTAATGTGTTTTACACATTCACATTGGATTTAGGGCCCTTTTAAGCTAAATAGACCTAATTTCTCCTTAATTTAGTGTTGTAAAGTGTATTTATTTACACCTTCACATTAAGTTTTGGGCCCTCTTAAATTTATGACCTTCATATCATCATCAATAGGCCCCTAAGATCCTTTATTATGCATCTTGAGCCTTATTTCAACTGGAATCCTGACATAGACATCAAATACACTTAATTTCTCAACTCCCTGATATTTCCTCCATCTGAAAAGGCTTGGTGGAATCCATACACCACCTTGGGTGTATGAGTCCCATTCAGCCCCTTTTTAGGGTTTTGAGTGGGAAATCATGGCTTTGAATTCAAATTTCATGTATGTCAGCTTTTGGGATCTAATAAACAGTAAGTTGAATGGATTGCCTATATAAACAAGGTTTCAAATCATTATTTACCTAAGCCTTCATGATATCAACCTAATAAATCAAGAGTTAAGCATTCTAAGACTTCACAAGAGCATCAAGAGAGTTTACAAAATCATTTTTAAGGCATTCAAGGGAAGATTTCTTCATCATTTGTTGTAGCAATTCAAGATCCATTATCATGTCAAGATCATAATACATCAAGCACGTTGTTGAGCTAGTCTTATGATGTAGCATTGAAGATCCATTTGCAAGCATTGTTTTGTATCCAATTCAAGATAAAAATCTACATTCTACATGGCCACTTCATGTTATATTGTTCATTTACATCTCAAGACATCATTCAAGGTATCATTGTTCATGTTTCATTGTTTCATCACAAGGTTTAGTTACCTAAATGGGGTTTTACCAAGCAAAACCCCTATTTCCTAACAAATCAACAAGTTTCTCTCTCTCTCTACATGTGTGATTGTAGATCTAGGTGTCTTGGAGCTTGAAGGATCTTTGAAGATTAAGTCACAAGATTGTTAAAAGTTGTTTGAGTTATTACAAGGTTACTATATTCATGAAAAGTCATCTACAAGTCTGAATTCAGGGTTTCAGATCCGAAAACTAAGTGTGGAAGGAAGTGTAGAGGTAGGAGAGGAGAATCAGGTCTTGACCCTCTGAAAAAATTAGAGTGGGAAAGATACACCACTTGTGGCATATGCGTCCCAATACAACACATTTTCTAGATTTCAATAAATTCATATCAACCACTATGAGATTCCATTTTTGGCACAGAAACCCTATTCTAGGACTAAATCACCTAGACTAGCATATGAGTCCTGGTGGGCACCAAATAGAATTTTTTCAAGTTTTTAGAGCATGTTTTGACCTCATGACTCTCCCAGGTGCACCTCTATACTTTCTCAATATTTTATTATGCATTTCAGTTTCATTTCCTAGGTCATTTAGTTAGGTTTTGCATGATACTTTGCATGTTACATTCATTTCTTGTCTTTCCAAACCCTAACTTGATGGTGAACCCATTTGTAGTCTTTAATCATACCCTAGGAAATCCCTATTATAGATAAATTTACCCTTTACATCCTTGTATTGAGATCTCTAGGGTTTCCTTGAATGAAAAGCGAAGAAAACTTGTTGTTCTATGTCCTAAACTATAGAGAAAAAAATTTCAACCTTTCATTTTGGTGAACTTGCATTTAGGACACCTTAATTTTTATTTTGAATGCATAATAGTCCTATATATATCTTGAATTAACTTTACATTAGGTATTGCATTAGTTAATTGGCATCTAGGGTTTCAAAATCTTTCGTTAGTGAAAGTGCATATAGGTTGCATTTTTGCATCTTGCATCATTGAATTTCATCTAAAAATTGTAATTGCACTTAGCATAGACATCATACAATCTATAAAACATAACAATCACACAAAATTTGTTCAAAATAGTGAAAAAACACTAATTTGGGACTCATATGTCCCTCTGGGTGATTTATTCCTAGTACAAGTTATTTTTCCTACTTTCTGGGATTTCTATGTTGTGCATTCTCTAGCATTTGACCCCTCCAAAAACCTTGACTGGGACTTGTGCATGTCTTGCACACACACCTCGCTATGGGTAGGGACCCCCTTTCTTTGCTTGAGTCAGGTCGTTTTGACCTCGTCTCATTTTGTGTGCCTTGTTTCCATGCCCAAGTTGGCCTTAAGATTAAGAATCATCAATTTAATATTGGCCGAGATCGCCCAACCAAGTTTCACTAAGTCAGTTGCCCCTTGCGGCCTGGGTCCTAGAGTCTTCTCTTCACTATTCGTCCAGTGTTCATTGACCCTTGGAAGACCCGCATTCGCGGGTTTCCCTTGGGTGTTCGTCGTTGCACCCTATTGTTTGTCTACCACCTTGCCCCAACATCTGCCTAAGGTGTAGACCCTGCACTCATGTTTTTTGCAACATCTCTCATGCTCCACGAACCTGCCCTCACAGGTCACTCTAGGCAGGACTCTTTTCCCATTTTTCCATTTTCGAAGCAACCAGTCTTTGATGTCCGCCCACACGATGAGCTCTATAATTGGTCCCTTTGTCTTTGTCATGGCCAAAAAACCAACCGACCCCATTTAAAAATACCTAAATTCAAAACTTCGTGGGTCCTCGTGTGTGGTTTTCCCCTGCCAAGCCTTTGTTGCCTAACAACTAAGCACTCTTACATCCAAGTTCCATGGCAGGTCCACCTTCGAGGGCCGCCGTCCGCGGGAGGCCATCATCTTGACCCCATTTACAATGACAAATCTTCACTGCCTCCCCGCCTTGTGGGCCATTGATCCACATGTGTCATTTTCCTTACCATGGGCCTTCGCCTAGGCCATGCCATTTCTCTTGCGGCATTCATTAAACGGTCTCCTGGATGCACTTACCCAATGACTATTAATTAAATAATTTATAATTGTTTAATTAATTCATGTCCTTTTATTCTTCATGATTATTAAATAAATAAATTTTATTTATTTATTCAATACATCTTTAATTGTCTAAAGTCTTCCTTTAATTAAATAAATTTGTTAATTTGTTTAATTACCCTTATCCATTTATTCTTCCTGATTATTAAATAAATAAATTTTATTTATTTATTCAATATGTCACTAATTTCCATAATTAAATGAATTTATGAATTTATTTAATTATCAGTCATAATCCTCTAAGATTAAATAATTATCTTTAATTATTTAATTACTCAATTTAACTTTTCCATCATTTTAAATCGATTTATTATTTAAAATGATTTCGTTTTATTAACTGTCACTTCATTTTAGTAAATTATCTGAAATTGATTATTTATTATTTCACAAATGTATCTAAGGGTTAATTTCAGGATTAAGGTTAGCAATGATTAGATCAATAATATAAACCCAAAGAAGTTATGAAGCATAAAGAAAGCAAATAATAAGAACAATTATACCAAATATTCATTGAAGCTTCCATGGTTCACCTCCATAATAGCTGCTAGCTTGCAGCATATGATTGATGCCCTCAAATTGAGTGTGAGAATTTCGACTATCGCAGTGTCCTATACAAGTTTTCAAGGATTTCAGTAAAATTATGCCTATGCCTATGACAATATGACTCTAAAATGCCAAGTAAACTAGATAAGTATTTATGCACCAGAATAATAAAATTCATGTTTGTAATGTGTGTGTGTAATCTCAAAATATGAGCAAAATAATATTTTATAGAAAATGCAATTTTGAATGGACGGACAGGATCGACTTTTGACAACAACCTAAAATCAGAGGACGAGATTTAATTTGATAATCCCTAATCAGGGTTAGGGAAAAATCCTTAGACGAGTGGTTGAGATGTCATATGAGAAAATCAGATCGGCGTTGGAGAATAAATGAGATAATTAATTAGAAAAATAAAGATTTTCAAAAATCAAGAAGATAAAGACTGCCTGATTTATGAGATTCAAAAAAACAAGAAGATAAGAGGTGGACTGAAAAGCAAATTTGAAAAATCAAGAATCTACTCAATTACTTGATTTTTGGAAGAAAGTTACCAATTTGAATTAGATCAACTCATGTAGACACTTAAAAATGACCTAGGCCTGCAAGCTCTATGTTTACCACTTTCATCCTAGCATAATTATGACATTTAATTATGTCATTGGTCCACATTCGACTATTAATTAAATAATTTATAATTGTTTAATTAATTCATGTCCTTTTTATTGTTCATGATTATTAAATAAATAAATTTTATTTATTTATCCAATACGTCTTTAATTGTCTAAAGTCTTCATTTAATTAAATTAATTTGTTAATTTGTTTAATAACCCTTATCCATATATTCTTCCTGATTATTAAATAAATAAATTTTATTTATTTATTCAATATGTCACTAATTTCCATAATTAAATGAATTTATGAATTTATTTAATTATCAGTCATAATCCTCTAAGATAAAATAAATTTTATCTTTAATTATTTAATTACTCATTTAACATTTCCATCATTTTAAATCGATTTATTATTTAAAATGATTTCGTTTTATTATTTGTCACTTCATTTTAGTAAATAATCTAAAATCGATTATTTATTATTTCACAAAATCCATGTTTTGAGTTGATTTAATTCATTTGGTAACTTTCTTCCAAAAATCAAGGAATTGAGCAGATTCTTGATTTTTCAAATTTGCTTTTTCGTCCACCTCTTATCTTCTTGATTTTTCGAATCTCATAAATCAGGTAGTCTTTATCTTCTTGATTTTCAAAAATCTTTATTTTTCTAATTAATTATCTCATTTATTCTCCATTGCCTATCTAATTTTCTCATATGACATCTCAACCACTCATCTAAGGATTTTTCCCTAACCCTGATTAGGGATTATCTAATTAAATCTCATCCTCTGATTTTAGGTTTCTATCAAAAGTTGATCCCGTCCATCCATTCAAATTTGTGTTTTCTATAAAATGCTATTTTGCTCATATTTTGAGATTACACATATGAATTTCATTATTCTCGCGCATAAATACTTTTCTAGTTTACTTGGCATTTTAGAGTCATATTGTCATAGGCATAGGCATAATTTTACTCAAATCCTTCAAAACTTGCATAGCACAATGTCATAGCCAAAATGCTCACACTCAATCTGAGGGCATCAATCATATGCTGCAAGCTAGGAGGTGTTATGGAGGTGAACCATGGAAGCTTAAACGAATATCTGGTATAATTGTTCTTATTATTTTATTTCTTTGTGCTTCATAACTTCTTTGGGTTTATATTATTGATCTAATCATTGCTAACCTTAATCCTGAAATTAACCCTTAGATACATTGGTGAACCCGATGCATTTATTGTTTTTGTAGTTTCCGTACGGTTTCAGTTTTCTGTGCAGGGACAGGTACAGAGTGATGCACTTGTTTTTTTATCATGATGCATATGCTACATCATGACACATTCGCAATCCAAAACACCGCAACCGCTCTGATGCACTGCACTCATAGTCCAAAATGCCGCATTTGAACGATCGAGTCACGTATGATTCTTCAAAAGCCTCATCTGTATTCCTGAACCGCATTTTCCTGTTAGACCATAATGCAAGACCGAGCCGCATTTACAACACAAAGCAACGCATTCACTCTGTTATGATGCATTTTCCTGGTAATGTTTTCTTCTCATTTGCATTCAGGTTTTTGATGTTTTTTTTGTTCTTTCTATTTTCTTTACCATTCTGGTTTTATTTTCTACATTCTGCCCAATATAGGTTTTCGTGTTACTAATCATAGTTTTCAGCATGTGGTGGTTATGATTCATGGGTCCAAGATTGGTGGATGAAACTACTAACTTGTGGTTTTGCAGCTCCGTTAGTCGAAGACTCATTTCTCAAATAGCGTGTTTGTGATTTCTAGTGTAGAAAACACTTCCTTTGGTGCATTAAAATGAGCATGTGCTTGATTCTATCTAACAATGCTTGAAGGTGGTAGGTGATTATAATCTCACCTTGTGAAAACTAGGTGACCAGAAAACTAGACCCACCCTAATTTTTTTTGTCACCCTCACGACTTAGTAATCGAAGTATCCTCTCCCCTTGCGCTTTCAAGGGATCTTGGGTGTAACAGAAATGGTTACTAACTCTAGAACTTGGGCTTGTTCTGGTGGGAAAAAAGTACTCACCCTAGGATGACTCGGACTGGTAGCACCCTGACACCGAGGGACTTCCAGCCGATATATAAAAGTGGATTCTTTGGGGAAGCCCAAGAATCACACGTATGATTTCAACAAGATGGATTTGAAAGGGGACTCTCACCACATGGATCATGCCCGTATTAAACACCTTTTTTTCTAGAGTCCAACCATTCTTTGGTCGTTGCTTGGTATAGTGTACGGTACAGTATCATGCCTGAAGACACTCACTACTGATCCTCTTGAGTAGAGATAGCAATTCTTGGGAAGTCATTACCCAAGAATCCAAATTTGGTGTGCTCAAATGACGTTAATGTGTCGTGGAGGGGAGCCAATGCCACCAAAATTCTAAGCTATCCACTCTCAAGAAGGAAAGGTGTTTAGCACCAATCCAGGGTATATCGGTGGGCTATATCAAGTATACAAACCCTTGGCCTATTGGCCTTTTAGGATTCTACTTGTCTTATGTGTGCTTGCTTCCACTCAAAACATTGTGCTTGTCAAGTGCTTACTGGATTTCTCAAACATTCTTCACCACGTTTACATTTCTGGACAAACATTCAACATTAGACAAATCAAATTTTCCCTCAATGTGTCAAGAAACTCAATTTTAACAAACTGTGTCAGAACTGTTGAACTGCATTCGCTTTTCTGAAACACATCTAAAAATACTATGACGCAATCGCATTGTCAAACCACATTTGATCCCACAAACACCACATGTGTATGTGTCGTGACGCATTTGAACCTCACAGAACCACATCTGAAATGCTCAGCCGCATTTGTCAATCCCAAAGCCACATTCGCTAAAACCAAACCGTCTTTGCAATACCAAGATGCATTTGAGGTCTCAAACGACGCATTTTCCTGATAAAACAAAATCTTCATACAAAGTCCAAACTGAGCGTAAACTCTGTCAATCTCTTGTCAAACACTGTTTCCAAAGGGATTCTTTCAGAAACCAACTTTGAAATTGCTTAATTTTAGTTTGACCATAGGCTTCATCTTTCAAATTTTAGTTGCATGCATTAGCCATTAGCTTGACCCTAGGTTTTCATCCTTGTATACTTTCGATTAGGTAGACCTCAACATGATTTGTAACGTCATTGCGTTCGAAACTAGGTTATCTTGGACTTAATCATCATTCCCATTTTCAGTCATTGTCACTTTGGTGAGATCTTCCAACTCAACAGTCTAGTTAGGAAAACTCAATAGTCATCTTGACCTTGTCATTTTGTCATTTTTAATAAGTCCTTTAGTAACCAAAATCGAAAACAAAGATTGAGCTTAGAAGTGCTTAGGTATCCTTTTCTCAAATTGCATTCTAAGTTTAGACATTAAATATTTTATTCCCAAAAATCCAAAAATATTATTCATTCTAGTCATCATTTTGAACTTAGACCTTGCATACTGTCATCCTTGCATTTAGTTTTCATCTTTATTTTGAGCAATCTCATTTTATAGTGGAAACTAGACTCCAAAAATAGAAACAAAAAATGGAAAACTTTCGACAAGACCCCACTTCCACTATCAACAATCCCAAGTATGACCCAAATTGGAATTTTGACGATCCATTTGCCAACACAAACAATCAACCTCTTGCAACAATACCATCCTCATCAAACAGTCCCTTTGAACTATTCTTATGTAAGGATGTATACGGACAAATACTTGAGGAAAACCTAGAGGTAGCAGCACAAGACCCAGAGGCCTCTCAATTCATGGAACAAATGGTCGTATATGACATAGATAGATATTTGGCCATACTTTTAAGTCAAGGAGCCAAATTACCTGAAGGATTCGACATTAACACGTTGAGACCAACATCTCCAGACCCTAATGTCAACAACGCGCATAACATGTCAAATAGTGGTCAACCTCCAAATACTACAAGCAATACTTTCTTTGACACTACAACGATAGTGCATGCTACCTCCAACATGCCAAACACCTCCAACTCAATAAACACTACATCCATTGGAGGATCACAATCTGTCACAGTGCCCACATTATCCACAACATTGTCACAATCGACGGGAACCACCTTCGGCTCCTCAGCAATGTGGGCAAGTTACTCTAATCCTCTTTTTACCACTATGGTAAATGCCATGGGGGCATCATCAAGTCATACCAATCCCCCTTTAACAGCTACATCAAGTACCATGAGTACACCTTCGACATATCCTCTCATTAGTATCTCCCAAAATCCTTCAGGTGGGGGTAAATGACATATATTTATTCAAGGACAACAGAAAAATGTGAACACGTCAACACTATCTAATACCATCAAATCCCAAGGACCAAATATGACCATTCATCTTGTCCAAACCCAACAATTTGGACAAGGTAGTCAAAACACACAGCCCATGGCATCATTAGCACATCACAATGTTCATGGTCACCATATTCCCCAAATATCAACACAAATGGCTGGGGGACACATCCCAACCTACTCATCCCACATTCATACTCACCAACATACCCCCAATCCAAACTTTCAATACCAACAACACGGCACTCTGAACACATCATACATGTCACAACAATCCATACCACCACAATACACCAATACTGACGCACAACAAACGGGGACCTATGGCATACCAATCAGTCCAATGTATGGGACCACAAATGACCCTATAATAGATGCCTTACAAGAAAAAATGATGGGTCTAGAGAAAACTATCGAAAACATACAAATATCAGGCAAGAAATCAGAAGTGTCATATGATCTAAATATCTACCCATTCGACATGAGCTTATACATGCCACCATTTCCTCTGGGATATGTGTCACACAAATTTACAAAATACAGAGGCAAGACAAACCCCATCAAACATGTTCACAAATTTACAACCAATTGTATGGATGCCGCCTATGAACAAACATACTTGATGAGACTTTTCTCTAAAAGTCTGGCGGGCCCTGCCCTTGAATGGTTTTCCACTCAAAAGGATATCCAAACATGGGATGAGCTTAAACAAAAATTCATAAAGAATTATGCATACAACATTGACATGGACACCTCTATTGCTAGCTTGTGGAATCTCATGCAAGAGGATGTCGGTGAGACATTCATCCCATTCTTTCAAAAATGGAGAAGTCTAGCTAGTCGATGTCACATTGACATACCTGAAAGGGAAAATTTGGACATGTTTGTTCAAACACTTCTGGGTCCCGTAAAATATGCATTGCAAGTGCATTGTTGCATGACCTTCATGGACCTAGTCGAAAAAGGGGTCCAGATTGAGAAATCCCTTATCGCAAAGGGAGAGCTAAGATACGGTCCCAAAAACACAAATGCAAATCCTCCCACCAACAAAAATAAATATTGGGTCAAAAATAAACATGTTACAAATGACGGTGTTGTTGACACCAAGGCTGCAAACACTATGGGTCTTGTACTAGCCCTAAAAGGGGCTAAACTACAAAATAAACCAACAACCATATTGACACCCCCTACCAATGTCCCTTCAAACAACCAAAGCGGCCAAAATAATCAAGGACAATATCGCCAGATGAGACAATTCCCTAGGGGTCGCACATACACTCCCTTGGCTGAACCCATTGAGGAAGTCCTCAAGAAATTCCTTCAGAATGGTGTCATCAAACTTCAAGAACCAAAACCATATGACCCAAGACAATTCAAACTAGCATTGTGGGATGATAATGCATTTTGCGATTATCATCATGCAAAAGGACATAAAACTTCTACCTGTCAACAACTAAAAAACCTGATTCAAGACCTTATCGAGAGACGTATCATTGAGGTAGGTGGATCACAATTTTCCTCCAATTCAGATCATACTATTCATGAGAACCCACTGCAATACCATGGTTCTAATAATGCTTCCATGTCAGGTCCACAGATAAACAATAATCAACCTAACTTTTCTCGTGCCAAGTACGACAATTCTGGTGGACCTATTATAAATAATGTCTAAACTAACGATGAATACATCAATACCATTATGATCAAGAGAGTACCCAAATGCAATGCTACTACTCAAAGTGGCAAGGTCACCATAGCTGGTCCGCCTCCCGCTAGGAAACCCAAAATCACCATAGTTGGCCCATCTCCTGAACAGTCAAAACCTGCCTCAACCACAAAGCAATGGCAACCCAAGAGCTAGTTTAACCTTATTGACCAGCTTGGAAAAACTCCCGCACAAATTTCTATACTTGAGTTGCTTCGCATATCTCCCACGCATAATGCTATACTAGATAAAACCTTGCAAGAGTCATCAGTCCCTAAGGATATTGATGTCAATCAGTTTGAGATCATGGTGGGATACCTCACTACGCCTCACCACGTCACCTTTTTTGATCAAGATTACTCATCACCTAAGACTAACCACAATGATGCATTACACATTGAAACTTTCATCCACAAGCACAAGGTCAGAAGAGTTTTAGTAGATGGTGGAGCATGATTGAACATATGCTCCTTGAAACTAGTTAAGGCTCTAGGATTTTCTTATGCATGCATAGACCCTACAAAGAACATAGTGATAAAAGCATATGATGACGAAGAACGCTCTTCACGAGGCATTATTTCTCTTCTTATTAGAGTCAAGCCAATCATTGTGGATAGAACTTGCCAGGTCTTGGATCTGGAATTACCTTACAACATCTTGCTCGGCCGCCCATGGATTCATGCCCTAAAAGTTGTGCCCTCCACATATCACCAATGCTTAAAGTTCCCTTTTGACGACACATAAATCACTATATATGGAGACCCCGACCCTTTTCAATATTGCACCAACCTAAGGGGTATTTCTGAAAATTGAGTGCCCATCAACCAAGAAGTTTTTGGCCCCTCTTCTTCTAAGTACATTGACCCATCCACACTCACACCATCTTCCACGTCCACTCCGTCCATGTCTTCCACCACGCCACCATCTTCCACACTTCCCAAGGATGAATCCAATTTCAAGATCCAGGACCTAGGCTGTGGAGAATTTAAACTAGATACGGCATATAGCATCACAACAATGCCCAAGTCTCCAAAAGTTTATGGTCGACCATGTTTTAAAATGGAACCCAAGGAAATCTTCAAAGCTCCACCAAAAATAGATTTCATAAAATGGGGAGACATGAGTAACGAGGACCTTGCCAATATTACAGGATGGCTTTATAAGGAAATGGCTGACCTACCCACATTACCAGTTCATAAAAATGGCAAGGGATATGACATGATGAAAGCTAAGGGCTACGATGGAACTAGTGGCCTAGGCAGAAATAAAACTGGATGAAGGGAGCCCATAGAATCTTTTAAAATACCAAAGTATCTTGGACTAGGATATGGATTGCCCAACAATGATGACCGATGTACCAATGGGCTTTCGAGTGAGCGAGTGCATACTTCAGAAAGTGTCAAGACCGCTAACGAAACCTTCACCGAAACTAACTCCCAAGAGTGGGAATTTGGCTCCGAAAGATACTTAAGTGACTGTTGCCTCGATGATTTGTTTGTCAAAACGGGGGAACTCACCTCTGAACAAAATTTTTGGAAAACATTTAAAATTGATCAGGCACCCAATAGTCAAAATCCCATTACATTTCCCCATGACATACAAGACCCACCATCTGAATCCCATCGTTCCAACCCATCCGAATTACCAAATGACACTGACAATCACAACTCTGAGTCCTTCACCCCTTAAATTGACAATGAATATGAAATAAGTGAAGGGGAATATTGGATAGAGTCTAATGTGGAATTAGATGATGATAATTTCATCTACAATATCTTTGAATCTGTCTGCATGCTTTCCGCGTCCTCCCCTCAATTCACCAACACTGACAATGGAATTTCCCTAGTTTATCCTCAACTAGTCAATTGGGACCAACAAGGCCCACTAGTCCTGGACACCTTTCAGAATGATGAGGCAATTGCAGAGTTTATGGGACTATGTGAGGGCATACCCAGTGGTGATCACAAGTCAGGATTTTCCATTGATCTAGATTGTACAGCCTACTTCGGCGAGACTACTCCATCCTCTAGTCGCAAAATTAAAAATAAAAATAAAGTAAAAAATGAAATGCCTTTAGGTGAAAACTGAAAGGCACCTTCTGATGACAAAAAGTTAAAAACAAAGGATGTATCTATGAGTGAAAACCTCTCTAAGGCACCCAAAGATGGAGGACTGGACTTTCTTCCCGTACAACAAGAGAAGCCAGCTATGCTTATAGAAAACACCATAGAAGACAACATATCAACTCTAGAAGATCCCAAAATGGTCCTCTTTGTTGCATCCTTGACTGAAGAAGAGAAACCAGAATTTCACAAATTCTTTATCGAACGTAAAGTCAACTTCGCATGGTCCTATGCTGACATGTCAGGATTAGACCTAGAACTAGTTTTGCACCATCTGCCACTATTGCCAAATGCCAAACCAGTTAAACAGAAGTTACGCAAAATGCATCCTCAGGTCGCACTGTTGGTCAAGGCTGAGTTGAAGAAACTTCTAGACGTTGGATTCATACGGTCTATTGATTATCTTGAATGGATATCTAACCTAGTGCTAGTGACAAAACCAAATGGGATGATGTGCATCTATACAGATTTTAGGAACCTAAATAAGGCATGCCCAAAAAATGACTTTCCTTTACCAAATATTGATATCATAATTGACCTCACAACAGGATACAAGATGTTGTCCCTCATAAATGGTTTCTCTAGCTATAATCAGATTCGCATTGCCCTGGAAGATCATCACAAAAAGGCATTTACTTGCCCATGGGGTACATACTATTGGAATGTCATGCCGTTCAGTCTCAAAAATGTAGGGGCCACATATCAGAGGGCTATGACCACAATCTTTTATGACATAATGCATAAAATAATGGAAGATTATGTAGATGACGTATTGGCTAAATCAGTAACAAGGAAAGATCATCTCAAGGTGTTAGACACAATTTTCAAGAGACTAGAAGAATACAAAGTCTGACTAAACCCTAAGAAATGTGTCTTCGGGGTAACATCAGGTAAACTCTTGGGATACATAGTTTCTTGAAGAGACATTGAGGTCAATCTAGAAAAATTCAAAGCCATCATAGACATGCCTCCACCTAAGGAATCAGTGAACTCAGAACCCTACAAGGTAGGGTAAAATCTATTCGGCGCTTCATAGCACAGGTGGCTGACAAGTGTCATCCATTCCAATACCTATTGTGCAAGGGTATCCCCTTTGTGTGGATACATAAATGTCAAGAATCCTTTCAGCAAATCAAAGATTACCTACTGTCACCACCAGTCCTCATGCCTCCCATTCACGAAAAACCATTGATCCTATACATGTCTGCCACTAACTCAGCACTAAGGGCATTACTAGCGCAGAATGACCAAGAAGAAAAAGAAAGAGCTATATATTACATCAGTCAGACATTGGTCAAGTATGAACTAAACTACACATCAATTGAACGGGCTTGTCTAGCCGTAGTCTTTGCAGCACATAAGCTAAGACATTATATGTTAAGCCATCAGACACAACTAGTAGCAAAGATTGACCCCCTCAAATATTTGTTAAGTAGAGCAGCGTTAACAGGACGTTTATAAAAATGGGTCATGATTCTGAGTGAATATGACATTCAATATGTAGAATGAAAGGCAATAAAAGGACAAGTCATAGCAAACCAGCTGGTGGATGCACCTTTACAAATTGATCACCCGTTAGTGCCATATTTTCCAGATGAGTCAATATTCCATACGAAACCTAAGTCACCATGGCGGCTATAATTTGATGGATCCCACACAAATCATGGCTCGGGGGTAGGAATCTTGTTCATCACCCCCCAAGGAGATGCCATTCCTAAGTCTTTTCGCATAGCTTTTCCATGCACAAACAATGTAGCCGAATATGAGGCACTGGTTACAGAAATAAGAATGGCAATAAAGTGGAAAATCAAAGCATTACAGGTCTATGGGGATTCTCAATTAGTCATCAACCAGGTTAATGATGACTATGACAATAAAGATGAGAAGTCGATGCCCTACAAACGAGTGGTTGACAGTTTCCAAACGTACTTCCACATGGCAACTTTTGAACAAGTTCCAAGAGCACAAAACAAAGCGGTAAATGCCATGGCTACAATAGGCTCTCTCCTTGACACACCAAGCAACATGCCTCAATTGGAATTCCTAATAAAGCAATTGCTAGTCCCCAGCTATGATATTCTAGAGTCATAAATGGTCTTTGGACTTGTTGGTCCCAACTCTCCCTGGTACCAAGATATTTATGAATACCTTCAATCTCAAACCCTTCCACCTAACCTGTCTAATAACCAGAGGAAGTCTTTTATCCAAAAATCCGCAAAATATTCCATCGTCAGTGACACCCTTTACCGTCGTATCTTTGACAACACCCTCCTTAGATGTCTCAACACCAACAAAGCACGTACAACCTTATGAGAAGTACATGATGGTACATGCGGGTCTCATTCGAGTGGTCCTACTCTAGCCAAGAAAGTAATGAGACTTGGGTACTATTGGTTGACCATTGAAAAGGATGCAACAAAATATGTCAGGACTTGTCACAAATGCTAGATTCACAATGATTTGATCCACAATCCAGTGCAGGAACTTCGGCCGATCACTTCTCCTTGGCCCTTTGCTCAATGGGGACTCGACCTTGTGGGCAAGATTCATCCTACCTTGTCCAATGGCCATAAATTCATTATCACCGGCATTGAGTATTTTACGAAGTGGATTGAAGCCATCCCACTAACATACATAACTAGCAAACAAATATCCAAGTTCATTCTCAACTACATCATTTGTCGGTATGGCCTTCTACAATCCATCATCACTGACAACGAACGTCCGTTTAAAAACCAAGATTTTCGTGAGTTATGTGAGCGATTTCACATCCAACACCACTTTTCATCCTTGTATTACCCACAAGGAAAAGGTCAAGCTGAGGCATCAAATAAAACCATTGTTAAAATCCTCAAAAAGAATATCAATGATGTTGGTCGTGACTGGCATATACAACTCAACCCTACTTTATGGGCTTACCGCACTAGCATTCGTACGCCTACAGGAGCCACTCCTTTCACCCTAGTCTTTGAGCTGAGGCCATCTTTCCCATTGAGGTTGAAATTCCTTCTTTACGAGTCTCCTTGAAGGGTTTAATGGATGATGAGGAGTATAGACAGTCGTGCTTGCATGAGCTAGAGATGCTAGAAGAAAGAAGGAAAAATTCCTTGAACCATCTACAAGCGTATCAGAACTATCTTTGTCGTAGTTATAATAAGAAATTTATGGTCAAGAAATTTGACATTGGTGAATTAGTCCTATGCAGAACCCTAAGAACCAGGCTGACAGAGAAAAGCCAGGAAAGTTTGAACCAAATTGGTTGGGTCCTTATGTCATCGTATCTTTTTTCGTTATGGAAGCCTATCAGCTGGTGACTCTAGATGGAGAACAACTGACAGAGCCTATCAATATTTTACATCTCTGAAAGTTCTACACATAGCATCAGGAGATCAAGCTGAACACCGTAAAGTACAAAACAATTGAAATAAATGGTAAAAATCATTGCCTTGATGAAAACCTGGAAAACAGGCGTCTTCGAAGCACCAAAAAAAAACAAAAAAAAGAAAAATGACAAAAATAGTAAAGAAAAATGATTCTTCCAATGGTGAAAACCTGGCAAACAAATGCTTTGGATAAGTACCATGGTGAAAACCTAGAAAACAGGTGCCATGTGTAATCAATCATCGCTCTGCCATCTACTGTTACTTTGTCTACCTTGGCCTAGGATGAAATACATTTCCCGCCATTATCACGCCAATCGCCATGACATCATAACCTTCCTCATGGTTGATAAACGGTTGACATCAAGTCATCTTCATTGTCCATCTGGTACCACAGGCACACCCATTTCACTTCCTTTAAATTTGGCTAAGTCTTGGACCTGACTGGGGGAAAAAAATTTATCATGTCACTGTAGTGGATGTCCCGTATGGTTTCAGAAATTGCTAAAAGTCTTAAAAAAGACATAAACATTGCAAAAAGTCCTAAGAAAAAGACAAAAACATTCGAAAAAGTCCTTAAAAAAGACCAAAAACATGAAAAAAAGTCTTGAAAAAAAAGACTTAAAACATTAGAAAAAGTCCTGGAAAAAGACAAAAGCATTACAAAATGTCCTAAAGAAAACTACAACAAAACGTTAGACTGCTCGAAGAGAACAAACACAAAGTCATTCCTTGTCAAAGTCCATCATGTCAATTGATCAGTCTTTGTCATTTGTCTGAACTACGTTCTCTCTGCGTAGTTGCTACGTAGGCAAGACTCATAATTGAGTACCCAAGACATTAGGTCAGTCCCTTTAGGTTTGTCAAAATAAAATCATGGCACAATCTTTGGTCATCAATACAAAGTCATTGGTCCTGTCGAACTACAAGGTCTCTGAGTGCATGACGTAGGCAAGGCCATCTGTTGATGAGCCCCCGAGGCTGAACTAGGTCAGTCCATTAGGGTTCATGGCATCACACTGGCACACACGTCAAAAGGTCTTCAAGACAAAGTGAATCATTCCCAAATGGATAAACTCCTAAAAACAAATTATGGCAATCATTTATTTCAATATGACAATCTCATCAGCATGTCAATCATATCGTCATGACAATATCAACATATGGTCAACACAAGTCAAACTTAATCAAAACGAGTCAAGTATTGGTTAGCCTTCAGATGTGTCCTTCTAAAAGATAACCTCTGTCATTCATGCCTTAGGATGTGTCCTTCCTAGGCATCGTCACTGTCATTCAACATTTTGAGGGATCCTCTTCACATCTAAGGATCACTCCTCTTAATATCAGTATTCTTCAGATGTGTCCTTCTGAAGAACAAACTTTGTCATTTATGCCTTAGGATGTGTCCTTCCTAGGCATCGTCATCATTACGAGGGACCCCTTTTGACTTTTAGGGATCAAATCCTCTCAGCGTCAACATTATTCAAGATGTGTCCTTCCTAAATTCGGCAATCTCTGACATTCATCATCTTGGCATCGTCAAAACTTTGACACCCCGACATCTAGACATCATCAAACATGACATCTTGACATTAAAACAATGGGTATCCAGATGCACTTGGCAAACACTTGGCACTTGTCTTTCGGCTTTTTACCATGTTACAGTTTTTCAGTGAGATCCCAACAACAAGATTTAGAGAAGCAGCAACATATCATAATGTTTGTCTTAACTTGTTGACACACATGATTACTAGTTTATCAACGAGGTCCGGATTCTGGGATTTAGAAAAACAGTGATGTATCATGATAAGGGCTCTCTTTTTGTATTATGGAAATCATGTTGCTAGCTTCTCAAGGATGTCCTGGGAAATGGATTTAGAGAAGCAATGATGTTTCATGAATTGTCTTTTTGGTCTTTTTCTACTTGTGGTTGATTATGACAAAAAGACTGGGGCAATCACACTCTTAGTTTGAGTCATGATCATCCTTATCTGTGACTACATTTCTTATGTGATGGTATGTTGGCCATTACAACAATCTTCCCAATGATGATTAAGAGCAATAAATATTAAAAGTCCTATAGTAAAGTTTTGAAGGATTTGGTCTAGGGACTAACATGCATCTCCTTTGGTCAGGTCATCTTTTCTCTTTGGCTTGGTCATCTTCTCTCGTCCATCTCATAATGATATTCTGTGACATACAAAAACATAAGTGCATACATGATCATATCAACGTTGCATTAGGTTCATACATACATCATCCATAGCATTAAATCATATACATGTCATTGCATATTGCATTTATATTATCCTAAACATGACATCCATTCAAGTAAATACATTATGCATATCATTATCGCCATCATCACAAAACCAACATAACATATAAATAAGCATGGCATCATCATGGCATCATATCATAAGAAAGCATCATAGAACATACATAATACGACCATCCATCATAAATCAACATCATGCATAAGGCATCACATCACATATATCATAATGCATAAATCAAATAACAACGCATAACACACATATAGGTCACATCAAAACTACATCAGCCTAAAATATCATCTCAAAAATATACAATGTCACAGGATAGAGTCAACAGATATCCCAAAAATGGAGCTCGCAAGCTCAATAAGTCTATACATAATGTGTCATAACATAAAAACAAGTATAGAAAACATGCCCCTAGGAGAGGCTCTCATCATCCCCTCATGGCGAAGAGTGTGGTGGCTAAGGATCTATGCCTGGCGCTAAGATAATAGGTAGACCTGTAGCGATCTTTGTCTGTGCAACCAATGCTGGCATCATCTCCACAGTAATAGACACCTGTGACGTCACTTTCGCCTAACTCTGTGATGTTGATGGATCTGCCACTAGTAGCTGCCTCTATACTAATCTCTGCCCTGAGCTGGTCGACCCATGACTACAGCTCGAATGATGACTCGAGGCATGCCTATGTGAGTGGTGGGACCTGTGCCCTGATGTGTGCCCTAAGGAGGTGGATCCTCCAACACTGGTGTGACTCCGGCTGCCACTAGCACTCCCTAATCAGTGACCACTACCTGTCCTTATCTGTGACCACGACAATGTAGGATCTCGTCGCTCAGGAGGCACTGACTACTCATATAGTGTCCTGTACTGTCCCAACCTCGTGCTCACCCTGGCCAGCTCACGATCCATATCCCCAGAAGGCCCTGTACATAATGTTGCATACTCTATGCACCACTGAGCTGATTCCTACTAACGGATCACTGCCTAATCCCACTCTACCCGAGCTACCTCTAGCTCTGCCCGCAGTGCCTTGACCTCTACCGCACTCTTGTGCAACCTCCTTTGTAGATCCGCCACCCTCTAGTTTGTCATGGCATCTTGGGGTAATGTCGACGAGGACGGTATCTCCTCCTCTCCCTCCACCATCCTCCATCTGAGAAGTCTCTCAACCTCGTACATCGCATCATCATCCTCATCATCATCCTCTACAGCATCCTCTCCATTGACTCCCTCATCCAAAGGCACATCCATGTCTACATGCTCCTCCTTCCTTGACTGCTCCTCTTCTTGTCTCTCCTCCTCTTGCCTCTCCACCTCCGCCACATCCTCCTCCTATCTCTCAACCTCCTCCTATCTCTCCTCCTCACCCTCCTGCCATGGCTACTCCTCCTCCTCTCTCTCTCCCTCCTTGGCCACCTCTGGGATAGCATCTAATGCTACTCTCGCCACACATGGGCATACCCTCCTGCCCTATCTCTGGCCATCTCCTCCATCATCCCCATCATCTCTGTCATCTCCACCCCAGCCTTCGTCTCTACCCCCATCCCTGCCTCCACCCCGGCCTCCGTCTCTGCCCCCATCCCTACCTTCCATCCCTCCCTAGCCTCTGCCTCTATCATCACCTTTGCCTCCTCACCTGGCTCTCAGCACATGAGGTATAACTGACCATTTATCCATAGGTGCTGGCCCATCGATATCTTTTAGTGGCACTGGTCTATGTGCCTACCACCATAGGTCGTAATCTGTTGTGGTCCCGGGATTTGCAATCCCACCTCTCCATCCCCATGGCTGGGCTCCTAGCCCATCAATCTGCTGCTCTGCAAAGGCTATGGGAATCGTTAGCCCCAAAGCTACCTCTTTGGAAGACTGAGCATACTCAGTTGTCCCCGCGAGTACACCCTACTACTCTCTGAACTATCGTAGGACACACTGTGGAAGGTACATCTCTATGATAAGTTGGCTTTGCACTGTCCTGCCAATTAGGTAGTGGTACTAGTAGCAAAGACTAAGATGATCCACCTCATCATCCCACTATTGGCAGTCTCTGTATGGCCCCCAAATAAATGACACCATAGTATCGATCTAATGTCACCACCAACCTATCTCACCCATCTGTGTCTATTGTAGAGCATCGACATAGTAATAGGCGTAGGGCATCCCCTCGGCCAGTTGTGGTCTCTGAATCGACGGATGAAATATAGCTATGTGCTCCCAGGCCCAAATCATCATCAGTGTGGTCTCGCAGGAGATACTCCTTGCCCTCTGGTAAACAACCTTGTGCAGCTAGTGGTATAATGTGCCCAATAAACACAGGCCCCAGGAATAAACTACCCTGTCCAACCTCATCCCAATGAGGACGTCTCCCCAGCCAATAGGGAACCCATGACCCCGATGGTCAGGAATCAATATCCCGCTAATCAGTGTCACCAAGAATGCATCAAAATGAGCATAGTGCTTTGCCATAAACTCCCAACAGATCTCGTATTCTTGGATACCGAGTCCTACACCCTCATCTTGATACTACGCCCTGAAAGTATGCTCGCCATGGTGAGCGTCGTAGATGATCCGCTCTCCTCGGATCTGCACTCATAAAATGCTTTATAAAATCCTCCAGTGTAATGGTTGCTTCTCCTATTAGCAGGTGGAAGGAACATGTCTCAGAATGCCAACGCTCGCATAGTGCAATTAGTAGCCCCATATTTGTCTGAATAGCAAGCATATAGGTGACATAGAACAAACCTAGCCACATCAGTCGTCGTCGCTCCCACGGAGTCAACTGGTCAGCAAACCAGAATGTTATCGGTCTACTCTCTCACATGTAAATAGGGGAAAGTTATCTCTGCACAAAGCCAAACAACAAGTCAATACCTTCTAGACAATTGTCAGTATCAATTGTCAAAATACCATTTCAAATTCAAAAAGCATCAAAATCAGCCCTCATAAAAGTCAAAGTCAAATGTGTCACATTGACTACAATTGTGTCGCAAAGCACCGAATGTGTCGTTTCGTACTTCAAATGCATCACAACATGGAAATTGCATCGCTCGATTGCTCAAATGCGTCGCATCAGAGCACTTGCATTGTTCCATTCAAATGTGTCGCTTAAACACGCTAATGTGTCGCAAACTAGCTATTGCAGCATTCTAACTTTCGAATGCGGCTCAAAAAGGTGAATGTGTCACAATTTTTGTCAAATGCGTTGCAAACCCTCGGCCTACCCTAAACTACCCTTGCACTTGCGTCGCGACGCATCAAATGCGTCAACCGTGAAGTCGAATGCGGCTTACACGCACGCATATGCATTGTAGCACATTTGTTGTTCGTCCTAGAACCCTACTTTTGACACGCAAAATGAGAAAATTACAAAGGGGGTTAGGGGTACATACCAATGGCTCTGAGCCCTCTAGCCTCCTATAGGTCCGCTAAATCTTGCCCCAATGATCTGTCACTGAAATCACCATCTTTGCAACACTCCTTTTCGCTCTGAGCTCTCGAAATTTGCAAATTGAATAGTGAAAATGAATTGAATTTTACCCCTTTATCAACCTATTTATAAAGTCAAAATGGCATTTGTCAACTAGGTTATTACTGGAGGCTCATTTGACCAACTTTGACCACCCCGTTGGCTGCCTTAAACATGTCGAAACCCGGAACCATCTGCGCCATTGTTTTTCTAGTCATCAAATTGACTTATCGGGACCCTTTCCAAATTTTTCTGCAACTAATCCAAAATTTAAAAAATTTCGCAAGGGGGCATTGATACTTTGTACCTTCACTAGGGCATATTTTTGACTTATTTTCTTTGTCACAATGCGACAAGTGGCATTATGACAAAGAGGGGCAAAATGTAGACAATTAAAAATGACCTAGGCCTGCAAGCTCTACTTTTACGACTTTCATCCTAGCATAATTATGACATTTAATTATGTCATTGGTACACATTCGACTATTAATTAAATAATTTATAATTGTTTAATTAATTCATGTCCTTTTATTCTTCATGATTATTAAATAAATAAATTTTATTTATTTATTCAATATGTCTTTAATTGTCTAAAGTCTTCCTTTAATTAAATAAATTTGTTAATTTGTTTAATTACCCTTATCCATTTATTCTTCCTAATTATTAAATAAATAAATTTTATTTATTTATTCAAAATGTCACTAATTTCCATAATTAAATGAATTTATGAATTTATTTAATTATCAATCATAATCCTCTAAGATTAAATAATTATCTTTAATTATTTAATTACTCAATTTAATATTTCCATCATTTTAAATTGAGTTATTATTTAAAATGATTTCGTTTTATTAACTGTCACTTCATTTTAGTAAATAATCTGAAATCAATTATTTATTATTTCACAAAATCCATATTTTGAGTTGATTTAATTCAAATTGGTAAACTTTCTTCCAAAAATCAAGTAATTGAGCAGATTCTTGATTTTTCAAATTTTCTTTTCAGTCCACCTCTTATCTTCTTGATTTTTCAAATCTCATAAATTAGGCAGTCTTTATCTTCTTGATTTTCAAAAATCTTTATTTTTATAATTAATTATCTCATTTATTCTCCACAACCAATCTGATTTTCTCATATGACATCTCAACCACTCATCTAAGGATTTTTCCCTAACCCTGATTAGGGATTATCAAATTAAATCTTGTCCTCTGATTTTAGGTTTCTGTCAAAAGTCGATCTCGTCCGTCCATTCAAAATTGTGTTTTCTATAAAATGCTATTTTGCTCATATTTTGAGATTACACACATGAATTTCATTGTTCTGGCGCATAAATACTTATCTAGTTTACTTGGCATTTTAGAGTCATATTGTCATAGGCATAGGCATAATTTTACTCAAATCCTTCAAAAATTCCATAGGACAATGTCATAGTCGAAATGCTCATACTCAATCTGAGGGCATCAATCATATGCTGCAAGCTAGGAGGTGTTATGGAGGTGAACCATGGAACCTTCAATGAATATCTGGTATAGTTGTTCTTATTATTTGCTTTCTTTGTGCTTTATAACTTCTTTGGGTTTATATTATTGATCTAATCATTGCTAACCTTAATCCTGAAATTAACCCTTAGATATAGTGATCACTACGCAGTCTAACCTCAAGTTTTCCATTCAACATGCTTTTCACCCATGGACCTCTGTATGGCTAAGGGAAATCCATTCGTAGAATCTCGTTCCCTTTGACCTAACAACAATTCTTCGTGCGTGTCCCAATGGTCATAATGTCATTGTGATGGCTTCATGCCAACTACACCACTCGACCTAGTCTAGCCTGAATCCCTTTTGTGCTCAAAGCATCACACTTATCATAGGTGATTTAAGGGAAACAAAAGTACTATTTTATTTGAAAGAGAGTCGAGGATAGGGCATAGCTATTTTCAAGTTGAGATTAGCACGGTACGAATGTTCCTTGGCAGGCTTCCTCAACCTCAAGGTTCTTTCAAACAATGTTCATACCATGGATTTTTGCACGTTCCATCCATTGGCCAACTCATCTGCGGATCCAACCTTTCAAGAAGCTCCCATGCATTATTACCAAGCTTTTAGCATCAATAATCTAAACAAGAGTTTCCCTCTCCATTGTGGGATCTGTTGTCTCTGTGATACCCCAAACTGACATCCTCGCTGCTCCACTCTTGAGGCTTTCCCAGTGTAAAGGGGCACTTCGCTATGAGTTTCCTCTTGAGTACCATTTTCCATTAAATGAAGGATCGAGCAACATTACCATTTTCGGGCGTTGGGGTTGTTCCCATCGAGCTATCTCAATGCAATCCTAATGAGTAAAGAAGGGCCACACTTTGAATGAATGGCGAATGACACCTCATGGCCTACAAAGTAGTAAAAGCATATCTAAAGGGGCGCGAGGAATACAAATTTAATTGGCGAAAACTTTGGGCAACGTATACTTCTTATAGGGTTAAAAGCCAGAATCTTTGAAAGGAGCAATGGGTAATGCGATTTAATGAGTAATGGCAGAACTTAAGGTACTACCACTCACCGACAAACAATCACCACGTTCTACTGAACCAAAGATCATATGAATGAAGCTCATGGGCATGCTAGTTGGTGTATAAACTAACCTGGTAAGATCCGTGTCCATTGAACTTAAAGGGTTAGGGAATTGTTAACAGGGAAAGCACTAAGTCTGAACAATCAAGGGCTATGTAAAGAAGCAGGAAATGATGTTGTGACAATCTCTGTTATGGTTTATACTTTTCAAAATGGTGAGATTTACAATAATGTGAAGACAAGTTCTATATGAGCCCGCAAGGGTCTGACAAACCATAAGATTGCAAAATATTAAAGCTAGGGTGGCAGACGGCTTTCACCCATGCAAGTCCCAAAGGGGTGGAAATTTGTCTTCTCTAGACATGCCAGACAGCGTCGTCTCGGGGCGTCGATGGTCCAACGGCTTCCCCACCATCCTCTGCATGAATTCCAACCAACACGGCTCACCCGTGCCCATGAAGATAGTCATACGACACGAGGTGAGGTTGAATCTTGTAATAGCATAGCATTGGTCTTGCGGAATCTTTTACATAGGCGACTATTTGCATTTTGTCATTTTGAATGACATCTTCCCCGCGGCCACCTGCTACCAATTCCCTAGCATCCATGCGTAACTCAGAGTCTACCCTCTCATTTTTTTGTTGGATAACTTCACGCACACTTCTGACCGAGTGATGCCCTCTCCTTAAGGACTTTCCCTACTGGCAGTCTACCTGACCTTACCCGCATTCTCCCATCAACGGTTCCCCATGCAGGGTCCAAACTTAATGGTGTCATTTAAAGCCACCTCGTCTTGAGCCAATTGTAGTGGCATTCACATGCCATCTTCCCATATCCCTTTCACCTATTGACTACTAGTGGAATCCGCGTATATGGTCCATCCATTCACAGCAGATACACTCTCGGCTCTGCAAGCCTGTCTACACACTTTACTCAGCCTGTAACCTATTTTCCATAATTCCACACATGTCAATATGGGAGGGGCGAACGTTGCAATAGATATTCACATAGGCTCATCATTGCAAATATGGCACGGCAACTGTAAAGAACTGTTTGGTGGATCTTTATGATAGCTATAGCACCATCCATCGGGCTCGGCATATTGAACCCTGGGCACTGTCATTTTCTCCTTGAACACAAACGAAGCCATGTCTCATGAATGGTTCTTCCTAAGGCAGTTGTGATTTAATCATGTCAAGCCAAGAAGTTTGGGTTGTAAGAATACCTTCGCGGGAAAATTCTGCAAGTCAACACCCAGGGCGGGATTTTGTACGCAGGGGTTTTTGTTTTAAAATCAGAAGGGAATGATGGCACCATCGTAACCATGTTAGATGAGGTGTGCCAATTATTTTGTTTAGTAAGTGAAATTTTGGATTTCGGAAACCTCTTACTCGGCCATGACTATGAATTACATGATGTACTTGGAGAATCAAGTTGGTCAAAATGTTGTTTTTATTGTATCATGGTGCAGGCTATCATTTACATAGGGGTCATTACTCGGGTGGTTGTTTGTGCGATGTCATCCCTCAAATGGAAAAATGACGGTGTCCTCCATGCCTCCATGCCTGATAGCATTCGTCCATGCAAATCCAGATGGTGAGTTCACTGTGGTTGAGGGTCGTCCAACTTTCCCATATCCATGACCCACGCTCACCCATCCCCCAGTAGTTTCGTCGGTGGAGCCCGCCACTTCTGCGGACATCCTTTCAACAGGGGTGGGTGATGATGGAATTGCATTTATTTTCATGAGACATGAGAGGACATATTGAGGTAGGCATTCACCTACCCTTATCCATCACACTAACAACACTTCGTTTGAATCCTTTGACCTGACATAAATCCTCTGCATGGGGGTCTCTGTTTCATTTTTGCTAACTCGAGTGAACTCCTTTAGAACCGTCGCCTCATTCCTTTGTTCCAGAGAAGGTATCCATTCCACCTCATGCTAAAGGGAACTTACAGTTACAAATATCTATGGAAATACATCAATGCCCTAAGACACTCACTGAGCAATGTTAAGGCCTCTAATGAATGTCTAATCAGTTGCTCAACTTCCAAGTAATGAATGTTGTGTGGGGTCATTTTTACAATTAGAATATCACGTTGTCATCGCAATGACTAAGCACATTAAAGAGAAAGAAATGTGAGCCCTAGCCACTTTAGGGTTTCGTGTAAAGGTTCCATTAGTGGGTACCTGAATTCTCGCTTTCCCTACGATTGAGTAATTTTTTAACAAATCTATAGATTTCGCTTTCTCCTTTCTATATTTTGTAGGTTGTCCCATGATATGAACTTAGTGAGGGGAAATTTTTGAAAGGGAAGATTGGGTTCGACTGCTTTATGAACGATTTCTCAAACTATGGTAAACTTCCTTTTATTAAAGTTTCAATTTAATCCTAGTTCTTTCCTATGTGTAGGCCTAGTTGTGTGATGGGGATGAACTGACTAAAGCTTGCCAATATGACCAACATGCATTTGGATACCATTAAAGAGGCCTACCAATAGCATAACTTACTTACAATATCTTACCCGAGGCATTGCACCGTTGAAGGGGTTGGTCCATGAGGCTATGGACATAATGTGAATCCATGAGGAATGCATTCAAAGTGGGAGATCTGCATGTTACCTACTGAATCCATAAGGGAAATGAGGGCCGATCACTTGCATGAATGGTGCATGGTAAAGGAACACTCTCACTCATCCACCTGCAAGTACCTCATGGGGCTGACGATGGTTGCCAATAGGAAAGTGTTTACATGAACAATGAGTGATTCATCAAGTGGACTAAAAAACAAATAATATCCTCCCAAAGGAGATCAGTACCCAGAAACATATGCTTGTTTTCCAATGCCAGAACGGGGGAGGGTTGCTCTGTCTTTCACTAACGATCGTGATCCATTCGAGATTGTCTCATCGGATCATAGACAATTAGTCCACCTCACAATGATGCAAATCTGTAGGTGAGGTTCATTTAATCCAATGGAGAATGTTGTAAGTCCATCATGAGAAGAAGGCATCCTGTAGGCAGTTTTTGCTGCAGTGAAAGGGCAATTAGCTAAATGATAAAGTGCTACAGTGCTGCCACAAGAGGACGAAGTAGGGGGGAAGACAAAATTATATTTTAAAATTGTTGGATAATGGGGGGGTAGGTGGAACCCTAATGTAATCAAATCTGAGCCACTCATTGTAAATCAATCCTGGCCATTCATTTGGGCTTTGGAAAATTATAAATAGGGGTCCCCCCTTCATTTGTAAATGGTTGGAAAACTAGTGTAAATACATTCTGCAACAATAGAAAGTAGCATTGCATGATCTATGGGTGTTCCTTTTGAATTTTCTCATTATGTTTCCATGGTTTTACTTCCCTATTAGTTCTAGTTGTTAGTTTCTTGAATGAAAGTGGTGATGGAAATTTTTTTTTTAGTATTTGATGAATTTCCAGCTCATGCTTTTTATGGTTCATTGACGATGAATCACTTTGCAAACCTAGTATGAGCTTCCCTCCTTTATTGTTGCAACTTAGTTTGATTGCATGTGCATGATGTGTGTGTGTAATCTAAAAATCTGCAATCCTTAGAAGATTGCACTGGTTTTTGTAATTATAGGATCCTCTTGGCCAAGCAAAACCCAGTTTAGGGAGTTTGTCTACTATAGCAGCCTCCATGATCACTGTTCATTAATGGTTTCAAACCTAGGAACCTCCTCTCTTCCCTGCCTTTTTCCTTTTTTTAATCAAATAACCTATACTAAGGTTCATTGCACATTGTAAATCCAAATATGAAGTTGAATTGCGAGTTCTAGACTATTGTTTTGAACTTGCAGTAGCTGAGCAACAATTTCTACATCCTAAGAACTCCATTTGCAGACCTAACTTCCCATGCTTTGTAACTCATTCATAAGTATTCCTTGTGATTCCAGTAAATCACATGAATCCATTGAGGTATTCCAATAATTTTCAAGACCTGACACCCGAGAGACCTTGGGGTGGTGATTGGTAACTTCCTTATGAATTTCTACCTTTCAAGAGAGGGAGTGCCCCTATGCACTATCTATGTTGAGAAGGTGCTAAAACACCCATCAACAGAACTGATGCTAGAAGGAGGACTTGGCATGCTAAGGCTACAAAGCTGAAAGTTGGAAGTTGAAAAGAGAAGCTTCAAGGACAAATATGAGATAGGGAGATCTCATTAAAATTAAAAAATTATGAATGAAAAAAAAAAGTTGAGTTGAAATGGAGCAGCACGTACAAATTAACATCGCTTAGCTACATGTAGATTTAAACAAGAGACTAAGGAAACCATTGTAGAAATTCACATTGGTAGATAGATGTCTGATCCATGGCACATGCAGGCACACCGAACTGGGATGTCTCACATTCTTGAGCAGGATTGAAAGATTCGTGCAGGGAGAGATTCCCTTTTGGGAAATATATCAGCCCTTGTTCCTTGCAGATCCAGAAGAAGATTTGAAAACCATGGTAGCTAAGGCGTTCAAGGAATTGATCCAAGAATGTTTGGGCAGCGAAGATCGACCAAGAGTGGATGAGGTATTGATGAAAAGTTGGTGCAAATTTCACAATGCACCTCATTCGGAAGTTACTTGTTCATCATGCACAAGCATTATCACTCAGGTCAAAGGCAGTTTGCACAAGTTAGATCAACCTTCTCTTAATAAAGAGGATGAGGAATCCCATGAGGTGGAAGAGCTATCAACATCTGCAGGACAACACCTTGAAGATAAACCAACTAGTTGGACACAAGTTGGTGCTAGGACAACATACATAGAAAATGCAAACCAAGAGGGAGGAGATCAAAGTCTTGGGGCAGAAAAGTGCATTGATGAAAATATGAATGTAACCAGTTTAGTAGGCTTCCCCTCCATAAAAGAAGAACACTCCTCCACTCCAGAAGAGGAGCAATTTCTAGTTGACGTTGAATCAACAAAGTTTGCAGCAGCGCATGTTGAGGCAGCTCATGAAGATGCTGAAAATCAGAAAGAGGAAAAGGATGACATTGTTTGGATAGTAGAAAATGATGACAAAGGCGTAAGTGAACTCGGACTAGAAGACCTCTCCTTCATAAATGACAGCGATAGAGAATCTGAAAATGCAGATTTGGAGGAATGGGAGTAACTACAAGTCACAGTTGTTCACTATCCAACTTCCTTCCCAAGTCATGATGAGGTCCCCATAGTGGAAAGATACAACGAGCTCATCTCAAGGCTCTCAAGGGATTGGTCAGAACATAGATTCCAAGTGGATCTAGGGGTATTGTTACTACCAAATTGGTGCAGACTCCATGATTCATCACATTCTGAGTTTGCATGTGAGCTATGCAAAGAAGCTATCAAACAACTTAGAGGACAAGTGGAGCAGCCAAGTGCTTGGCCTCCTCTACTTACTGTCCAGATCAAATTAAAAGACCAAGAGTCGGGACCAAGTGATGAATTAGCTGAAGGAAGTACTCAAGAAGGAACCAAGACAACAATAGTAGAAGGCCAACAATACAGTCTTGAGCTTCCAAGTGATGGGGCAAAACACATGGGAACACTGTCCACCAGTCATCAAGAATTCCTTCCTCTTCAAGGGCATTTGTACACCATGGAAGATGGGCTTTATGATGATTCCTTGGAAGGAAATTGTGTAGTAGATTTTGGCCCCCTTGATGAGGTACCCTTGATTGATGACTTCTTTCCATTAGGAGTTGTACTGCAAAGGTATGCCCATGCCGAGGAAGAATACATCCCAGATGTTAGCAGCGATGAAGACATACCACATGAACTACCTATTGGTGAAATATTGGAGCCTCAAGAGTGGGAAAGGGGTTCCCTCTCTATCTATAGTGATGGTGAACAACAGGATACAAGTGAACGTCACAAGGAGATACATGAACAACAAAGAGAAGAAGACAAAGGTGGAGGTGTTGAAATAGTTGCCAACAAAGATGAAGCACCCAACTAACTACAAGATACAACTAGGAGTCATTTTTCCTTGATCATTGTTGATCCTCCTTCATATCCAGAGAGCTACAATAGGATAGATTTGTGCATATCATCGTCCCATGACATTAAACATCACAAAAATAAGGTCAACACCTAGGAAATGAGATAGGATAGCGTGCTACCCTTTGAAGACAACAATCAAGTGGACACCAGGATTGCAGAAGACCAATGAGATGAAATCTATCTCCTCGAGGAATGGCTGATAGGGGTTACTGATCCCGTACAAGACTTGGAAGAGGTGTTTGCTGCCCCATTCTTCCCGCCTTCTCCTTGCTCAAGACTAGAGATGCTACATCCTCCACTGTGCCCACCCAAAGCTAATGATGCAATGATTGACAATTTTGTGCTCACTCTCCCCTATCAAACATGGCCACCTCCATATGATGACATCCAGGCTCTATCCTTCCTTGCCCCTGTTAATTCTTGTAGTTATGTTTATTATTTTGATTATGGGAATGAAGGGAGATGAACGTGTTTATGGATTAACCATGGGTTTACCGAGCCTCCTCAATTGTTGATTTTCCCTAACTGTGCAATTAAATTTGAATGTTGCGATAATAAACTTCCTTTTTCTAAATATAAGGATAAATTTGAATGGTTAAGAACTATAACAATCGCCCATTTTCTTGTACATGCACTATGAAGTCCAATGAGCATTAAGGCTAGCTTGCTCAGCCTGGACATAGTGCTTTGTAAATACCTTTATACATAGTTTGTTTTGGATAGTATGGGTTTCCTGTATATACTTTGCTTTGCTACTTTCATTGGGGTAGTTGGTTTGTTGGAGGTTGTTTTCTTTAGGTTAGTTTTCTTGTTGTTTTCTTTTGCTTTCTCACTTTGGTTAGTGTAGATGTTTGCTTTCCCTTTTGCTTTCCCTTTTACTGTCGCTTTGTTGCTGCTTTGCTCGAGGTCCCTCTATTTTTAGCAGGGCGCATCTTTGCGCACGCCAACCATACTTATCGCCTGGGGTTGTTCTATGTATTTCTTCATCAAACTCTAATCAAGTTTTCAGAGTGGATGGTGAAGGTCTTCTGTTAGTGTCAAGTGATCTGGGTGTTTGATTTAAAGAGGATAAGCTGTTGGTTGGTCTCTTCCTTGACGTATTCTAAAATCTCATATCTCTTACACAAATTAAGAATCCTGAGGTCACTGTAGGTCCTTTGTGAATTCTAGTTAAGCGAAAAATCTAAAATTCTACTTTAGTGCCACTATGATTCTCAACCATGAGTTTGAGCTTCATTGCTTGCGAGTTGAAATAGAAAGAACTGAGAAGAGAAAATCAAAAGAAAGCAAAATATTAAGAATCAAAAGAAAATAAATTCAGCTTTTAAAGGATATTCGAGCAACTCTACCGAGGCTATGGACGCTCAGCCGATATTAGAGCAATGTTTGGGAGAATCACAACGATAACCTTGTCGGGGCTATGGATGCTTGACTGGCAGCGAGGAAATTTCCAGGATGCTTTTGGTGTTAGGATAAACTACATAGCTCAACTTAACAGAGCTTAGGTTCCTATAGCAACTGAAGGATGGGAATTCACATAATTACACACACTTGGATTTTCAGCATACTGAAGGTTGGGTTGACTAGTGGTTTTGATCCATCAGTTGAGCATCTGGTTTGTTTTCCCTAGCGTGAAGATCGACACCAAAGATTTTGGGTTCATCATTCCAGTTTGTCATCAAAATGCTCTCAAGCATTTCCCTAGTGAGTCACCATTTATTCTGCATGTTTTGCACACATGCCCTGTCATGGGCATGGACCCCCTGTCTTTGCTTGAGTTGGGTCGTTTTGACCTCATCTCATTTTGTGTGCTTCTGTTTCCATGCCCAAGGTTTCCCTAAGCCTAAGAATCATCAATTTCATATTGGCCGAGATTGCCCAACCAAGTTTTGCTAAGTCAATTTCCCTTTGCGGGATGGGTCATAGAGTGTTCCCTTTGATTTTCACCCGAAGTCCATTGATCCTTGGTGGACCCACATTCGCATGTCTCCCTTGGGCGTTTTCTGCTGTGCCTTGCCATTTGTCTACGACCTTGCCCCAGCATCCGCCCGAGGTGTGAACCCCACACTCATGTTTGTTGCTGTGTCTCTCATGCTCCACAGACCTGCCCTTGCAGGTCACTCCAAGCGGGACTCTTTTCCCATTTCGCTATTTTCACAATAGCCAATCTTTGACGTCCGCCCGCATGATGGGCTCTACAATTGGTCCCTCTGTCTTCACCATGGCCACAAAAACCAACCGACCCCATTTCAAAATACCTAAATTCTAAATTTCGTGGGTTCTCACGCATGGTTTGCCCCTACCCAGCCTCCGTCACCAAACGACTAAGCACTCTTACATCCAAGTTCCACGGTAGGACCACCTTCGCAGGCTGCCATCTGTGGGAGGCCGTTATCCTGACACCATTCACAATGAAAAATCTTCACTGCCTCCCCGTCCTATGGGCCCTTGACCCACCTGTGTCGTTTTCCTTACTATCGGCCTCCGCTTATGCCATGCCATTTCTCTTGCGGCATTCATTAAATAGTCTCTCGGATGCACTTACTTGATGTTTGTGATCATTACGAAGTCTGACCTCACATTTTTTGTTCGACATGCTTTTCACCCACAGACCTCTGTATGGCAGGTTCCAATTGCTTTGGCATAGGTGAGGAACATCCTGTGGGTTTCCCTGCATCGTCAACAGTTGCACTAAGGGCAATCCATTCGCAGCATCCCACTCCCTTTGACTCAACAACAATCCTTCATGTGTGGCCCGATGGTCATAATGTCATTCTGATGACTCTATGCCAACTTTTCCACTCGACCTAGTCTAGCCCAAATCCCTTTTGTGCTCAAAGCATCACGCTTATCATAGGTGATTTAAGGGAAACAAAATTAATGTTTTTTTGAAACAGATTCAAGGGCATGGCAAAGCTGTTTGCAAGTTGAGATTAGCACGGTACGAATGTTCCTTGGTGGGCTTCCCCGATCTCAGGGTCATTTCAAACAATGTTCATACCATGGCTTTTCACACGTTCCATCCATTGGCCAACTCATCTACAGATCCCACCTTTCTGGAAGCTCCCATGTGTTATTACCAAGCTTTCAGCATCAATAATATAAATAGGAGTTTCCCTCTCCATTGTGGGATCTGTCATCTCTATGATAGCCAAAACCCATATCCTCGCTACTCCACTCTTGAGGCTTTCCGGCGTAAAGTGGTGCTTGGCTATGAGTTTCCTCTTGAGTACCATCTTCCGTTCAATGAAGGATTGAACAACATTACCATTTTCATGCATTGGGGTTGTTCCCATCGAGCTATCTCAATGCAATCCTGATGAGCAAAGAAGGGACATACTTTGAATGAATGGTGAACGACACCTCATGGCCCACAAAGTAGTAAAAGCATATCTGAAGGGGCATAAGTAATATGGATTTTATTGGTGGAAACTTTGAGCAATGTATACTTCTTACAGGTTTAAAATTTAGAATCTTTGAAACCAGCGATGGGTAATGTGATTTAATGATTAATGGTGGCACTTAAGGTACTACCACTCACCAATGAACGATCACCACGCTCTGCTAAACCAAATATCATATGAAGCAAGCTCGTGGGCATGCTATTTGGTGTATAAAATCACCTGGTAAGATCAACATTCATTTTAATTAAGGGGTCAGGGAATTGTTAACAGGGAAAGCACTAAGTCTAAACAATCACGGGCTATGTAAAGAAGTGGGAAATGATGTTGTGAGAATCTCTATTATGGTTTATACTTTTCAAAATGGAAAAATTTGCAACAATGTGAATAAAATTTCAATATGAGCCTACAAGGCTCTAACAAACCATAAGATGGCAACATATTAAAGCTGGGGTGGTGGATGGATTACACCCATGCGGGTCGTGAAGGGGAAAAATTTTGTCTTCTCTCGAATGTCCTAGGTGGCGTCATCTTGAGACATCCATGGTCCAGCGACTTCCCCACCATCCCCTACGCAGGGGCCAACTGGCATGGCTCGCCCATTCCCATGAAGATAGTCATACCACACGAGGGGAGGTCGAATCATGTAATAGCATAAAGTGTTGGTCTTGCAAAATCTTTTATGCGGGCGATTGTTTGCATTTCGTTGTTTTGAACAACATGTTCCCCGCAGCCACCCACCACCAGTTCCCTGGTGTCCATGCTTAACTCAGAGTTTTCCCACTCATTCGCCTCTGGGTGACTTCACATGCACTTCTAATCGGGTGACGCCATCTCCTTAAGGACTTTCCCCGCTAGCGGTCCAACCGACCTTACCTACGTTCTCCTAGCAGCGGTTCCCTGTGTAGGGTCTAGACTTGATGGTGTCATTTGAGGCCACCTCATCCTCAGCCATTAGCGGCGGTGTTCACATGCCATATTCTCATATCTGTTTCTCCTATGGACTCCCAGTGGAAGCTTTGAATACAGGCCATCCATTCATAGCAGATACCTTCTCAGCTCTGCAAGCCTGCCTACTCGCTTTACTCGGCCCACAACTCATTTTCCATAATTCCACACACATCAATATGGGAGGGGCAATTGTTGCAATAGATATTCACATAGGTTCATCATTGCGAAGAGGGCATGACAACTATAAACCATTATTTGGAAAAAAAATTATGATGGCTATAGTGCAATCCATCGGGGCTCATCATATTAAACCCTAGGCACTGTCATTATCCCCTTGAACACAAACAAATTCATGTCTAATGAACGGTTCTTCCTAAGGAATCTATGATTTAATCATGTCAAGTCAAGAGGCTCAGGTTGCAAGAATATCTTTGTAGGAAAATTCTGCAAGTCAACACCCAAGGTAGGATTTTGTACGTGGTGGAGTTTGTTTTAAAATCAAAAGGGAATAATGGTACCATCGTAACCACATTCGATGAGGTTCACCATTTCTTTTCTTTAGAAAGTGAAATGTCGTATTCAGACAACTTCTTACTCGGCCATGATTAATGAATTACATGATATACTTGGAGAATCAAGTTGGTTGAAATGTTGTTTTTATTGTATCATGGTGGAGGCTATCATTTGTGTGGGATCCGCTGCTCGGGTGGTCGTATGTGCTATGTCATCCCTCAAACAGTGAACTAATGGTGTCCTTTCGTGCCTCCATTCCCAGATAAATTCATCCATGTGGCTCCCGATGGTGGGCTCAATGTGGTTGATGGTCATATGACTTTCCCGTATCCATGACCCATGCTCACCCATCCACCGGTAGTTTCGTTAGCGGAGCCCACCAGTTCCGTGGACGTCCTTTCAACAGTGGCAGGTGATGATGGAATTGCATTTAATTTCATTAGACATGAATGGAGGTACTAAGGTGGGCATTCACCTACCCTTATCTATCACACTAACAACACTCTGTTTAAATCCTTTGACTTGACAAAAATCCTCCGCATGGGGGCCTGCTTTTCATTTTTGCTAACTTGAGTGAACTCCTTTAGAACCGTCGCCTCATTCCTTTGTTCTGGAGAACGTTTCCATGCCACCTCGTGTTGAAGGGAACTTACAATTATGAAGATCTTTGGAAATGCATCGATTCCCTAAGACACTCACTCAACAATGATTAAGGCCTCTAATGAATGCCCATTCGGCCATTCACCTTCAAAGTAATGAATGTTGCGCAGGGTCATTTTTATAATCAGACTATCACGTTGTCATCCCAACAATTAAGTACAGTAAAGAGAAAGGAATGTGAGCTCTAGATACTTTGGGGTTTCATGTAAAGGTTCCATTAGTGGGTTCCTGAATTCTCACTTTCCTTGGGGTTGAGTAATGTTTTAACAAATTAGCAGATTTCACTTTCTCCTTTCTATATTTTGTAGGTTGCCCCATGATATGAACTTCGGGAGGGGGTATTTGTGAAAGGGAGTATTTTGTTCAGCTGCTTTATGAAGGATTTCTCAAACTATGGTAAACTTCCTTATATAAAAGTCTCATTTTAATCCTAGTTCTTTCCTATGTGTAGGCCTAGTCGTGTGACGGGGATGAACTGACTGAAGCTTGCCAATATGACCAACATGCATTTGGATACCATTAAAGAGGCCTACCACTAGCAGAACTAACTTACAATATCTCACCTAAGCTATTGCACCGCTGAAGGGGTTGGTCCATGAGGCTATGGACATAATGTGAATCCATGAGGAAGGCATTCCAAGTGGGAGATCTACATATTACCTACTAAATCCATAAGGGAAACGAGGGTCAATCACTTGCATGAATGGTGCATGGTAAAGGAATGCTCCCACCCATCCGCTTGCAAGTTCCTCATGGGGCTGATGGTAGTTGCCAATAGGAAAGTGTTTACATGAACAATAAGTGATTCATCAAGTGGACTAACAAGCAAATGATATCCTCCCAAAGGAGATCAGTACCCAGAAACATATGGTTGTTTGCCAATTCCAAAATGGGGGAGGGTTGCTCTATCTTTCACTAACGATCACGATCCGTTTGGGATTGTCTCATTAGATCAAGGAAAATTAGTCCACCTCACAATGATGCAAATCTATCAGTCGGGTTCATTTAATCCAATGGAGAATGTTGTAAGTCCATCACGGGAAGAAGGTAGCCTATAGGAAGTTTCTGCTACAGTGAAAGGGTAATTAGCTAAATGACAAAGTGCTACACTGCTGCCACAAGAGGAAGAAGTAGGGAAGAAGACAATATTATATTTTAAAATTGTTGGATAATGGGGGGTAGGTGGAACCCTAATGTAATCAAATCTGAGCCACTCATTGTAAATCAATCATGTCCATTCACTTGGGCTTTGGAAAACTATAAATAGAGGTCCCACCTTCATTTGTAAATGGTTGGAAAACTGGTGTAAATACATTCTGTAGCATTAGAAAGCATCATTGCATGATCTATGGGTGTTCCTTTTGAGTTTTCTCATTATGTGTGCATGGTTTTACTTCCCTATTAGTTCTAGTTGTTAGTTTCTTGAATGAAAGTGATGATGGTGATTGTTGTTTCAGTATTTGATGAATTTCCAGCTCATGCTTTTTGTGGTTCATTGACGATGAATCACTTTGCAAAGCTACTCTAAGCTTCCTTCCTTTATTGTTGCAACTTAGTTTGATTGCATGTGCATGATGTGTGTGTGTAATTTGAAAATCTACAGTCCTTAGAAGATTGCACTGGTTTTGTGTAACTATAGGATCCTCGTGGCCAAGTGAAACCCAGTTTAGGGAGTTTGTCTATTGTAGCATCCTCCATGATCACTATTCATTCATGGTTTCAGACCTAGGAACCTCCTCTCTTCCTTGCCTTTTTCCTTTTTTTTAATAAATAACCTATGCTAAGGTTCATTGCACATTGTAAAGCCAAATCTGAAGTTGAATTGTGAGTTCTAGACTATTGTTTTGAACTTGCAGTAGCTGAGCAACAATTTATACATCCTAAGAACTCCATTTGTAGACCCAACTTTCCACAATTTGTAACTCATCTGTAAGTCTCCCTTGTGATTCCAGCAAATCACATCAATCAATTGAGGTATTCCAAGCACTATCAGTTACTATCACCCGAGAGACCTTGAGGTGGTGATTGGTAACTTGCTTGCAAATTTCTACCTTTCAAGAGAGGTAGTGTGCATATGCACTGTCTATGTTGAGAAAGTGCTAAAAAACCTATCAACAGGACTCATACACCCCTCTAGGTGATTTAGTCCTAGATCAGACCTAAAACTGCCTTTTACAACATTGAAAACCTTGTTTCTCCACTTATGTTTGCTATCATTAAAAATTAGTTTCATTTGGCTGATTTTCTATTACATGCATTTCATTAGATCTAGCTTAAATTGGTTCAATTCATGCATTCCTTAATTTCAAAATTGCATTTACAATTGTGAGATAAGAGGGATTTGTTGATCACAAGTCTCTTCATTCTCAAGAGATTCCCAGGGAACGAACTACCCTTATCCAACTCAACATAAGTTGAATAAAGAAATTGCAAAGGAAATGTGCACACTAACTATCAAAGAAGACTACTTCAGACTCTGAGAGAGAAAAACTTCTAGATTTCTACCTTCGACAAAGGAGCTCTTAGCCAAAGGATGATAGCACAATTTTAGGACACCAATGTGATGTGTTGTCATTCAAATGGCACATTTGCATCCTAAGCAACAAAGAACTCAAGAACTCAGGCAGGAAAAATAGAGTTTCACTTCTTAGCCTAGATCTAAGGTTCGTTTAACAAAATGATAAAACAAAGTACATAAACTATGAGAAAATTACAAGGAGAACTTGGAGAAACCGTACTCTCAATCGAGCATTCGATTCTTCACTCCAAGCTCCACTTTGCAACCTACACACAAGATGAACGAGGGGAAAATGGTAGGGCTGTATAGGGGCCTATCATAGTCAGACCCCCGCTTTGGTGTTCCCACCTCCAAGGACAGCCAGATAGAAAGATAATGTAACCGAAATGGACAAAGGTGGTGGTGAAAGAAAAACTCGCTTCAAGAGTAGAACCCACGCCACCAAGTAGTAAATGAACAAAGAGATCTAATCTATTCACAAATAGAAAAGAGTGAGAGATTGTTACCAACAGGCCTTGGCCCCCTCTTGAACACCAAATGCACGGTTGAATGCTTGCTAGAGAGCTTTGGTAGTTGGAGGAACCTCAGTCCGGTAGAGTTTCCCTTGTAGAAGTGTTGCTATCAGGAGTGAAAGAGATTCAAGAGTAAAGTTGAAGAGAGAGCTTGATCAAATGAATGAACCCCCAAAATGAAAGAAAATGAGGGGTTTTATTGCATACAAGGGCAACAAAGAGCTGTTACACCCAAAAATATGACTACTAAGACACGTGTCAAGAGTCAAGATTCGAGATTCCCCATTTCAAACTCAAAAAATTGCAAGGACACTACTGTGCCACACAAATGTCTATGCGTCGTGCAGGCATCCAAAGCATAAGTTTTCGAGAAATGTGTCATAAGGTTGTTATCACTTCACCATTGGTCCACATGGAGCTAGAATTGTGAAATTCTAACCCATGGTGTTTTTTCCATTAATGTGTTTGGGTGTCATAAATGCTAGGCAAAGTGCTAAAATGTGAAATTGCCCCTAGGTCCAATTTTGCGACATTACATTTTGCCCCCACTTTATTGGGCTCGATTTTGGAAAAATCGGCCACACTAAACTATAGAAGAAATATTTTTGCCCAAAATTTGAAACTTTATGGATTTTCTTGCCACAAAAGAGTTCCTTAGAGGTCACCGAGGTCGAGCCAACTGTCACCGAAGGTTCCCCCCAACTACTGAGCTTTACAAGTAGTGTAAGACTAGTTGTGAAAAATCACATGAAATTATACTTTGCAAAACTCAAATTCAAGTCATTTTCAAAAATTAGAAGAAGCTACAATGGCGAGAAGAATGATCAAGAAAATTTTGATGATTCGGAAGAAAATTATGGTGAAGAGGTGACTATATGCCACCTCTTGAGTTTTCCCCCAACTAAGTGTGGTAAAATCAAGAGAAACCGGGGAGCCATAAACTCTAGTAAAAATGGGCCTTGGGGGCCCTATATATACCTAGGTGGGCCCTGAGAAGGGTCATTTTCACTATTCATCACGAGGATTTTGTTGACTTTTATGAGATAAAATTTATCGAAATGTTGAGAAGACAAGGTTATGAGGATCTGATGCTGGACCAGCTGCGTGCAAAAAATGCCAAGGGCATCAAGGCCACAAAGATAGGCCCCAAAATGGCTTTGTTAGTCATTTCTGAGTAATTTTTTACAAGTTTTTAGGACTTTTGGTGCACACGTTTCCTAGGCGGGTGTATGTGTCTTTGGCATGTGCTAGCATCTAGGACGGAAGTTAGAATCTTGAGGATGTGTTGGCATCCAAGGGGCGTGTTGTCATCCTGGACCCATTAATTGTGGTTGAGATTCCTATGCAATGTGCAGACGTCTGTGTGGCGCACATGCATCCATAAATTCTTTTTACTTAGACTTTTTAATAGCTTGTAGTGTACTGACACATATTTAATTTTTCTTTCGCAAGACTATCCAGAGATTCAAGAGCATCCTAGAGGGTGGGTGATATGCCTTCTACAAGATCAAAGGGACTGATTAACTAATGATGACGTCTCCCTTCTACAACAAGTCAAGCTCTGGCACATGTATTCATCTAGGTGGATGTAGGAAACCTAAAAAAATTCATAGTCTTAGAATCTCAAGAAAACAACATCATTTGAAAGAGCTCATCAACATGATCCCAACGCAACTTGAATCATGTCAAAAGGAGATTGTACATGTGAGTTATGCTCGATCAAAGGTTCAATCAAATCAAGTACCAGAGGCTAGTCAAAGGTGAAAAATTTCATCATATCCAAATTGGTCAAAGTCGCCATCATGACGAAGGGCTCGTCGTCACAAGTCTAATTTCATTCATTTCGTCGAAAATGGAGTCCGAACAAGCAAGATACGGCAAATCAAAGTTCAATAAAAATTGGTTGACTTGATGACGTCAACAAAAGTATAGTCAACATTGATGCTGACATGGCATCCCAATCAGTGGACAAACCAAAGGGTGACACATGTCCTTCTATATAGTGGTGTGGCGTGATGACCTGGCCGACCATACATGGTGTGGCAATCTACTCAGCAATCCATATGTGACATGGTCCAATGGCAGCGTGACAAGTGTCAAGCCCTTGGTAAATCAACAGTTGCCACGTGGCAAGCCCTCAACATGTGGACTTAATGGTTTGGTTAATTTTATTTAACAAAAATGATAAGGATGGGATTCGATTGCATAACCTGGCCCACACAAGTCTAGCACGCTACCAATAGACCACATGATTCTCTCTGAGTGTATTGTGGGAGGAGTTTTTTTAATGAGTTAAAGTTTTTAATTATGTTTTAAAAATAGAAGGGGATGGGGTTCGAACAAGTGACCACCCCACCCAAAAAATTCCTCCAAACCACTCTGCCACACATGTTATTGATAATATATCGAGGCTCAACCCTTTTTATAGAAGACTATCAAACCAAAATCCGCATATAAAATCGAAGGCCAAACAATTTTAAAACTCGATAACCATAAATAGTGTCAGAAGTTATCTTATTAAAGGATTCTTTAGTATAAGCCATGAATTATTAATGGGGGAATATATATTTAAATTATTTGTAATGCCCAAAATTATAAGGGCCAATGGTTAAAAGGGTTAAGATTATCTTGAGCAGATTATTGTTAAATTAGGGTGATTTTCAAATTGTAAATGGGAGATAAAGTGGATTTGTAAAATCCTATGGTTTTACACCATATTTGGTAAATTATGTGTATAAAAAGAGGACAAAATGGGGAAATGGGTAATGGAAATTAGTATTGGAAATTATTGGAATTATGAGAGTTTGAAGAGAGAATTATTTCAAAGGAGATTTTTGTAAACATGAAGACGTTCGAATTGTCTTCAAGTGTTGAGAGAGACTGTGAGGAGAGTAGAGTTTTATGCAGATTTGAAACTTGGATATTGTAACAAGGAATTTCTTTTGCTTGGTGATATTAATAAAAGCGATCCAACGTTGAGAAGAAGACCCAGATACATAGTCCTTATTGGATGAACTTTTTTTTCAAGCTCTTGTGTTAACTTCTCTTCTATCTTATTCTTCTATCTTCGGTCTAATTTTCTCTCTATTTCATTTTAGTTTGTTTTTCAATTTAGTATTTGATTTCTAATTACAACATTTTAGTAATTAGTAATTTAATTAATTTCTATAAAAGTGAACCTAGTCTATAATTTCAATGGTTAAACAACATAGTCATGCAATTATGTCTAGATTGGGAATAATTGTAATAAAGGTTAAATACATTTGAATTATGAACCTCCAATTACAAATCAATTTTGGTATCAGAGCCTGTTTTGTAGGAAATTGTAGAAGTGAATGTTAACCAGGTTGAAACTGAAACAAGGAGAAGGTGCACTAGAAGAATCCAATCCAGAGATCGAAAAATGAAGGACATTTCCACAATCAGAGATGGAAGTTGAACAAAGTCCTACAAAGCTCGATGAGAAAACTTTTCAACAAGCTTTTCTCGAGATGAAGTCAATGGTGGAAGTTCTTTTTCGAGAGAGGCAAGAACAAAAGAAGAGAAAGGAATGCAAGGCTAGGAAGAAGGAGGAAGCCGAATCCTCGTTGAAAGAAGAAAAAGGTAAAGGAGTAGGAGGTGGTGGTGACCCTCCTGAACCTCCATCCCCATTCTCTTCATCCTCTTCTTCTTTGTCTAACTCTTCTAAAAAGAAACAACCTGTGCAAACTAATACACCTTTGTTAAAATTGAATGTTAAATTTGATTTTCTAATCTATAATGGAGAACTAGATGCAGATACACTAGATAATTGAATTAAGAAAATTGAAGTTTATTGTAGAGTTTAGAAGTTTACTGAGGATTCCCAAAAAATCCAATTAGCTACTCCTTGCCCAGGAGGCACAACTTTAATTTGGTGGGAGAGTAGAACACAGGAGGATCTAAGTCGTTATGGAAAAATTATTTCTTCTTGGTTTGAGTTTATAGCTGCACATGAGAAATAGTTTTATCCATTAGGGCATATGCAAAAAGTTGTAATGAGCTGGAAATCATTAAGACAAGAGAAAGGACAAAGTGTGCAAGAATATACATAGGAGTTTATGAAGAGAGCTTTAATTTTGGGTATTCCATTGTACACACAAGAAACTTTGTTAAAGTACATAGGTGGATTACATGAGAGTTTGAAACATACCATACTTATGTTTAATCCAACTAACATTGATGAAGTTAGTGTGCAAGCTATCCATTTGGAAACAAGCTCAACGAATAGCCATGAAAATTTGTTGATGAACTCAAGTAAGCACAAAGGAAGCAAGAAAGGGAAAGAGAAATCACAATGAACAACTACTATAAAGAAAGAGGACGAGAAGCCTTATTGCTCAGATTGCAAGAAGAAAGGGCATCAAGATGTAAGATGTTGGAAACTACATCCCGATCAGAAGCCAAAGTGGTTCAAGGATTGAAAGGGTAAGCAGAAGACCACAACTATTGTGTAGGATCTTGGATCAGGTCTAATGATGAAACCAAGATTTTAGTTGTGGGTATCAAAGGTAATATTCCTTTTGTCAGTACTAGTTCCTATGCTTCTTCATCAAAGTGTAATGAAGTACCTATTGAAAGTAAGAGGAATGAATTGTTTCATATAAGGGCTATTGCAAAACAAAGCAAGATTGATACACTCATAGATAGTGGGTCACAAGCTAATCTTATCTCTGAACAAGTTATTAAGCAATTGGGATTAGAAACAACTCCCCATCCTAAACCATATCCATTGGGTTGGGTGCATGATAATGCTCGGCTACATGTGTGAAGGCAGTGTAAACTCTAATTTGCAATCACATCCAAGTTTGTAGATGAGGTAGAGTTAGATGTAATTCCACTCAACATGTATGGGATGGTTCTAGGTAGTCCTTACTTGTATGACAGAAAGGCCATTTTCTACAAGGCACATAATAAGTATCATTTGTTTAAGGATGGAATTGAATTCATTGTGAAATCTCATCATATGAAGAGTGATAGATTTGTTGTAAACACAGGGCATTTGAAGATGATTGTAAATGCAAGAATACTTTAATCCTCGTGTTTGTAACAACTAGTGATACTAAGAATGAATATTTGAATCATGATAAGGTGTCACAGACAGCATAGTGTGAGGATTAGTTGCAAGCAAAGTCGGGCCTTTAGCCAAACGTGGTAAAAGAGGGTTTGGATGTTTCATTTTCTAATAATTTTCTTGTTTAGGAGATTTAGAATGTTGATAATATTTCCTTTACATCAGTGTATTCAGTACTGTTTCTTTTTATTCTTCTAGTTATTTCTATGTGGATGATGAATGTGATAGTGAATATTGATGAACATGTAGTTTATTGTATCAACAAAGCTATCTCATATTTCTTTGTGTTTGTGATGGGTCAGATGTTCAAATTTTCAGCAGGAAGGACATATGATACTGGGCAAGTGGGGTAACATTTCCCTAGCTCAAATTGTACATAAAATAGACCTTTTGGAGGTCCAAATGATTCTTAATGGGGAGGAATGATCCACGTGGATCGAGGAAACTTGAAAATTTCATAGTCTTAGAATCTCATGAAAATAGTATAATTGGAAAGAGCTCGCCGACATGATCTCAATGCAACTTGAATCGCGTCAAAAGGAGATCGTACGTGTGAATTATGCTCGGTCAAAGGTTCAGTCAAAGGAAAAAATTCATCATCTCCAAATTGGTCAAATTTGGTGTCATGACGAAGGTCTCATCATCACAAGCCCAAAGCCATTCGTTTCATCAAAAATGGAGTCTGAACGAGCAAGATACAACTAGTCAAAGTTTAGTCAAAATTGGTTGACTTGATGACATCAGCACAAGTATAGTCAACATTAATGTTCACGTGGCATTCTAGTCAGTGGACCATACAATGTCATGAACCAACCAGAGGATGACACGTTTGCTTCTTTACAGTGGCGTGGCTTGATGACCTGGCTGACCATACATGACATGGCAATCTAGTCAGCACTCCATATGTGACATGGTCCAATGGCAGCATGACACATGTCAAGCCCTTTGCAAATCAACAACTGCCACATGGAAATCCCTCGGCATGAGGACTCAATGGTTTGGTTAGTTTTATTTAACAAAAGTGATGGGATGGGATTTGATCCCATAACCTGTCCCACACAAGTCTAGCGCACTACCAATAGACTGTGTGATTCTCTCTGAGTGTATTGTGGCAGCAGTTTTTTTTAATGAGTTAAAGTTTTTAATTATGTTTTAAAAATAGAAGGGGACAAGGTTTGAACAAGACACTAGCCCACCCCAAAAATTCCTCCAAACCACTCCACCACACGTGCCATTGAGAATATATCAGGGCTCAATGTTTTTTATAGAAGACTGTCAAACCAAAATCCCCATATAAAATCGAAGGCTAAACAATTTTAAAAATTCGATAACCAAAAATAGTGTCGGAAGTTATCTTATTAAAGGATTGTTTAATATAAGCCATGAATTATTAAGGGGGGAATATATATTTAAATTATTTTTAAAGCCCAAAATTATAAGGGCCAATGGTTAAAAGGGTTAAGATTATCTTGAGGAGATTATTGTTAAATTAGGGTGATTTTCAAATTGTAAATGGGAGATAAAGTGGATTTGTAAAATCCTATGGTTTTACACCATATTTGGTAAATTATGTGTATAAAAAGAGGGAAAAATAGGGAGATGGGTAATGGAAATTAGGATTGGAAATTATTGTAATTATGAGAGTTTGAGGAGAGAGAATTCTTTCGAAGGATATTTTTGTAAATACAAAGATGTTTGAATTGTCTTCAAGTGTTGAGAGAGACTGTGAGGAGAGTAGAGTTTTATGCAGATTTGAATCTTGGATATTGTAACAAGGCATTTCTTTTGCTTGGTGATATTTATAAAAGTGATCCAACATTGAGAAGCAGACCCAAAGACGTAGTCCTTATTGGATGAACTTTGTTATCAAGCTCCTGCGTTAACTTTTCTTCTATCTTATTCTTCTATCTTCGATCTAATTTTCTTTCTATTTCATTTTAGTTTGTTTTTCAATTCAGTATTTGATTTCTAATTACAACATTTTAGTAATTAGTAATTCCATTAATTTATGTAAAAGTGAACCTAGTCTGTAATTTCAACATTTAAACAACATAGTCACACAATTATGTCTGGATTGGGAATAATTGTAATTAAGGTTAAATACATTTCAATTGTGAACCTCTAATTACCGATCATGTATACCATGCCAAAGATGCTCTGTCACAACTGCATGATGATGGAACTGATGGAGTGATGGTATGCTACAACCTTCAGTTTCTAGTTACGGACTGGAGAGATGACTATCACATTGGAGGATTTTTACCGCATACTCAAGCTCCCCATCTGCGGGCGACAAGTGGTGATTGATGATACATGCTCGGCACATGAGCAATCAAATGGGGTCTTATACTGCTTTGGCCAGATGGATGGTGGGGATGGGACCGGGCACATTTACACTTGATGGTTTGAGCAGGCTCGAACCACTGCCCCTCTGATACATCATGTTATGGTGGTTACCATCACCATGAGGGTCACCATTGATGCATGAGGCTCTCGCATGCACGGGGGCCTTGTTCATAACATTTGAGCAATGATGAAGCAGTGTAATGTCTTCTCTTGGGGGCGCAACATGTTGGAAAACCTCTACTAGGAGCTTGGCCAGTACGTTCATTATGAGTATCGCAACCTTACTACATGCACACTTCTTCAGGTGTGGGACTTCGCCCACATCATGTGCACCAGGCCAGAGGGATATTTGCAAGTGCAGAACTACACTGTCTCAATGGACCACTGGTACAAGCTCACTCACTAGTGTAGGCATGGTAACCTATAGTTCTGGCAGCTACAGTTTGATACATTGATTCCATATCAGATCAAATGGATACGCTACCAATATTTTTAGTGGGTGGATGATCGCAGGTTCCTCTAGAACCTACAGCACGACTGGTTCATCCTTGGTCATACAAATTTTGTGATTATGCCTTACTATTGGAGTCAGGTCATGTGGTAACATGGATGGGTTCAAACCATTCCCATCCTATGTTGACATACACCCGAGTCATGTGGTAACATGGATGGGTTCAAACCTCTTTGATGATGATGTCAATGACACTGACCTGCCGCTAATGGGCACATTAGATAGCATCAACATGGATCAATCCTTCTCGAAGTGGTGGGCAACACATCATCCCACCCCACTTTTCCCAGTAGATTCCCCCTAGGGGGAATCCGAGCTTATAGGGGGACGTGTTGCCATAACTGGCTAGGCTGAGGTAGAGGCATAGAGGCAGTGGTAGTGAGGAGGAGCAAGAGGTGGGGAAATTCTAACAAGATTCGAGAGGCGGTGGAGGATGCCATCCCTTCCACCAGCTACACCTGTTTCATCAGCCCCACTAGGCCTTGCCGCATCTAGGGTGGCTCCTGACATCGATGGTGCAGGACTGAGTGGACCTCCTCCCCCTGATCCACTCTAGTAGCCAGGGTACCGAGGTATGACAATTATTTGTGTTGTTTCATTTTGGTCTTTCTAGTTTCTATCTCATGTATATACATATCATGTTTTGATTGGACACTATGCATAATATCAAGGAAGATGCATTGCATTAACAGGTTCTTTTAAAGGAATTCCATCCACAGATGATAATCCATAAGCACCCAAACCATACACAAAGATGAAAATGTAAGCACCTAACCAATTAGGACTAAATTTTCCCCTCTGATTAGGCAGTGCATTTACATTTCTCTGATTCTCATAGAGAACCAAGTCACCTATCTTAAAATTACTAGGAAGTACACTTTGATTATATTTTCTAGATAATGATCTTTGATAAGCTTTAAGATGATCAAGGGACTATAGTTAGTGCTCATCGAGCATCTACAGCTGATGCAAATGATTAGCTTGATAAATTTCGTCATCATTTAACCCTTTAAGGGAAACCCACAAAGACAAAATTTCCAACTCCAAAGGCATGATAGCTTTGACACCATACACAAGGTTGTAAGGCGTCGTTCCCGTTTCCATACAAACACTCGTGCAATAAGACCACAAAGCATATGTAAATTGAATATTCCAATCCTTACCATGTTTATAAACTATTTTTTGAAGAATGAGCTCAAGAGTTTTATTAGACACTTCTGCTTGACCATTAGATTGAGGATAATATGGTGTAGAAAACCTATGTTGAATGTGAAACTTCTCTAGGAATTGTTTTACTTCTTTATTCTTGAATAGAGTACCATTATCAGAAACAAGTGTAGCAAGAAATCCAAAATGAGAAATAATATTGTTTAAGTGAAAGCTACAAATAGCCTCAGCATTTGTGGATCGAAGTGGGATAACTTCGACCCACTTTGTGAAGTAATATGTAGCAATGATAATAAAAGTGTGTCCTTTACAAGAAGGACGTGATATTTTTCCAATAATGTCCAACTCCCATTTTGCAAATGGCCAAGGAGATGTCTAGTTTTGTAACTATTGTGCATGTGCATGAATAAGTCAGCTATGTTGCTGAGATTGTGGGCACTTTTTAACAAAATCGAAGGAATATTGTTCCATCATTTTCCAAAAGTACCCCATGTGTATCAATTTCCTCACCAACGATTTACCACCAAAATTTCTACCTCCAGAGCCCGAATGGGCTTCTTTAAGGGAAAGGGGTATTTCTGCTTTAGTGAGACATCGAAGAAGCAAGCCATTATAGGATTTCTAATAGAGAACATTAGATAATATAACATAACAAACTGAAAGCTTTCATATATGAGTGTGATCATTTTTCATCGCATCATCGGGAAAGTTTCCAGTCTTCAGGTAGTTGTAAATATTAGAAAACCATTCTTCTGAGTCTATGTGAGAACACACAAAAACATCAAATTCAGGTTTATTGGAAACTGCTAGGGATCGAAGAACCTGAACCATGACATGATATTCTTTTGTATCTTCATCTGAAGGTACTAGGGAAGCAAAACTTTCCATGGCATCTGCATGTCTATTCTCCCTCCTAGGGACGTTGTCTATCGTGAAAGAGGAGAATTGTTTAAGCAAGGACAAAGAAAGGTCTTGATACAAAGACAACTTACTTTGCTTAGCTTGATAGGCTCCCATAATCTGATTCTCAATAAGCTCAGAATCACCCATTATATAGAGATGTCTTATTTTTAGTGTAATCACGGCATGCAAACCAGAAATGGGGGCTTCATACTCAACGATGTTGTTAGTGCAAGGAAAGTCCAATCGAAAGGAGAGAGGCACTAGCTTACCTTCAATTGATATTAGAACCACACCTGCTCCACAGGCAGTCTGATATCTCGACCCATCGAAGTACATTTTCCATTTGAGGTCATAATTGATTGCAAGAATTTTCTTGTCGGCAAACAAATCCATGCCTGGGAAGGAGAGAGACAAAGGAGCATATGCCTTTTGATCAACAATCGCTTAACCCTTTATTGACTTCTGAGTAATAAAATTTATATCAAACTCAAAAAGTAATATCACCCATTTCACTAGCCTCCCAGCAAGGTCGGTACTGGAGAAAGAATTCTTTAGAAGGTCACTTCTTACAATGACATGTGTTTCAGCATGAAGAAGGTAGTGCCTTAGCTTTTTCATAGCAAAGACGAGAGAAAGGAATTGCTTCTCCATGGAGGAATAATGAGTTTCATAATCAACCAGGACATGACTAATGTAGTAGACCGCTCTCTCTTTCCCAACATCATCATATTGAGCAAGTAAATTTTCCAAAGCATATGGTGATGTAGCAAGGTAAAGAAAAAAGGGTTTATCCTGCATAGCCAGCATTAGCATGGGAGGATTGGTCAAATAGGATTTGATTGACTCAAAATATTTTTGGCACCCTTCATCCCATATAAAGAAAACATCTTTCTTTAAAAAATGAGTGAAAGGAAGGGTATGATCAGCTAGTTGAGATATGAATCTTTGAATTTCCTAAATATTCCCTTGTAAACTTTGCAACTCAGTCATATTCCTAGGAGGAGGCATGTTAAGAATGGCATTCATCTTATTTATGTCGACTTCGATTCCACAATGAAAAACTATGAATTCAAGAAGTTTTCCTGCATCTACGCTGAAGACACACTTAAGAGGATTAAGTCTCATCTTATAGAGTAGAAGCCTCTCAAAAATAAGATGAAGGTTCTTTACATGTTCCTGATGGGTAAGAGACTTCACTAAGTTATCGTCAACATAATCCTCTAGAATCTTATGAATGAAATCATGAAATATTAGGGTCATTTCCCATTGGTAGGTGGCTCCCACAGTCTTTAACCCAAAGGGCATGACCACATAATAGAAATTTCCCCAAGGGTTAGTGAAATTTTTCTTGTACTAATCCTTCGGATTAATATGGATCTAATTGTAACCTAAGAAACCATCCATAAAAGATAACAAGGCATGGCCTACAGTTGAATCCATAATCATATCTATATTAGGTTTAATGGAAAATCATCCTTAAGAGAAGCCATATTAAGGTCCTAAAAGTCAATGCATATATGAATATGACCATTAGGTTTGCTAACGACAACAATATTTGAGATCCAAGGGGAATAGTCAATTGGATGAATAAAGCCTACTTTTAGCAACTTCTCTATCTCAGTCTTAACCAACAATATGACCTTGGAATTGATCTTTCAGATTTTCTGCTTAACTGGTTGGGCGATATTGTGAACCACTATGGACTCATCTATACTAGGAATGTCCTCATACATACAAGCAAAGATAACATGATGAGAATGTAGGAGATCCAAATGTTCTTCTACTTCTTCCAAAGAAAGACACTTCCCAATCTTAATCACCTTCTCAGAAGACTTAGGATCCATAGAGATTTCAATAGTATCTCATTTGAGGAGGGAACTACGATCTCCAAGATGTGATATCAGGATGATATCTTGAACATTAGCTAGGGGTCCTCCTCATCAACACTCAAGACAGATTCTCCAAAATATGCCCATTCATTTTAGCGATATGAGAATCATATTTTATGATGGAAAGGAGGAAAAGGGGAGTAGCCACCTAAGAATTCCTCAAGTGCTTTATCCAAAGAAAATACATCTAGAGAGACTTTCTCATCTTGCACCCTTTCCTCTATTAGTTTAGGATGGACCAAACTAAGTGGCTCAACTGAAATCATGTTAACACTCCACCAAGGTTTATTCTTAGATTGTTCAATAGAGCATCCCAAACCAGGATAACACTTACGAGGCTTGAACTAGATAGGGGTTTGGATTCCTTTCTCAATACATCCAAGGCCTTTTCACCCATAGCCATATTGAGAAGCAAGTATGTATCTAAAGCCATAGCGAGTTTGTAAAACTTTTGAAGGTGGTGTAGAGAGCTTCATTCCACCAGTGAACATTGAACAAATTTATGAGATCACAATCATCTCCCTTACTTGATTCACAAACATTAACCTCCTTTGTAGGAGTGGAATTTTCCTCCTCGGCAGGGGAAGGACTGGTCTCCTAAATAGGGTTATAGTTTTCTTCCTTAGCAGGAGTATCATTCATTTTTCATCAAAGGCATTCAAGGTTATTAGAATATTTAGATGAGTGGGACTCACTTTGTATTCTCCAATAAAGAATTCAAAGAATTCCAAGGATCCCCAAACATCACCAAGTAGAGAATTTGATTCAGAAGAAGAAGTAGACGAGGAAGACTTAGGACTTTCTGCTCTAGGTGATTCATCTTTAATGGTATTCACTTCAGGGATAGCCTCCATGGAGGCTATCACTGAGGAACACATCATAGTATCTGTAATTAAAGATGGAATACAATTCTTAAGAGTGGATACAACCGAAGCCTAACCGATAGCCGCTAACTCACAAAGGTCAGCAACTTCCAAGTCAGCTTTAACTGTGACTGCTCATTATTTACAAAAAAATTTTGAGAATGGTGCAAAGTATAAGTTACAACACCCATAGCATGAATCTAGGGTCTCCCTAAAATAATATTATAAGGTAAAGGGCCAGGCATCATATAAACCAAAGTAGGTAAGGTAACAGGGCCCAACTGCAAAGGCAGTATTATTGTGCCTAGAGCTTGGCAACCATAATTATCAAACCCATAAATGTACAAAGACGAAGTAGCTAGAGAAGATGAATCAACTTTAATATTAGTAAATAGATCGATACCGCAAACATTGAGAGCCAAACAGGTGTCAAAGAGGGTACACCTAATAGGGTGATCCCACAAAGTTGGTTTACAATTTCTAGGAGATTGTGATTTTTGTTGAAATCACATATTTTTAGAAAATATATTGATTTAAGCCTTAAAATTTCCATTCAAAGAATTTCCATTGAACAAGGTTTGATCAAACTACCTTAGATCAAACCCCCTTGAATAGAACCCCACTAGTTTTAAACCATACCTATAATGGAGTCTCCTTTACACCTATCAAAATGTTGATAAAAACCCACTTTTGATTTACCTTTTGGGGGATCAAATGAATTCATTTAAAATTTATTTTTTGTATGTAATCCCTATTACAAGCTTCCCAAAAAGTATAATTTTAAATAAATTTAATTGTATTATTATATTTATTTTTTATTTCTTGTGAACATAGGTTTTTCACCGAAAATGAAGCTCTTTGTTTTTCACATGTGGAAAAATAGAAGATTATCAAAAAAAAAAATATGAGTGCACTAAATATTGAAGTCCTTGATCCAAAAAAAAATATTCGATACAGACAAAAAAAGTTACACGTTATACGGTCTTCCTATGTCTAAATTGTAATTGGCTTGACTTCAAAACTTGATTAAGGAAAAAATATTCAATAAAACACTATCTAACCAAGTGGAAGCACTAGATATCGAAGTTACAAATATAAATTTTGAAAGAATTAGAATTTTATCCTTCATGGAAAAAAAGTTATGTATTATATGGTGAGCGTCACTCCTTAAAAATGTTGTTTTCTTAAGAAAAAAAAATTTGAGGGAGATGGAAAAAGAGGTGCAATCGGATTCCAAATTTTTTGAAAAAAATATATTTAGAATCTATAGAAAAAATGTCACGAAACTCTATTTTGCATCATCTTCAAATTCCTCACAGTTTAGTCACTATAGGTGCCTGAAAGTGAAGATTTAGTTAGAAAAAATTATTTCAGTGTCCAGTTTGGCCAAAAATTGTAAACCACTATTGTGGGATCACCCAATACCAATAGTATTAACATTAACTATAATTATTAAAGGGTTTGCTTGCTTCTGCACATCCGGAGGTGGAAGTTCTTGCAACTGGAACATAATATTAGGTGAATCCACATGAATATGAGCCAATAGCACATTAACATCCATGGGCCTAGTGGAGGAAGGCAAGATAATCTTCTGCAAGGCTTCTTGAAGCATTTCCTAATAAACCAAGGCGGTCTGAAGTAAATCCCAAATTGAGATCTTAGCAGGAGTAACACGGAGTTGCTCGACAAGATCATAATCACCTGGTGTTTTAGTCATAGGTTTAGGTGTTGAAGGAAGACTTGGTTGAGAAGGTGGTAAGGAAGTAGGAACTTGATTATATTGTGATGTAGGAACAAAAGGTTTTTTATCCAAATTTTGTTTATTTTTTGTATTATATGTGTGTCTGATGACATTGTAAGAAGTAGATTCCATAGCTTTTACGAACCTTGAATATAAATCTAGTGAATCATTGTGATATGAAATACCATAGACATAATTATCCTTCCTTGGAGAATGGCTAGGTGCGGTCAAGTAAATGATGGGTTTCTTAGGGCTTGTAGGAGCCATAGAGACCACCACTACATTTACTGACTCTTCAGCTTGTGAAGAAGAGGTTTGCTTGGAATATTTACAGATAGGGGAAGATGCTTATAAGAAATCATCTAGAGCATCATCCAACATGTGGAAAGATTCCTTAGAGAAATCATTATCCTAGACATTAAAACATTGTAAAAATAGATCCGACATGATTCACGTCGGGTTCACCAAAATGTGAGATAAGAGGGATTTGTTGCACATGATTCTCTTCGTTCTCAAGAGATTCCCAGGGAACGAACTACCCTTATCCACCTCAACATAAGTTGAATAAATAAATTGCAAAGGAAATGCACACTAACATTGTAGCAAAGACATACTGGGCGAATGAGTCCTCAGTGACACCCAAAAAAAAACTTTTTCAACAAGGTACACATCATTTCAGCATATGAAAACCTTCCTTTTTATTTTTATAATTGTTAGGTTTGTTTTCTAATTGTTACTTATGCATTTTACCTCTTATAATTGAGTGAAACATCAAGTCAAAAAGTATGTGAACCCATTTGATCAATCACATTTGGGTTTGTCTCTCTTTTTCTATGTTTCACTCCATTAGTGTCCTGTTCAATCTTTTTGCAACTCCATTCTATTGTGGAGAAGACAAAGTTGTCTTTTCTCTATTGAAAGGTTGAAAATTGTTGCTCTATAGTTTATGACGTAGAGCAAGTTTTCTTCACTTCTCATTCAAGGAAACCCTAGAGATTTCAATCCAAGGATGTAAAGGGGAAAGAGATCTGCAATAGGTATATCCTAGGGTATGATTAGAGACAACACCATTACTGTGAGCAATTACTTTAAAGTAGAAGAAGACATGAGAGCTTATTCGGAAAGCCTTATGCCAAGTCATATGTTTCCAATAAGCTATGTCATGAAAAGGGGAGGGGTTTCCCCCAGAATGTATAACTTAGTACATCACATGCAAGCCAACTTAAGGCATGTCATCCACATCCCAAGCTTTCTCTTATATGTACATGAAAGATGGTCAACTAGCCAAAAGAGACAATGATAAGTGACATACGAGGGTAAGGCTAATTAACCCCTGCCCTTACTTAGTGCAAAACAAGGATGAGCTGAGATAACTGATGAGAAACATGCTAGAGTCAAAATTAGTATCGATTAGAGGAATTAGGTTCCTTAACACAAGGAAGAGTAGCACACTCCTTAAGATGTTGAATTCTATCACTTAAAGCCTTACATTCATTAGTATAATGACCATGAACTCTACGAGCAATCACATAAAGAAACATGAAAAAAAAAAAAATGCAAAATACAAGTAAGGAACATGCAAGTCAACCTATAGCAGACGTACACATCCCAATATCGCTTGGTATATACAAAAGGTAGACAACTAGTCGAAGGGACAACATCACATGCCAAAACTAGGAAAAGGCTAACTAACCTCTTTCCCCCACTAAGTTTAGGACAAGGATGAGCTGAGATAGGTGATGAGGATGAGATCCTTATGATAAAGAGAATGATTTACAATGAATGTATAACATGTAATATTGTGAACACTAAGATCCACCAACTATTACATGGCAAGGAGTGGAATGCATGTTATTGCTATGCAATTATCATGTCATAAAATAGAATGAAAATCACTCAATATTAGTTTCAGTGTACAACACTCGTCAATAAGATGCCCAAGAGTTCTATGGTATGTGCAGTAATTCTTGTTTTTCTTAGGTATGTTGCTTTTACTAGGAGGTGGTAATTTAATCAAACCTTTTTTAAGCAGATGTTCCATCTTTCATTCAGTTTCTATTTGAGTATGTAAGAATGGAAATTTTTTGAGTTTGTAAGGTTTTTGCTTCTTTCTTGATTCACCAACTTTTTGAGGTGGATATGGAGAAGGAGGACCTAAAATGATCTTGTCATTTTTGCTAGGCATTGTTTGTTCTTTAGGAAGGACACTTATGTCAGGAGGAGGACCTTGATATCCTATCCCTTTTTTTGTTCAATAGGAATTTGATCTAAAAGTTTATGAATTCCATGTTCATTAGTAATGTCACATCCTTGGTTGGTTAATATCTTAAAGCCTTGGCCATAAGTCTCTTCTAGGTTGATGGGAGTGTTGGTCCCTTTGTTAACATAAGATGAATGACTATGCACTTGACTAGAGGAACCATGTTCACTCATTGTTGGAAGTTTAGGCTCAGTTTGTGATTCAATTTTAGGATGTAGAAGGCCAAACATCTCAAGTTGTGTTGGTTGTTTCATGGAAGATGTACCATAGAAAAATGGTTCATTGACATTTTCATGGTCTTTTAGGTCTTTCTCCTATGGTGTTTGACTTGTCTTGCTTTAATTTAATGTTGCAATGTAACTTATGCATTCACATTAAGTTCTAAATATTCAAATTATGACGTCTTGTGAAGGTTTTGTGAAGTGTTGTAACACATTTCTACACTTTTCTAGACTCTTCTCATTACAATTCACCTAAAAATCACCTTTTCATCACTTTTCAAGTCCTATTCTAAAGTGTTGTAAAGTTTTGTAACAATATTTCACGCTCTAGGCTTGTTATCACTATTTATACCTTTCTTATGCTTTATTTGACTCCTTTATGCACTCATAAGACTTAAATAAGTGTATTTTTGAATGTAAACCTGACAAATAACATTAAATATGACTTAATTCCTAACACCCACTTACAAGCCCAAGGTGGGACACATTCGCCATGGGTGGCGAATGAGTCCCTCTTAGCTCCAAAATCAAAATAATTCAAATTTTCTTTTGGGTTTTTACTTAAAAATACCTTATGTCAGCCTGTGATGATGTATTATTGGGTTATTAGGGCATATGTGTGTATAAATAAGTGTTTTTCTCCTCATTTTAAATCTTCCCACTCATCAAGCTCAATTGCATTCATTCAACATCAATTAGCATTCAAGCACTTTGCATCATTCAATCAAGCATTCATCAAGCATTCTTGGAGCCAACATTGACATATCTTCATATTTCTTCAACAAGGTTGTGGTGAGTTTAGGACATTTGCATGTTTTTTATTCATCATTCCTTGTTCATTTCATTTCATTTCTTCATTAAGGGTTTAATTACCAAAGTGGCATTTGACCAAGGCAAATCCCTATACTCTAACCCTTAACCATTTTTTCCCTTTTGCATGTGTTTTTGCAGACTTTTGTATGCATATTTGTCAAGAAATTAGGTGTTGAAAGGTGGTCAACAAGTCAAAAAAGTGTTTCAAGTCAACTAAACCCTATTTCAAGCTTGGAGACAACCTACAGTCTATCTTTTGTATATTTGACTCTGTCAACCCGACAAGAAGACAAGTACAGATCTGGAGCTACAGAATCATCCTTTCATTTCACATGATTTTGGAGGAGGACTGATGTGCCATTAGTGGTGAATGAGTCCCACCTTAAGGCTAAAAAGGGTTATTTTGTTAGATTCCAATTCCCGACAGTCAGAAACCTATTTCAGGAGATTTTCTAGTAGGAGGATTGATTCACCATCAATGGCGGATGAGTCCCACTAGTCATCTACAGTGATTTTTCTAGCATTCCATAATCTTCTCAAATCTATAATCTATCTCCAGGGGCACTCCTTTCAGTCTCTTTCATTTTTTAGTTCATTTGTGCATGTTTCTTGTTCATTCCTGCAAACCTCACTGTGTTTTCAAACATTAAATTTAACATTAGTTTTAGTTTTGCATTAATAGTTAATCAATTTCATCATTTAGTTGCATCTACATCATTGCATTTAGTCTTAATTACATCATACAATCCTCTATTTGAGTGAACCACCACAATTTTGGGGTTTTATCTCTCTCCTTTTAGGTGAAAGATCCTAAGAGTGCAAGAGAAGTCCATAAAACAACAAAATTGTTGGTTCAAAAGGATAGAAGGATGCATTATTCTCAAGATTGTTAAGGCAATCATTTATAAATTCATTCATTCTAGCAACATCTTCTCCAATAATGTCAACTTCATGAGGGAACTCATTAAGAGTTGGGTGAGCATGAGTGGGTTCAATTGCATTAGGATCATTTCTGAAAACACAACTTGAAACATCCACCAAAGATAATAAGGACTTCCACACATTGCTAAAACACTTGTCCATTTTTAGATTTTTTGACTTAAAACAGGGTAATGTGTTGATTACACTATGCAACAATTTGAAAATGAAATGTTGTGAATGCAATTTTGAAATTAGACAATGCACTAAATGAACCAAATTAAGCTAGATGTAATGAAATGAGTGAAACAAAAAATCAACAAACTAAAACAAAGATCTGACAGCAACAAACAAAAGCATAGAATAGAAGATTTAAATTTCTTGAGATTCAGGTTTAGGTCTAATAAAGGACTCATTCACCCTAGGGTGAATGGGTCCTAGATTAGGGTTTTGAAACTATTTTATATAGATTTTTAATCTTTTTCTAATGATTTTCAGATTCAGGTCTGCAACAATAAGTTTCAAGTTCATATTTTTGTAAATGCAATGTGAAATGCAAGTTGAGAATGTCACAAAATGATGAATTAAAAGACCTAGTTTGATATGAATTTTTTATTTTATTTTCAAATGCAAGTTTATATGATGTAAATGATATGCAAGATGATTGATTTTTTATTTATTTTTTCAGATTTAAATAATGCAAGCAATGCAATTCTAAAACCCTAGATGAGATGCAAATTTGAATGCAAACTAAGACACCTTAAATAAGATCTAATTCAATTCAAATGAATGCAAGATCTAATCTAAGATGACAAGAGACTCCAAAATCAAAAAATTACAATGCTCATAAAGTCGGGTTCAACAAAATGAAACATAGAAAAAGAGAGATGAACCCAAATGTGATTGATCAAATGGGTTCACCTACTTTTTGAATTGATGTTTCACTCAATTATGAGAGGTAAAATGCATAAATAATAATTAAAAAAAAACTAACTATTATAATAGTAAAAAGGAAGGTTTTCATATGTTGAAATGATGTGTACCTTATTGAAAAAGTGTTGTTTCAAGCCTCACTGAGGACTCATTTACCCAGTGGCGAATGGGTCCCTGTTAGGGTTTTGGAAAATTAGTTTCGGGATCATGTTCTTTAATGTCTATACTCCTAGATCCCAGGTGTTTAGCTCCTAAAAGTTGGAAATATATTTTGTAGAGTACTTTTTGTGATCTTGTAATAAAAATGACAACATTTGCAACTTTGCAACTTTGACAATTTTCTCTCCACGTGACCTTCAATCTAAAACCTGCAATCACACATCAAAGAGGAGAAAATTGTTGATTATTAGGGAATAGGGGTTTACCTTGGTCAAACCCCATTTTGATAATTAAACCTTATGATGAAACAATTTGTTAAAAATTGAGGTAATTATGTAGCTTAATACTTTGTAAAACTATTGTAGCTTTAGATCTAAATAAGTGTTCTTTGTTACAATTTCTTTGTTGATGATTATTTGTTTAGATTCATTTTACCATTTGTAGAAGTAGACAGAAGATTGTAGAAGAATAAGACTAGAAGAAAGAAGCTACACAACATATATCATGGAGAAAACCTTTCGAGGAAAAACTCCACCAAGAATCAATGTATTATTTAATATCAAAATAAGATTACAATAATTCCAATCCTTGCTTGAGATGCTTCTTTTTCCTTCAAAAATTCTTCTTCACAAAATACAATAAAATCTGATAAACTCTCTTCAACTTGTTGCAATATATAGACAATAATGAGCCTTGTAAACTCTAAAGAGTTTACAATTAAAAAGCACAATGCTTACACTGGTACATTTTGACCCAAATTTCGACAAATGCTAGGTCAGAATTTTGATGTTTCAAATGTTGTTGAAATTCTGACGAACAGTCATCAAAATTTAGATGAACGTTCGTCAAAATTCCGACGAACGTTCGTCAAAATTTGGGTCAAAATGTACCAATGTTATCTCACAAAACCCATGCCTATTATTTGCAAGTAGAGTTCTACCATGAAGAACAATGTCAAAACAAGTCCTTCATCCATTTGGGCGTCCCAAACTGAAGTCATAACTCAACGTTGATTCTGAAGATATCTTCTAAGTTTATCCTCAAAGTTGGCACCCAAGAATGGGCCCACTTAACTCAACTTTATTAAATATATTATCATGTAAAAGTGTTAACTCCAAGATGCCAACTTGGGCGCCCAAGGTGGGTCCAAGTCAATCTCTATTAATTGAAACATATCTCTCCACCATTCATGAAAATATCATGCATAATTGATCATCCCTTGTTAACTAAAAGTAGTCACCTGTTATATGTCATACAACTCAAGTCATTAGTAATGCATTCCAAGTTAAGTGAATTCAACTAGCATTCAACTGAAAATAACTACATGCAACTGAAGATAACAGAACCATAACTAAACTGAACTGAACTAAACTTCATGCCTGTAAACATCTATCCCTAACTTCTAGGATCTTTACATGCATTACAAAAGTGTTATCTTTTTCTCCAAATAGTTAACTTAACTCAAGGTGGGTTCCACCTTCCATGTGGGTGCCCAAAGTGCTCCTATTTTTTAGGAGCTCTTCATGGCCATCCCCACATGTTCCTATCATTTAGAATTAATTAAAAATGTCAATTAACATGATTAGTTCATTCAAAATTAATCTCTTTCTAATCCTAGTGTTGGGGAACACTTTCCAAGGACTTAGGAGATACATGAAATAATGTTTAGGATTGCAATTAAATGGCATCCTATTTCCAACATTCTCCCACTTGACATTATACATTGCAATTATTCTAAACAAGGAATCATTATTATAAATCAAGTACAGGACTCAAGGCTAATGGCCTTCCTACACCAACTAATCAATCCATGCAAACTTCAAATGCAACCTGCATAATCATGAAGCTCCAAGCAAATTATTAAAACCAAGAGAACTTATCTGTAGGAACTAGTTTCATAAGATAATCTACAACATTAATTAAAGTGTCAACTTTCTCAATTAATACCTTCCCACTCTCAACCATTTCTCCCACAAAGTGATATTGAACATCAACATGCTTAGTACGAGCATGATACATAGGATTTTTGGCTAAACACATAGCACTCTGACTATCACATTCAAGTTTAACTTACTTGCAAGTAAAACTAATACCTTTCCCAAGTCGTTGTATCCAAACTGCCTCTTTGGAGGCATATGAAATCACCGAGTGTGTTGAACTCACATCCAACCAAGGTGTAGGATTCTCGGTCTTTACTATTGAAAATAGCTTTTCTTACAAACTTAACCATTCCAACATATATCTCTTACCATAAGAGAACTCAAGCCTCGCCTATTTCTCCAAGTATCCATGAGGACCTATAACCAACCAATCCATTCCAAACTCCAAATGCAACATAGCACTATCATGAAGTAATCAAGAAAATGGTTAATGTACCCAATACTTAAGAGAATGACACAAGATCAATGTGAAAGCTCCAATCATGAATCAGGAAAATAAACATGACAACATGATCTAACCATCTCCTACTAGGAGATCACATGCACCATAACATGATATATACATCCTAGTCTCAAGAGAACAAGTATCATTCCAAACTCTAAATGCATATCAAGAGTAAACCATGACATAATAGCAACCACTCTAAACCAAGAAAAAATCATATCCCCAATCACATGAAGATAACCTTAGTAATGATGCATCCACCTCACTACCAACAACTCCCACTAAACCATGGTACGAGCTACACATGGCATCATGACTACCATCCTCCTCATGAAGATCACTCTTTAACATCAAGCAAAGAGTCATCACTAACATTTTTACATGAAATTATCAAATATTGATTATCATCATCCAAGGATTCCTCTGTAGAAGAATCAAAACTCTTTTTCTTGTTCTTACAATCCTTCTTCACATGTCCCAGTTTACCACAGTTCCAACACTTTACCTTACTCTGTCCTTCTGACTTACCCTTTCCTTCCTTGTCTCCCTTAGGTTCCTTTTTCTTAGGCCTACCTTTTACAAATAAGGCATCTTGGATTTTTGTTTTAGACTTCCTCCTCATCTCCTCTGATAGGAGAGTAGGAATTATATTGTCCATCTTTGGATCTGCACCACTACCACTGATAGCAACAATTAGATTTTCCCAACATTCTGGTAAAAAAAAAACTAACAAAATGAATTTATCTTCATCTTCTAGCTTTACATCTATAGATGCTAACTGACTTAGAATCAAATTAAAAGCACTCAAATTATTTGCAACAAAGTCACCATTTTTCATCTTTAAAGAATACAACTATCTTTTCAAATACAACTTATTAGTAAGACTTTTGGTTTGATAGATATCACCTATTCTCTTCCACAACTTATATGCAGTAGTTTCTTCTGAAACATTCAAGAGAATAGCATTAGCAAGACATAATCTTATGGTCCCTCTTGCCTTCTTATCAAGCTTATCCCAATCCTCATCTAACATAGTTGTAGGTGACTTTGTCTGATTATTAACAACTAACCATTAATCTCTTTCTTCAAAGAGATCCTCCATTTTTAGTTTCCAGATTTCATAATTAGATCCATTGAACCTTTCAATATCTAAACGAGAATTCATTATAACAAACTTATTTTCTAAAATCAGCAATAACAAAAATAATAAAAGCTCCCACTATAGCCAAAAAACCTTCAATCTTTTAAGAGAAAGGTGTCCCAAACTCTACCCAACCTCAACTCTGATACCAAATGTTGAAAATTAAGGTAATTATGTAGCTTAATACTTTGTAAAACTATTGTAGCTATAGATCTAAATAAGTATTCTTTGTTACAATTTATTTGTTGATAATTATCTTTTTAGATGCATTTTACCATTTATAGAAGTAGATAGAAGATTGTAGAAGAATAATACTAGAAGAAAGAAGTTACACAACATATACCATGGAGAAACCCTTTTGGGGAAAAACTCCACCAAGAATCAATGTATTATTTAATCTCAGAATAAGATTACAATAATTCTAATCCTTCTTGAGATGCTTCTTTTTCCTTCAACAATTCTTCTTCACAACTTGCAATAAAATTGGATAAACTCTCTTCAACTTGCTGCAATATATAGACAATAATGAGCCTTGTAAAATCCGAAGAGTTTACAATTATAAAGCACAATTCTTATCTCAAAAAACCTACGGTATATGTTGTGTAACTTCTTTCTTGTGGTCTTATTCTTCTACAATCTTCTATCTACTTCTACAAATGGTAAAATTAATTAAACAGATAATCATCCACAAAGAAATTGTAACAACTAATACTTAATTAGATCTATAGCTACAATAGTTTTACAAGGTATTAAGCTACATAATTACCTCCATTTTCAACAAGAAGCAACTCAAGCAAGGATTGGAATTATTGTAATCTTATTCTGAGATTAAATAATACATTGATTCTGGGTGGAGTTTTTTCCTGGAAGGGTTTCTCCATGGTATATGTTGTGTAACTTCTTTCTTCTAGTCTTATTCTTCTACAATCTTTTGTCTACTTCTACAAATGGTAAAATGAATATAAACAGATAATCATCAACAAAGAAATTGTAACAAAGAACACTTATTTAGATCTACAACTACAATAGTTTTACAAAGTATTAAGCTACATAATTACTTCAATTTTCAACACAATGAAACATGAAACAATGATACCTTGGATGAAGTCTTGGAGTACAAATCAGCAATCTAGCATGAAGTGGCTTTAAGGAATGTAGATCTTAATCTTGAATTTGGATATGAAACAATGCTTGAATTGGATATTCAATGCTACATCAACACATTAGTTCAACAACATGCATGATGCACTATGCCTTTGACATGATCATATGACCTTTGATTGGTGCAGTAAAAATTCAATAATCTACCTTTGAATTCCTTTGAAATGATCTTGTAAATGTTCATGTGAATTCTCTTAAGATCACCTAAAATTTCTAGAAATTTCTTAGATGAAACTATATGAAAATATCCTTATATTTATACTTATCCTAAGATTTAATCCTAAAATTCAAATAACACAAGCCAACATCAGATCTAGGACTTGAAATCATTAAAATACCACTAAGAATATGTTCAAAAAGGTGTGTCCTAAGTTAAGGAGGACCCATTCGCCATAGGGTGAATGGGTCCTAGCACACTTAACTAGGACTTTCTTCGAAGATTGTGAAATAGTGTGCCAAAAGGGGGTCCTAGGACCTAGTGAGGACCCATTCGCCAAGTGGAAAATGGATCCCAGGTCACTATCCTAGGACACAAACCATGCAAAATTAAGTGTTGTGAAATATTATTAATGAGTGTCGGGCTTTATCCCTTGGAAAATGCAATTAATTAGACTTGGATTTGAATTTAAGGGGTCAATTAAGCTCAATTAACCTCAATTAATTAATTAAAGCCATAGATTAGTTTGAAAGCGTAAAGATATAGTATACAACACCCTAAATAAGGCACCATTAATTCCATTTATTAATAAGGGACCTAGACTTAATGTGAATGTGTAAGACACATTACAACACTAAATCAAGGCAACATTAGGCTCATTTATTGTTAATTATTCATGAATTAAGGAAAAGGGATTTTTTTTTCGTTACTACATGGAGAATGCTAGGAGTATCTTGAGTGGTGTTGGTCTAGAACAAAGGTTTTCTGTTGAAATTGTTGTTATTGCTTGTTACCTGATTAATAAGTCTCTTATATAAGCTCTTGTTGATAAGATGCCTATATAGGCATGGCCAGGCCACAAGCCTTCATTAATACATCTTAGAGTTTTTGGTTGTGAAGCATATGCACATGTGCCAAAGGAGATGCAAACAAAGTTGGAGAACAAGGTTGTGAAATGTATTTTCATCGGATAGTTATGGTGTGAAAGGATACAAGCTTTGGTATCTTGTTGCACATAAGGTAATATATAGTAGAAGTGTCATTTGTAGAGAAACTAAGCCTTCTTCTATTACATTATAGCCAAAACAAAGTAAACAAGAAAATGTGATTAAATTTCTTTCTACACTTGAGAAAGTTGAATTGAGGCTCATAGATAGACAAGAAGTTGAGGAGAGTTCATCTAGCTTTGAATCTTCAGAAGAGGAAGAATAACCTCCAACTTAGCTTGTTCATAAGTTTAAAAGGCATAGACAACCATCTAAAAGATATTCACTTGATGATTGGAGATGTGTTTTTGCTTTGGATACTAACATGGATGAACCCAGATCAATAGAAGAGGCATTAGGTATGAATGATGTAGAATACTGGAAGATTGATATGGAAGAAAGAATGGTAGCTTTGAAAAAGAATGATACATGGGATCTTGTACCATTTCCTAAGGGAAGAAAATATGATAGTTGCAAATGGTTGTTCAATAAAAATATTGGTTCAGATGGAGGTATTGAGAAGTACAAATCAAGTTTGTTGTGGAATATTACTCCCAAGTTTAGGGTATTGATTATGGTGAAATATTTTCTCATGTTGCAAAAATTACATCCATTAGATTTTTCTTGCTATTGATGTTGCTTATGATTTAGAGGTTGAGAAAATGGATGTGAAAAATGCTTTCCTTCATGGTGACTTGGAGGTGGATATTTATATAACACAACCAGAGCACTACATGGTGAAAGGTAAAAGTAAATTGGTTTGCAAATTGAAGAAATATTTGTATGGCCTAAAACAAAGTCCTAGGATGTGGTATCAAAAATTTGATACATATATGTTGATTTTGGGTTTTGAGCATTCTAAATCAAATCATATTGTTTATTATAAAAGTGATGGTGATTGTTTCATATTTATTGCATTATATGTTGATGATATGTTATTTATCGATAAAGGGAAAGGTATGATTTCATAACTAAAATATCAACTTGCTACCAAATTTGAAATTAAAGACCTTGGTGCAACTAGACACATTATTGGGATGTAAATTAAAAGAGATAGAGTGAATAGAAAGCTATGGCTTGGCCAAAGTAAGTATGCCAATTTAATTTTATAGAGGATTGATATCTAGGATTGTAGACCATTATGTGTTCTTGTTTTAGCTGGAACAAATTTATCTATTTTAGATTATCCAACATCCACATAAGAGATGGAAGACATGAGCAGAGTGTCTTACTAGAGTGTAGTTGGAAGTTTTTTGTATGCTATGGTCTATACTAGACAATACATTGCCCAAGAAGTGGGATTTCTTTCTAGATATATGTCTAATCCTAGTAGATTTCATTGGGATGCAATTAAAATTCTTCAGATATTTTCATGACACCTCAAAATATTCCTTTTGTTATCATAGTAATATGACTGAATGTAAGATTTACCTTGATATTCATGGTCATGTGGATTCAAATAGGCCAGGTGATGTTCATAGCAGATGATCCACTAGTGCTTATGTCTTTTCTTTATTTGGTGGTACAATTAATTGGATGAGTAAGCAACAGGTTGTGGTTGCTTTGTCCACTATTGAAGCTAAGTATATGGTAGTTTCTCATGCTTGTAAAGAAGCAATTTGGCTTAAGATACTATATTCAAATATTAGAATAAAGTAAGGTTCAATGAAAATTTATTGTCATAATCAAAGTGTGATATGTCTAGCTAAGAACCCAAAATTTCATGTCAGGACAAGGCACATTGATGTACAATATCATTTTGTTATAGATATGGTTGAAGATGGAAGGATGAAGCTAGTTAAGGTAGAGACTTTGATGAATGTTTTTGATTCTTTAACTAAGCCTATGATCACAAAGAAGTTTAGATGGTGTTCAGAGACTATGAGCCTTTCGGCCCATAGAAATTAAGAGATGATGTTTATACACCCTCTTGTTGCTCTTGCAAGGTGTTTAACAAGTGGGAGATTTGTCGGGAAAATGTGTCTCAACCTTGTAATTACATAAGGTAGTGTTGATACGTCAATGACAAGGGGATGCAGGGGGATCATCCCCTCAGTAGGGGGTCTGGGGGTCTCGCGCCCCGACAAGGGCTCGAGGGAAGCACCCTCAAAAGCTAAATTTTATGTATATTTTATTATTGTAAATTTGGACCATTCATCATTAGGTTTTAGATACGAAATTTGATATTTTATTTTATTGACATTCCCTAGAAGGAAACCCTATTTTATGGGGGCATTATATTACAACTGTGTATTGTGATATACTCTGAGAGTTTGATAGCAATCATGTTGCCTCTAGATCTCTGGTTGGTGATACTCCTATGAGAAGCTTTCTTTGCAAGTATATTGTAATCTTTGTGGCTTTTGGAGTGTGGGGTTTTTCTCCTGAAAGGGTTTTCCCCACATAAATCATTGTGTTGTGGTATGCATGATATTTATGTTTATTTCTAGATTTAAGTTTCTATAACTATTGAAAAGATCTATAAAGTTTTTCATTATCCTCCTTTCAATATTAGTGTAGGAAGTTTTTTTTTTACCTTAGCTTCTTTACAAGATCATGATCACTGACAAAAGAGTAGGGCATCCTATGAATTTTGAAGATGGACTAGATAAAAAGTGTTGAGAAACCACAAAAATAATATAAGGACAGTAAGATAATGCATAGGAATAAGCATTTTTGGTTAAGTGGTCAACAACAACAAACATTACCTAGATCTACCTCTTGATATTGGAAGCCACATAATAAAATCTATAGAAATATCACTCCAAGCCTTATCTAGAATAAAACATGGTGAAAAATGTATTAGAGATTTAATATTTCACCCTTCATTCCTTTGACACACATCACATTTAGCTACAAATTTCTTGAAATTATATTGGTTAAGTCCATCCCAACATAAATATTTCATCATTCATTCATAGGTCTTCAAAATGCATGAGTGACTTGTAGTAGTGGAGGAGTGAAATTACAAGAATAAATGAGGATTGAATTAAGAGTTGATAATTAAATAAATTTTGTCATTATAGGTGAAGGCTTATTCTATATAATTGATCCTTGGCACAATTTGAAGATCTTATTCTAACTATAAAATGATACCTTGAACAATTAGGTTATTAGGCATTCCTATCAAATCTAATCCATCTAATTTGGTATCAATATAGAAAGAGAAAATATGGTACTAGCCTCTTTATCTTGATGTGAGAGTGCATATTCCTATCCTTCTTGTAGATAATCTAATAATCATATCCCTAAATTTTAGTCACCCATTTTTTTAAATTGTTATTAGGACACTAAATTTGCTACTTGTCCTAAACTCTAAATTCTAGCAAACCTTCCTTTTTTTCTAATTTTTGATCCTTAAAATATTTATTTTTGATAACATTGCATTAAATAGTATGGTTTCTAAGTCTCATAAATTTGAAATATGTAAGGGTATTATGTTACATTTCTTGATTTATTTGTGAGTGTTAGATACTTTGAGTTCAAATTGTTAGATGTAAATGTGTTGAAATATGGCTCTTCTAGGTCTTCAAATTGGGAGGACTAAACTAAAACCATTGTTATGTCTTAGCTTTGTGTGTGATGAGGACCATTTTATTATAAGGCATACTTTATGACTTGAATCATATATAAACTATTATAATTTTATTACTTATGGTTTTGATAGATAAAAAATGAGCTATATTATTGGGGTCAAAAGCACATGGGTGATCTTGATCCTGACATTCATGGCCTCAAGAAGTTATATGCAACTCTAATAATGAAATTTGTGTCTTGAAATTCTTGTATGGCAGATATATATAAATTCAGAAATATATACATTATCTTCACACAAATTCTTGATAGAGATATATGAAATTCTTGTATGGTAGAAATATATAAGGGTTTGAGGAACATGAAATTATTGTATGACTAAGAATGACATATATATGGTAGAGATATATAAATTCTTGTTTCATATAGCCTTGTTCATTTACATTGAAATGTATTAGATGTATGGTTTATGCAAGGGTGATCCCACAAAATTGGTTTACAATTTCGTTGAGGAAGGAAAATTGAAAAAACATGCCCATGCAACAAATTTTGGGCTTTTAGGGATTCACACGAAGGGGGGAGTTCACATTAACCCAAAAATGGGATTGCTCGAACCCAACATTTGAGCGAACCCCCTTTTTCATGTGACCCCTTTTTTCCATGTTTTTTAAAATGGAAATAAAGGGAAATTCAAAAAATAGGAGGGTTCTAGTGAACCCCTCTTCACTCGAAAGGGTGAAGGGGGGTTCACTCGAACCCCCCTTTTTTTCCCATCTCCCCCTCTTCTACCAAATTTCTATAAAAAAATTCCTTTCAAACCTTAGGTTGAGGATGAAAATGGAGGAAACTTCACAGACCCAACTGGATGATGGTAGTCCTTGGAACGAGCTATCCATTGAATATAATTTTAATATATTTTGGTTTTATTACGTATTTTTTTAGTTTAATTAAACATAGGTTTTTCACTAAAAATCAAGCTCTTTGTTCTGCACATGTGGAAAAATAGTAGATTATCAAAAAAAAATCTGAATAATATGTTTGTGCTACGTATTGATGTCCTTGATTCAGTTATGTTGTCTATGGTCCACCTATGACTAAATTGTAATTGGTTTGACTTCAAAACTTAATTAATAAAACAATAATCAATAAAACACTATAAAACCAAATAGTTACAAAGCTAAATTTGAAAAAAATGCAATTTTATCCTTCATAGAAAAAATATTATGTTGTATACGGTGAACATCACTCTTTAAAAATGGTGTTTATTCTTAAAAACTAGTTTTTGAAGGAGATGGAAAAATAAATACAACCTAATTCCAAAAGTTTTAAAATATATATATTTACAATCTATAGATAAAATGTCACAAATCACTAGTTTGCATCATCTTCAAATTCCTCATGGTTTAGTAGTTATAAGTGCCCAAAAGTGAAGATTTAGTTTAAAAAAATCAGTTCAATGTCTAGTTTGGCCAAAATTTGTAAACAAATATTGTGGGATCACCTACAAATAGATTTATGAACCTTGGTTTATCTTTGTAAAAACCCTAAATTATAGTGCATTTAATGGTGCATAGACCCTAATTTGCAATGCATAAATGGCTTGGTGAGGGCATGGCAGCAATTACCTTCAACATGCACATTCTTCACCTTCGCTCAAAGGAGGGTCCTATCAATGATAGTTTCCTCCATCACAACGTAGAGCTCATTCCTACTAAACTTGGTTCCACCAAATGAATCGACAAACTATTGTTGTCAATTCATATAATCGCCAAAAAAAAATGCCTTCAATTGATGGTGTAGACACTGAAAAATGTCCTAAATAATATCATACACTCGAATCAGGTTTTATAACATCATTCCCTCTTGAAACCCATTCTCTTCTTTCTTAATTAATTGATTGTCCTAGCTAATTAATTAATTGCATCATTTGCATCTATTAACCTAATTCATTTAATTAGGTTAATTCCCCCTTTCACGCTAACATTTCATCTCATTAAATTAAATAAATCAAACTATTTAATTTAATTCCCTAAGTCTTCTTATTTAATTAAATAACCCTAAGTTATTTAAATAAATGTTGTTTCACCTTTCCCCATTCATTAAATCATTTATTTAATGAATATCACTTTATTCTTCTAAATCCCCTAATTGCATGATTAAACCCTCATTTAATTAACAATTATATAACTAATCTAATTTCCCCCCCACTTGCAAGGCATTGTTCCTCTACACAATTTAATTTAGTTTTAATTAACTAAATATCCTTTTTTTCCTCACCCATGAATATTCCAAAGAATATTCTTTCTCCTCCAATCATTTAAGAAAAGAAATAGTCCCACAAAGCTTCATGTGCAAGATATCTTGAAACCTCTTGTGCAAGTTAACTTTTAACCTCTTATACAGGTCAAAATTATGCTTGTTTAGAAGAAATGAGAACCCTTGATTAAATCTCATCTTGCATGATCCATGCCTCCAATTTCCTCAATCCTAAACCATTGATTAGCTTTTTCAATCTTAATCCTTCATTTCTCATTTGCTTTCCTATAAATAGTTCACTATTTGGAAACAAATGGATCCATCATCCATCTTTCAGAGCAAACTTATGTTGTTGAAATCACTCACACTCACACTCATATTTAGCACACATTTAGCATACTTTAGTTCATTTTAGTTGCATAAATAGCTTAGCTTCCATAATGCATCCATTTAGCTAATTACATAATTAGGTTTGTATATACCTTTTTGGTTTAAATCTCATTTAGATTAGCTTAGCAATTGCATGTTTGAATCATTTAGCATAAAATCATGGTAGATTAGCTTTTACATCATGCTCATTTAGATTAAAATCATGTTTTCATTCACATATCACAACATTTTCATCAATTGTCTTCAATAAAATTGATTGGAACAAGCTCACTAATCCTAGGATTGGGAAAGGGTCATTGTTCCACATCAACACGACACCAATTCCAAAACAAGATAAGTTTTAAATGGGTTAGAGTAGACATTTAAATGCTTTCACAGTTCATAATTTTTAGTTTCAATAAATGTTTAGCTTAACTTTCATTTGAATGATCTTGTTTAAGATTTAGTATTAGTGGCTATGTTATGCTTTGATTCTTCATGGATCAAGCGTAATCTTCCCATACTAATATCCTCGGTTAACATTTTAGCACTGGAAGGAGGGAAAACTGTCAACTTAATCAATTTTTATCTCGAATTACATTTGTTTTGACTTTCACAGGATAGAGCAATGCCCTAGACAATTTCAGCGACGCCTTTATAGGGTGTCGCCATATAGCAATGTTATCGTCATTTCAAACAGCAACTCCTATTAAATTCACTAACGTTGATTAAACAAACAATGATGCTAATACTTTATAGAGGTATCAAATATTTGTAAACGATGACGCTTGACAAAATAACGATGCTATCGTGCTCTATGGTTAGTCTACAGAGTGACGCCCTTATTAACTAGAGCGACGCTATCGTGAATAGCAATGCCCAAGTCTGGTAAGAAATTTAATGATCCTTTTTTAGCATCTGCCTTAATTTTTTCACTTCATCATATTACTAATAAACTTCAAACATTGTTCTGGTTGTTAGACTAACAAAGTTTTGCAGGTTGGACGAAACGAAGCTAGAGTGAAGAAGCATCCTCTTCTTAAGATTTTATGATTGTAACAAGTGTTTGACGCTTTGGGGCAATTATAACCCAATTTCTTATGTTTTTTACTTTACGCTCTAGGACCTCACTAAATTTCATTTGGGTTTAAAATGAACACTCAAACAGGACTACAATTGAACCCTCATCATTGTCTTTTGGTTTTTAAAATTGAACAAGGAAACTTAACACTTCATTCGATGCATAAAATGAATCAGTTTCTACTTTGCTATGACACACTTGTAGTGTGTATCCAATCCCCTAGCACTTCATGCAATCTTGGGTGAAGAGAAATACTCCAAGTGTACTTCATTGTTTGTGTGCACTTATAGTGTGTATCCAATCCCCTTGTGCTTCGTGCGATCTTGGGTGAAGATAAATACCTAAGTAGACTTATGCTTTGTGTCACCCTTAAGAGAGGACTTACTATGAGACACACCCCACAATGAGAAACTCATAGGCAATTTCTTGCAAGCATGTTTACCGGCAGGCTATATTAAAGGTTGGGAAATCGTGAGAAAGTACCTTCTATCCTGGATTGTATAACATAATGTACCTAGTACCATGCCTTAAGTGGAACGAGAATGGTAGTAAGAGCCTTAAGTGGCAAAGTGGATGTGTATATGGCTAGGTGTTCTCAATTTGTTACTAAGAACCAAACTGTTTAGTTACCGAAAATCCTTAATGCTTGTTGGTAAAAGAATGGTCGTTCTGAAGCCGCCCCACATTTGTACAAATCATTTTTGAAATAGAAAAATCCTTAGGATCTTAGGATCTTCAGGATTTTCAGATTTGGTGGTCCTGAGAAGTGTGTGTTGTGGAGGGGAGCCAGTGTCACCAAATCTTTAACTATTCACAATGTCTTAGTTTTTGGATAAATCTGAGTGGGGACTCAACAAGTATGGCCATTTCAACCTAGGACTGTAAATGATTGTGAGTCAATTTAATACATTGCTTGGTTCCAAAACGTTACAAAACAAACATTCACTATCTTCCTCAAAATTTCAAACACTTTGGCATAAATATGGATACCTTTTGGAATAGCCTTGATATTACTACTTGTCCTAAGGATTTCTATCCTTAGAGATTTCTAAATATCTTGACTTATATCTCAACCCTTCTTTTCCAAAGAAAACATAGGAAATTATGGCTTCAACCTTATGATTTTCATGAAATGGACATTGTGAAGGTTATGATGTTTTTGGCATAAACATTTAGTTTGAAAACATAATCAAAACAAGTGTTTGTGGTAAAAGAAATTCACTTGAGAAAGATAAATTGACACAATTGAACCCAACATGACTATTTGGAGACCGATTGCTACCATTGAACAACCTGATCTTGAAGGTGCTATCATCCAACCAAACTTTGAACTCATTAACGCAGAAAAAACTAATATGATTAGTAGTTTGAGAAGCTTCACTTTTTAAACAAAAGAAACACCTACCCAATGGAGAAACATAGCAAACGTCTTAGAAAAAGAAGAGGAACAAGCTGATATTGAGGCTGGAAGGCCCATATTACCACCACCTACATGGAAATAAATATCTTCCTTTCTTCCATAAACTTGAACTCTTCTAAATGACCTCATGCAAAATCAGAATCCCCAAGAGAAGGTCTATAGGTCATCACTTCAAACTTAGGAATCTTAGTTCAAAAGTAATCAAAACCCACATTTAAGCACTCTACCAAAATAGAAACACGTCATTAGTAAACATTTATGAACATGCACTAAGGAAACATCCACACATGTACATATTCTTTATGAGTCAAAACCCGTCTTTTTCATGATAATCAACCTATTTAAAACCTTGGTCCTTTTCATGGTTTTGAACTCCTCTAAATGATCTATCACACAATCAAAATATGTAGGGGAATATTTGCATGCTGCCATTATAGACGTAAGTATCGTAATTCAAAGTTTGGCAGGAAGTGGGCCTTAATACTTTATCGCAATCGTGACCTCTTGTTAAAAAACTATTATGCTTGAGCTAGGAGGAACAAACCAGATTTACATACCGAAATCTATCCTCTCATTTAGGTCAATGTTAGTCTTTAGGATTTGAAAACTTTAGAGGTCTTGCATCATTCTCACTACCTTGATCTTGGAAAAAAGAGGTTCACTTTAAGTCAACATTGGGTGAAACACTTCATTCACCCCTCCATCAAATTCCATCCTTAACCTCATTTAACTTTGCAAAAATTTTGAATACACCAACATTTTTTTGACTTGGACATCAATCAACCCAAAACCCTAAGTTGGCTACTTTATATGTGAAATGTATCATTTTCCATGCATTTAGTTAACTTAGTTATCATCTTTCAACTAGTTTATCTTAACGGTCATGAGTCTACCCTAAATATTTCCAAGTTCATCAACATCCTTTATCCCAACATCAAAACATCAAGTTTAATTCAAAAGTGTTGTCCCAAAACGTTTGCAAAGATCACTCTCCACATCACCCATATTTTCATCCCCCACTATCATCATTGCTCCAAAAATACTTAGAGTGTCCCTTTTACCTAGATTTGATTCAACTAGAGAGTTCAAACATTACAAATCACAACACAACTCTCCCAAAGGTTACACAAAATTTATGGTAAAGACGAGATCACAACACAAGAGAATCATGGAAAAAACCAAAGTCACATTTACCTCAAGTGATCCAAATCTTTTAGAATTTGATCTGAGAAGTCAAGTTACCCCATCACAACAACCTTCATCACCATCAAGGCCATATGAGATAGAGGACATCACAAACAATCTATTTGAACTTACTACGGAGGAAATCATGGACCATCAAGCCTTTGAAAACATAGCTCCTATCTCCCCATCATTTATGGCACAAAATTTGACACAAGGCTTCACAACTCCATCACTAGGGTTAAATAAAACATATATTCACAGTCTTACAACTAGCCTTGCTAAGGACTTTGGCCATACTCTTCCATTTGAGAGCAGCACACTTGTGGGTACCCTCAATACCAACCCTCCATCTCACATGACCACTTGGAAACCTACCTTTGGTGCTCCCCCCATTCCCAAAGATCCCAAATAGACATACAAACCACTTGACCTTCATTACTCCACAACAACCTCAACATATTGAGGACACCCCTCTTCATCCATACCCATGAGTACCACAAGTGTGCCCACCATCACACAAAGTAGTATGGACCAAGTGTCTCAAAATAACACACAAGGGCATATCAATACTACACCATAGAGTCAACCCTTAATGCAGATAGGGACATCTTTTACCCATCCTCCCATTAGTTCATCTGTGTCATTGGTTTCACAAAGCACATCCACCACAACCATTATCAACCCATCTCAGAACAATCCCTTTATCACAAATCCCACCAACCTAGGTAATACCTTGTTTACATCTCTAGCACAAGGAAATCATCAAGATGTGGGACAAGAGAATATTTTTAATCATTGGACTCAAGGTCCTAGTGTGTCATTTCCATCACAAAATCTAATGGCACCATCCTCATCTTTTCCCATAGTCCCCTTTACCATGGAAAATCAAATGGGACCTCAAACTTGCATTCCTCCACATAAATCCACCATCTTACAAGGGATGTTAAACCAAGGGAACCCTCCACCTCTCATCAACAATCTGCTACCCACTCAGAACATCAACACTCACAATCCATCTCAGATATCCCAACAATCACTTGATCCTACATTGCACAGGCATGCCCTATCTTTACAGCAAGCACAACAAGCTTATCAGCAAGCCATCCAATAGCAACAAAAATAGCAAGTAGCCCTAGTAGTGTTAGAATCTGAAAAGATGAATAACCCAAAAAACTAGTGCAAATAAATAGATATGAAACTGTGAAAGCAAATGACACAAGATCAAAATACCAACACAAATTTAGTCTCCACAAGAGTAATGTAAATGATTGGTGCAGGAGCACCCAAGCTCTTCAAGGAACTCTTCAGGAGACAGGATAATGTAGGGGTCTTGAAGACCTATCAATCACCTCAAAGCATCAATTATGATATCTTGGAGCCTATAATGGCCTTTGGAATGGGTGAACACATTAAAGAGGTCAAAAGTCCTAAGGGTCCTAATAAGGATCCTAGGACCAAATTTCAATGTAAATGGAACAATCATGTTCTAGGGGTTTGATTAGTAATATAATGCTTTAATTAGGTCAAATAAGGTTGGATATTGAAGATCCAATGGTTTTTAGATAATAGAATTTAATAAATTTCAAGATTGTAATTTCAAATTTTTGAATTTCACTTTAGGCGGGAAAAGGAGTTTTAGGTGTTTTAGAGGTAATTATGCATTGTAATCAATTCCAATCGGTTGGATCAGTTGGGGGATGGTTCTATAACCCCAAAATGGTCATTTGCACGGAGGTTGGGAGTTTGGAGAAGTGACTGTACAGATTGTTGTAGGAAAAAGTAAAAAAACACAGTTTTCTTGCATTTTCTTGAGTCTTTTTGATGATTTATTGATTCCTTTTGAATTTCTAATCAATTGGATGGCTTAAGAACCTGTATTTACTTTCAATTAACCTCTTGAATGATCTGATATATGTTAGGAATCAGTTTTTGTAACATATTGCTGACTGTCCTCAAGAATAACACAGAATTTTCACTAGTTTTGGTGGTTTTCATGGATGATTGATCCATTTCAAGGTAGAATGCTGCTGTGACCTATGAAATGGATCATTCATAACATGTAACATACATATTTAACAAACTAATGTGCAGGGAAGAAGAATATTGAGGTGTACACCAAGATTTCACAATGCAAAGTGCTTGAAGTTGGAGGCTAGGGTATAGCAGCAGAAGATCTGCCTTAATAAGGGGCATGTTTTTGAGTTGTGATAGACTAAATATTTTTTCTTAATGGTTTAGAGTCAATGAGCAAGTTCTGGAAGTGATTGGAAGGTTAGTTTTCAAGAAGCCCTAGTTTTTGAGGCAAGTTAAGGAGGGTTTTGTGTTTGAGCATGTTAGAAGTGTCATAGAGGCCTAAAAACTTGGAATCCTTGGTTTTGAGTCATTTTAAGGGACTTTTGAAATTTTCATGGTTAGGGGTTGAGTTTAAAGGGGGGTTGCTTTGAAAAAGAGGGCTAATTAGGCCTAAATTGGAGGAAACAACAGATTTTTGATTGGTGTGCTCCAAAACAAGTGCCATCAAGAATCTAGTATGTTATGTATCATCACAAACCACATCTGGTTCAATCATTATTTTGGAGTTTCCTTTGGAAAGTTTGAGTGCAAAGTCAAAAATACTTCTCTAGAGGCCTAGTTGGGCTAGTAGCCTAGTTAATGTGAAAATTTGGTTTTGTGTCTAAGTCAAAGGGTTGGGCTTTGAAATCATTCAAAACAAGTTTTTTTGGGTCTCTTAAGAGTGTTCCTAGGGTTTGGGTCCATAAGGAAGGAAAATAAGTCATTTGGTGCATTATTGAGGTTTGTCTCCACCAGGGTGCCTGAAGAAGGGTTGAGATTGCATCATTAAGTTCCTTGAAATCTTTGTGTTTCTTTCAAAGTCCCAGACCCTCTACATTAGAGTGGTATCAGAGCAGTGAGTAGGTCCTTTAGGAATTGGAGAAACAACAATGGCACCAAAAAATCAATTGGCAAGAGAGTTGGAAGAGTTGAAGGAAATCTTGGAAAGGGAGAGAAGAGAAAGAAAGGAACAAGAAGTAGCAAAGAGTAGGCCAGAGCAAGAGAAGAAAGGAAATGGAGAAGGGAGAGATAGACCATGCAAGCAAGGACAAATAACCTTGAGAGGAGTAGGAGAGAAGACCAAGAAGACCAAGAATGTGAGTAAATCAGATCGTTGAAGGCAGTACAAGGATAGAGTCACATAGAATCTATCTGAAGAAAGAGGAGATGGATAAAAGACCAAGTTGAGAGGCACAGCATTGACATGGTGGACTAGTTTTCAGAATGATAGGATGGCTAGAGGATTGGAAAAAGTCTCTACATGGGCAAGGATGAAGAGTTTGGTCAAAGAGCAGTTCCTACCATCTGATTATACATTCATGTGAAAAGGATGAGGCAGAATTTAAGCAAAAGGACATGGATGTGATGTCCTATACTGAGCAATTTCACAAGCTTAGTATCAGAGGAGGTTATGAAGAAGAGGATGAGAAAATAGCCAGGTATATCAATGGCTTGAGGTACAATCTACAAGATGAGATTGGTTTGCAATTGCAAGGACATTGGGAGAATGTTTTCAGTTGGCCATTAGAGCAGAAGAAAAGGTGAAAAGGAAGCAAGAAAGATCAAGCAATGGTGGAAGAGGAGGTAGTTCAAATAGGGGCAGAGGTAATAGAGAACAAGGACAAGGCAACAATGATAAGAGCAGCAATGACAAGGGAAAAGAAGTATTTTCTGATCAAAGAGGTGGATACACTCCTAGAGGAGGAGGTAGATTTGGACAAGGTAGAGGACCATTCACAGGTAGATGTTTCAATTGCAATGAACCAGGGCATCCTTCCTTCAGGTGTCCTAAATGGGAACAAGCTGATAAAGGCAAAGATAGGAGAGCTAATTTGGTACAAGAAGAAGAAGACAAGAAGGAAGAATCAAAAACATTCATGGCAGACCCTGTGACTGATGGTGAGTTTCTTATGATCAAGCAAGGAGAAAGACTTCATCAAGAACCAAAGGTAACTATTTTCAAAACAAATTGTCTCAGTCATGGTAAGATCTACAGATTGCTCATAGATTCAGGGTCACATAGCAATTTGGTTTCACTTGATATGATAACCAAGTTGGGGATTGAAACATTTGATCATCCTACTCCCTACAAGGCCACTTGGGTAACTCAAGGACAGCATGTAGAGATTTGTAAGAGGCTTATGTAGATTTCTCAATTGGATCATATCATGATAGGGTACTCTGTGATGTCATTCCAATGACTTGTGGTCATATCATCTTGGGAAGACCATGGCAGTATGCTAGAAGGACATTGCATGATGGATTCCATAATACATATTTGGTGCATAAAGGAGATGTTAGATATAAATTAGTGCCTTTTCCTTTGGAGCAGTCAAATGAAAGTTTTATGATCTATTTTGAGAAACATTTGCAGGTGAATAAGCAGGGTAAGATAGGTAAGACAGGGGAAGATACTGGTTGGAAGAGGAATGATGAGTTGCAGCAGATATATGAAGAGTACAGTCCTAAAAATCAGAATATTTGGGACTTAGACAGTATTAAGATTGGGAGTATTGAATTCCCTATTGTTGAGGGTAATAGGAGTGGTGTTCTTTCACAAGGAAATGAGTGGAATAAAGGCAGAAACAGGGTACAAGGACAGGCTGTTATCAAGCAGCAAAAAGGACAAACAAAACAGATTTTTGACACTAACATGATGAATGACATGAGTGCAGATTGGAAGAAGAGGAAGACAGTGACTTTGGGAGATTACATGCCCTGTCATGTGAAGATGAAAACATACAGGAACAAGGAGTATTATGGCAGCAACAAGTTGGATGCTTCTTGGGGCAAGAACTCTTTCTTTCTTGGGGAGAATGGTGCAGGAGCACCCAAGCTCTTCAAGGAACTCTTCAGGAGACAGGAGAATGCAGGGGTCTTGAAGACCTATCAATCACCTCAAAGCATCAATTATGATATCTTGGAGCCTATAATGGCCTTTGGAATGGGTGAACACATTAAAGAGGTCAAAAGTCCTAAGGGTCCTAATAAGGATCCTAGGACCAAATTTCAATGTAAATGGAACAATCATGTTCTAGGGGTTTGATTAGTAATATAATGCTTTAATTAGGTCAAATAAGGTTGGATATTGAAGATCCAATGGTTTTTAGATAATAGAATTTAATAAATTTCAAGATTGTAATTTCAAATTTTTGAATTTCACTTTAGGCGGGAAAAGGAGTTTTAGGTGTTTTAGAGGTAATTATGCATTGTAATCAATTCCAATCAGTTGGATCAGTTGGGGGATGGTTCTATAACCCAAAAATGGTCATTTGTACGGAGGTTGGGCATTTGGAGAAGTGACTGTACGGACTGCTACAGGAAATAGTGAAAAAACACAGTTTTCTTGCATTTTCTTGAGTCTTTTTGATGATCTATTGATTCCTTTTGAATTTCTAATCAATTGGATGGTTTAAGAACCTGTATTTACTTTCAATTAACCTCTTGAATGATCTGATAGATGTTAGGAATCAGTTTTTGTAACATATTGCTGACTGTCCTCAAGAATAACACAGAATTTTCACTAGTTTTGGTGGTTTTCATGGATGATTGATCCATTTCAAGGTAGAATGCTGCTGTGACCTATGAAATGGATCATTCCTAACATGTAACATACATATTTAACAAACTAATGTGCAGGGAAGAAGAATATTGAGGTGTACACCAAGATTTCACAATGCAAAGTGCTTGAAGTTGGAGGCTAGGGTATAGCAGCAGAAGATCTACCTTAATGAGGGGCATTTTTTTGAGTTGGGATAGACTAAATATGTTTGTCCTAATGGTGTAGAGTCAATGAGAAAGTTCTGGAAGTGATTGGAAGGTTAGTTTTCAAGAAGCCCTAGTTTTTGAGGCAAGTTAAGGAGGGTTTTGTGTTTGAGCATGTTAGAGGTGTCATAGAGGCCTAAAAACTTGGAATCCTTGGTTTTGAGTCATTTTAAGGGACTGTTGAAAGTTTCATGGTCAGGGGTTGAGTTTAAAGGGGGTTGCTTTGAAAAAGAGGGCTAATTAGGCCTAAATTGGAGGAAACAGCAGATTTTTGATTGGTGTGCTCCAAAACAAGTGCCATCAAGAATCTAGTATGTTATGTATCATCACAAACCACATCTGGTTCAATCATTATTTTGGAAGTTCCTTTGGAAAGTTTGAGTGCAAAGTCAAAAATCCTTCGCTAGAGGCCTAGTTGGGCTAGTAGCCTAGTTAAGGTGAAAATTTGGTTTTGTGTCTAAGTCAAAGGGTTGGGCTTTGAAATCATTCAAAACAAGTTTTTTTGGGTCTCTTAAGAGTTTTCCTAGGGTTTGGGTCCATAAGGAATGCAAATAAGTCATTTGGTGCATTATTGAGGTTTGTCTCCACCAGGGTGCCTGAAGAAGGGTTGAGATTGCATCATTAAGTTCCTTGAAATCTTTGTATTTCTTTCAAAGTCCCAGACCCTCTGCATCAATGCTCTAGAAGCATAATAGCATTATGAGGATCTACAAAAGCAAAGATATATTCAACTTGAGAATTACAAAGGAAATTCCTTGGTTATATAGGCAAAGGGGAGAGATAGATGCAACCAGATTATGACAAGTGTTGGAATCCTATGAGGTGTGACAACTCATGTCATTAAAGGCTCAACCAACTTATCCCTATGTAAATTTAAGCTAGTGTGAAGAGGACTTTAATGGAGAACTAGTTAAGAATGAAATAGTTATATAAAGTACCCCTTTCACACTAACAAGGTGAGTAGAGAGAAACTTGCACCCACTCACACTAATACTCACATAATATAACCTAAGCAAGCTTAATTAAAGTGTAGAAAAACCTAGGAATATAAGAAAATAAAAACCTACACTAACAAGTAGCCCAACAACAACAACAACAACAAGCATCCTTAGCAACACAACAAGCAACCTTAGCCCAGCAACAACATCAAGCTCATCAAGCAATTTTAGCATCACAATAACAACAACAAGCCCTCGTGGCACAACAACAATAGAAATCCCAGCAGCAAGCCCTTGTGGTGTAACAATAGCAGAAGGCCCAACAACAAGCCCTAGTGGCACAATAGCAAAAGCAAGCCTTAGTAGCTCAGTAGTATGCCCAATAGCAACAACAACAACAAGCCTTAGTAGCTCAGTAGTATGCCTAACAACAATAACCAAGTTCCTAATATAATCCTCAATAGAACATCATCAATACAAACGTGTTAGGAACATATACATTGATACGTCAATCACCTTCATAGAATCCTACACCACCGTACACCCCATACAACACATCCTCACATCAAAATCCTACATACAACTCATCTGTCATCCCACCATATGTTCCTCCACCAAACCCACAAGATGGTCTAGCATCATAATTTTAATTGTTATCTCAAGAAATGTAGGACCTTCAAATGGGAAAGACTAAGAAGCCCCATACACAGAACCTATGCCCATATCCATTCGACCAAAGCGTAGAAATGGTACTGTTCCCTCTTGGTTTTGAAATCCCCAAATTTGATAAATACAAAGGTAGAGGAAGTCCTATGGACCATATCAAATAGTTTAATGTCATTTGTATGGAGGTGGCTTACAATGGTTCTTATTTAATGTGCCTCTTCCCTCGAAGATTAACAAGTCCTGCCATGGATTGGTTTTCTCATCTACCTCTCGACATCAAAAATTTCTAACAAATTATCGATAAATTCATCGATCACTTCTCCTTTAATCTTGGCATGGATGTAAGTCTAGAAGAACTGTACACTCTCAGGAAAAACAAAGGGGAAACTTTCATTAATTTCTTACAGTGATGGAGATGTTGGTTCCCAAATCAACAAATGCAATGAGTCCTAAAGAGTAGCCACTCTCTCGTATTCAGACTCAATGGGTTGATATGGCCAACAAATGGGAGAGTGAATAAAATATCCCTTTCTCCCCTGAACTTCAAGCTTTGTTAAACCTGGGAGGGTGATCCCAATAGTATATTTACAGGTACTTGTGTGCCAAAGTATCAAATACTGTGAACAAATTTTTCTCCTTTAGATGCTTAATAGACACAATACTATAAAGGCTTGGCTAGCCTCTACAGTAATGCCTAATTTAAACATGAGAAATTTAATATAATGAGCTCAACACACAAACAAACTGAGAATGATATTTGATTTGATTTAAATTTTTGATCAACCGTTGAATTAACCACCAAACTAAAATAGGAATAACACACTTAGATCAATGCTTTATCCGTTGGGACGGAGTCAATTTCAATATCTGTGCAATCTGATAACAATTTAATATATAGCATCATCCAAGATTTGAAGATACTGCATTATAGTATTTCAACATAATATCTCAACCATAACTTCTTATCAGAATCCTAGCACTTAGCCTAACATAAACTAGTAGCTTCACTCAAGCATTTACATACATTCTTTGAATGGAAAAGAAAGAATAAAACTAAACATCCACTAGAATTCAATGGAGACAAATAAAATAACTCTTGATTATGTTATTCATAATTTATAAAACCAGTACATTGGAGAGAAAATGGCCTTGAAATTGCACTATTCAATATTATCTTGCCAATATTGCAATCAAAATTACATAAGTATCAACAAACTTCAACCTAAAACAAAACCTCTAAAATGTTCTCTCTTCCTATTACAGTATTCTTTGTGATTAATTACAAACAACTCTTTTAGAATGAGGCAGAAAGACAACACTTAAGGGAAAAAAAAACCCTAAATGCTCATCTAAAGAAGACACATGGAAAATTTAGGTTCGTTGATCTTCAACTGCCTTTACTTGTTGAAGAATCTTCAACTTGCTCTCTGTTTTCTTGCTCCTCACTCCACTAACTTGCAACAAAAAAATATTCCTCTTTGTGAAAATTCAGCATTCTCATTGTTTTCTCTTTACCCACGTTGAAGAAATGCCCTGCTATAGAGAATATTCTGCTAGTTTGTAAAAACCTTTCATTGTAATAAAAATCTCCCCTTTACCTGTTAATCTTTCACCCAGCTACACGAAAAATGGTCATCTTGTAAAAACTCATCTCCAGCAAAACACTTTGCATAGTGAATAAAATATTCACTTTACAAAATTATTTACCCGTGCACCTTCCGTTGAAAATATCTTGTTTTTACTATGAAAATCTTTTTCATTTATCCTCATTCTATTGTGGAAAATTCCACTCATTTGCAACTGAAAATTCTTTTACCATGAAGACCTTTTACTTGTGCATTTTCCATTTATTTTCCCAGTGAATATCGCACATCGCTGATAAAATGTGAAAAATGGAGAAAAAATAGCAATGGGCGAAATAAAACACATTTCACATTTTTATGTTTTAATACCTAGCAACCAAAGTTCTTTATTTTATTTGCAAAGGTTTTGAGTTATTTATCAAGCCATGAATAATTTTATTCCTGTGCAATCTCCCATAATTCTTCACTGTCCAAAAGAACTCATGAAAAAATGCCAAGATTAATCGTCGGGCCCACCATCACCTTACAAAAACTTTACCAAGCTACCATAATCGAACATCGCAGATGCATATGGAAAAGTAAACATCAAATAGCGATGCATGATAAAGAGAGTGCGACCATTGCACATCTCTGATGGAGGATAGAAAATAATATGAAATCAGCAATGGGCGATGAAAGCTTGCTCCATCGCTGATTGAAAGTTGAAATGGTGGCATCCATTAGCGATGGGCGATGGACACAATAGCCATCGCTCATCGCTAATTTGTTTTTGCGTTTGAGACTCAAAACTGCGACACACAATGCACTAGGGAGAACTTTGAAAATTTATTAAAATTTTTCCTTTGCTAAAAAGCTTCAATTAACCTTCCCAAATGAAGACTCATCTCTGGGCGATGAGTTTTGTCGTGCAACTGTGAAAGCCGCCTCTGGACCAATCAAAAGTAAGAATTAAACTTGCTTGTCCTCCAGAACATTTGAAATACATTTATGTTTTCCCTAAATACATCTTTCACATTTGCACAATATTTAAAATATTCAAAATATTTTAAATATGAGCATTTGAAACATTATCAAAATTTGTGACTTCTAATTACGCCTACGACCCATTTGGAGAAAATTTACTGCGAGCAATCCGGGATACCTGGAGCTGAGTTTTTTGCATGCGGCCATAATCAATTATTTAGAGAAAACCCATTTTCTCAAAATTTTCCCATCCATCAAAAATCAAGTACCTCCTTTGTAAACTAACCCCGGGATGTGTTTTCCACACCCGAAATGCATTAAAATAACATATCATATGACCTTCGTTTTTGATGAAAATGGAGCTATAGAGGTTTTAGAACAAAAAAATAAATGGGTTGTCCTTAGATTTTAAAATTTTGATTTTTTTTGGAACACCATTTTTGGCCATGTTGTAGTCAAAAAGGGATTAGTTAACCAATTAGAACTTATCCTGGGAGCCTGAAACTAAGTAGAAATGTTACCATTTGACCCAAGAATTAATTGCAACAAATGGCATGGAAAAATTCTTCCTGAGGTGAAAGATATTAAATACCAAAGTTGCCTACTTGGACTTTTCTACAATTTCACCTATCAGAAACCAACCAGGGCTCTCAAAGTCACCACTTTGAAAAATATCAATACAACTTTTGGGGGGGCTGCCACTAGAAACATAAGCTCATCTAGGTACACTGAGTATGTGTGCAAGAGGTCTTTCCTTGAATCATCATTCATCACAAGATATTAAAGGTCAAACTTGACCTTGAAACATTCTAAAAATGTAGGTGCAAAATAGAGCAAAATGCATTTGCTTTTGACCTCGTAAAAATAGAAAATCTGACCATGGGGCTTTGAAATCAGACCAAGGAGTGCATTAATGTGGGGATAATGGAGAGAAACAATCCTTTCAGCATGACAATCAACTGGCTCTGAATTGTGACCCCCCAAAGTAGGTCACTTGGGCAGATTTTGTAGGTGCACTTCTAAGTGTGCAAAGGAAAAATTTTCAACATGGACCTTCAAAATTTTGCCTTAAAAATTTAAAAATTTTGAAGGTGCCATCAGGAGACAAAGAGCTAGTAAGAGAAAATGGCCTCTTCTCGATGAACAACAAGTGGAAATCATCATAGCAAATCTAGATCCAAATCTATCATTCCACTTGAAAATGCAGTGCATCACATTTTATGACGAGATTGTCCCTAGAGCCCTTAACATCAAGAAAGCTCTAATCTCATAGGGAAACACTCAAGCTTACAAAGACAACTTCCCATCAACTAGTTCAAACGACAAGCCTCGTTCCTAGGCTAAGAACAAGAACGTAACAAATAATGGTGTAATAGATGCTAAGGTAGTCCTAAATGCCCCTAGGCCAAACAACACTCGCGTTGCTAACATCCAACCAACTGTGCAGCAAAAAAAAAACCCCACAAAACAATCAAATCAATAACACTGAAATACAAAGGTGAACCACTAACAAGAACAACTATCCTAAATGCAAGTACACACAATTATCTGAACTTATAGAAACCATCATGAAAAAGTTGGTAGAGTCAAATCTGATAACACTTCCCAACTTTGAAAACTACCAAGAACTACAAGAGAAACCATCCTAGTATGATGACAATGACCTTTGTGACTTTCAAAAGATTAAAAGACACAAAAAAACAAACTACATGAGGCTCAAAAACATTATCCAAGACCTCTTACAGAATGGCACCATATCTGTTGAGGTACCAGCTGAGAATCAAGATCTTAAGATATACAAGAACCCTATGTCAGATAATAGCAAAGGGAACAACAATGGAAAAGCTAAGGATTACACAAACGTGCAGGATACCTATTCCAATGTAGTTGCTTCTTTTGATAGCATCATTTACCATTGTCACCATCAAAGGGACTAGTACGGAGTGTGGAGTCACCACACAAGGTGGAAAAATCACCATCTAAGGAGTCCCATCTCAATCTAGCGCACAACCTACTTTTCCCACATCAAATCCTAGCAAGTACAATCTCTTAGATCAGCTTAAGAAAAAACCTGCATAGATATCCATCTTATAACTATTGAGGCTATCCTCCTCCCATAGGGAGATTTTGGAGAAAGCTTTATCAAAGTCATATGTTCTCGAGGATATTGATACCAATTAGTTTCAAACTATGGTAAGCCATATTGCTAATCACCCTCTTACCTTCTCAAAGCAAGACCTACCATCACAACCATCTCATAATCATGCTTTACACCTTGATGTTATCATTCATAAGATCAAGTTCAAAAGAGTCTTAGTAGATGGAGGTACTAGATTGAACATTCATACCCTTTAGTTGGTCAAAAATCTAGGCAATTCAAAAGATACTATTGAAAAGACAAAGAGTACTACCATCAAGGCATATCATGACCAAGAACGGGTATCACAAGGCATCATCACATTACCCATCCAAGTGGGCCCCCTCATCATAGAAACTACATGCCACGTGTTAGACCTTGATCTTCCCTATAACATATTGCTTGGTCATCCCTAGATCCATGCCCTAAAATCTGTAGCTTCAACCTACCATCAATGTGTCAAGTTTCCTTTTGAAGGCAGAAAAATTACTATCCATGGAGATCCTAAGCCTTTTTACTACTGCAAAAATCTTGAGGCCAAGTTCTATCAAATCCCCCAAGTACCCAAGAATGATGAAGGGCCTACACCTTCTACCTCATTATTGACCCATCATCCCTTGCATCTACCTCTGAAACAAAAGCACTCATTGTGCAGAATATACCTGATACAAAGCAATGATCTAGGATGATGATTGTGGGAACTATAAGATAATGAAGAACACCTTTGTCTTAGGAGAGCTGCCTATTTCTCCTAAATCTCATGGGAAACCTGCATCTAGCAACAAAGAGCCTGAAACTATCAAGATGGCAGCTGCTACCTTCACCAAGTGGGGGGATTTAAATAAAGAAGATGTTAATGAGGATAATATCTCTAAACTTCTCTATCAAGATGAACGACCCGTCCTCGCTCTTCCCATGGAAGATGATAACAAAGGCTTGCAGCTAATGAAGGGAATGAGATATAACAAGAACAAGAAGCTAGGATAGAATGATAATGGTTTACTAGAACCCATCGTTCCTGAGAAATGACTAAAGAATCTTGGCCTAGGTTGTACTACTAACAAGGTCACCCTTATCGGTAAAGGTATTTCTGCTAAATGAGTTGAGGCTTCCTCTTGGTTACCAACATCATGTGATATGACCTTAGATGACTTCCCCCTTGATGTTGTTGACCTATTTCAAAATAATTCCCTCTTCATGATATCCATAACATCCTTCACTCCAAGTGATTGACCAACTAAAATACGCCTAGTATACCCTCAACTAATTGGCATGGACCAACAAGGACCACCAATTCTGGATTTATTCAAAAAAATGAAGCGATCTCATAATTCATGGGACTTCACGACAACTTACCATGGGCAGATCACAATGCAGGTTTTGGCATAGACCTCAACAAGAGGGCATACTATGGGGAGACAATTCAATCCTTTAGTTGTAAAATTGATGAAATGCAACTAACATGTAGATCCTTGAGTGAAAACCACACTATGGCACTCTTTGATCCTAAAACAGTAAAAAAAAAAGGACACATCTGAAGGTAAAAACCTATCTGAGGCACCCAAGGATGAGGGATTCAATCTCCCCCTTAGTGCAATTCATCTAGAGAAGTCAGCAATACTAGCAAAAAAGGCCACTCCAATCAATGTGGGAACAAAAGAAGCACCTATGATCACCTTCTATGTTGAATCTTTGTTGGATGAAGAACAGAAGAACCTGGTTGCATTCCTAAAAGAGTGCGGAGCTAACTTTGCATGGTCATACACAGACATGCTAGAGCTCGATCCAAAAGTAGTTGTGCATCACCTTGCAGTCTATCATGAAGCCAAGCTAGTCAAGAAGAAATTCAGGAAGATGCACCCTCAAACAACACTTTTGATGAAACTATAATTACAAAAGCTTCTTGACATTGGATTCATTTGACCGATAGATTATCTTGAGTGGGTTTCAAACATGATACTAGTCTCAAAACCCATCGGGGGCATCTCAATCTACACTAATTTCAAGGACTTAAATAAGGCATGCCCAAAGGATGATTTCCCTCTTCCTATTGAAAAATGAGGTGTTTTCTTTAGCTTAATACTCTATAAAAATTTAATATTGCTGATCTAAGTAAATCTTTTCTTTGTTACATATATTCTTTGTGGGTGATTATCTTGATTAATTCATTTTACTGTTGTAGAATGAACAGAGAAGTTGATAGAAGAACTAGACAGATATTAGAAAGATCACACAAGATATAACATGGAGAAACCCTTTCGAAAAACTCCACCAAGAATTATTCTATTATTCAATCTTGAAATACAATAGCTCCAATTCTTGCTTGAGAATGCTTCTTTTCTTTACCAATCTTCTTCACACCTGCAATAACAATTATGAAAACTCTATTCAACTTGAATGAGATATAGAGACAATATGCAACCTTGTAATCTCCAAATGGTGATAATTACAATGCACAAGCTCAAGCCCTTGAAAAGGTATGCCATATTCCCTTCAAGTTGAGTTATTTATGAAGACTAAAGCTTACAACATGTGCTTCATGCATTTGGGCGTCCCAAACTGAAGCTACAACTTCTCCTTCACTTCGGTGATAATTCCAAAGCTCTTCCTCAAAGTTGGCACCCTTAAGTAATCCTACTTAACTGAGCCTTCAGAAATATCTTATCATGCATGAGAGGTAAATCCAATAAAGCATCTTGGGTGCCCAAGTTGGCTCCAAGTGATTTATAGTTAACTGAAACATTTACTCAACACCATTCATGCAAGAATGGTCATCCCTTGTTAACTAGAGGTAGTCCCTGTTATCTGTCATACAACTCAAGTTATTAGCCATGCCTTCCAAGTTAACTGAAGCTAACTACATGCAACTCAAAATAACCAACATGCATGCAACTGAAGATAATTGAACCATAACATAACTGAACTAAACTAAACTAAACTAAACTGAATTGAACTGAACTAAAATGAACTAAACTGATTTTGAACTGAACTGAACTTCAAACATGCAAACATCAAATCCTAACTCCTAGGATCTTTACATGCATTCAGAAGTGTTAACTGTTACTCCATATAGTTAACTGAACACAAGGTGAGTGTCACCTTACCATGTGTGCTCCCACATGCTCCTATTATTTAGGAATAAGTACAAATGTCAATTTCATGATTTATTTCATCCAAATAATTAATCTCATCCTAATCTTAGTTTTGTTGAACACATTCTAAGAATCTAGGAGATACATGAAATAATTAATGTTTAGGATTTGCAATTAAATGGCATCCTATTTCCAACATTCTCCCACTTGACATTATATATTGCAATTATTCTAAACAAGGAATAATAAAACAAGTACAAGACTCAAGTCCAATGGCCTTCTTGCACCAACTAATCAAACCATGCTAACTTCAAATGCAACTTGCATAATCATGAAGCTTCTAAGCAAATGTTTAAAACCAAGACAACTTATCTATATGGTTTCATAAGATAATTTGTATCATTAATTAAAGTGTTAACTTTCTCAATTAATACCTTCCCATTATCAACCAAACCATTACCTTTCCCAAGCCTCTGTATCCAAACCACCTCTTTAGAGGCATGCTAAACCACCGAGTGTGTTGAATTCACATTCAACCAAGGTGTAGACTCCTCGGTCTTTTCTGTTGAAAAAATTTTCTTACAAGTAACCATTCCAACAAATGTCTCTTACCATAAGAGAACTCCAACCTCACCTATTTCTCCAAGTATCCATGATGACCTGTAACCAACCAATCCATGCCAAACTGCAAATGCAACACAACACTTTCATGAAGTAATCAAGCAAATGATTAATGTACCCAAAACTTAAGAGAACTACACAAGATCAATGTCAAAGCTCCAACCTTGAACATAAACATGACATCCATGATCTAACCATCTCCTCTTAGGAGATCACATGCATCATAACATACTTATAGATCCTAGTCTCAAGAGAACCATGTAATATGCCAAACTCTAAATGCATATCAAGAGTAAACCATGACATCAATAACAAATATACTCTAAACCAAGAAACCATATCTCTAATCACATGGAGATAACCTTACCAATGATGCATCCAAGTCACCACCAACAACTCCCATTGAACTGTGATACCAAGTCACACATGGCATCGTGACTACCATCCTCTCTACGAAGATTACTCTGAAACATGAAGCAAAGAGTTATCACAAACAATATTAGCTGAAATAACCAATGCATCATTACTAACATCCGAGGACTCCTCTGTACAAGAATCAAAACTCTCTTTGTTCTTACAATCCTTCTTCACATGTCCTGGTTTCCCATAGTTCCAACACTTTACCTTACTCGTCCTTCTAACTTACCCTTCCCTTCCTTGTTTCCCTTAGGCTCCTTTTTCTTAGGCCTACCTTTTACAAACAAGGAATCTTGGATTTCCTCCTTAGAATTCCTCCTCATCTCCTTTGATAGGAGAGTAGGAATATGTTGTCCATCTTTGGATCTGCACCATTACCACTAATTGCAACAATTAGATTTTCCCAAGAATTTGGTAAAGAACAAAGTAATAAAATGCACTTATCCTCATCCTCTGGCTTTACATCTACAGATACTAACTGACTGAGAATTAAATTGAAAGCATTCAAATGTTGTGCAACAGATTCACCATCTTTCATTTTCAATGAATACAACTGCCTTTTCAAATACAACTTATTGGTGAGACTCTTAGTTTGATAAATATCCCTATTCTTTTCCATATTTTATATGCACTGGTTTCCACTGAAACATTTAAAAGAACAGCATCAACAAGACACAATCTAATTGTTCCTCTTGCCTTTTTATCTAACTTAGCCCAATCTTCATCTGACATAGTTGTAGGTGTCTTTGTCTCATTATTAACCGCTAACCACTGATCTCTTTCTTCAAGAAGATCTTCCATTTTTAATTTCCACATTTCATAGTTAGAACCATTGAACCTTTCAATATCTAACCTTGAATTCATTGTAACAAAACGTAATTCCAAAATCAGCAAATAACAAAAATAATAAAAGCTCCCACTAAGCAAAAATTGAATCTACTCTACCCAACCCCAGCTCCGATACCAAATGTTGAAAAATGAGGTGTTTTCTTTAGCTTAATACTGTATAAAACTTTAATATTGCTTATCTAAGTAAGTCTTTTCTTTGTTACATATATTCTTTGTGGGTGATTATCTTGATTAATTCATTTTACTATTGTAGAATGAAGAGAGAAGTTGATAGAAGAACTATATAGGATATTAGAAAGATCACACAAGATATAATGTGGAGAAACCCTTTCGGGAAAAAACTCCACCAAGAATTATTCTATTATTCAATCTTTGAAATACAATAGCTCCAATTCTTGCTTGAGAATGCTTCTTTTGTCTTTACCAATCTTCTTCACACCTACAATAACAATTATGAAAACTCTATTCAACTTGAATGAGATATAGAGACAATATGCAACCTTGTAATCTCCAAATGGTGATAATTACAATGCACAAGCTCAAGCCCTTGAAAAGGTATGCCATATTCCTTCAAGTTGAGTTATTTAGTGAAGACTAAAGCTTACAACATGTGCTTCATGCATTTGGGCATTCCAAACTGAAGCTACAACTTCTCCTTCACTTCGGTGATAATTCCAAAGCTCTTCCTCAAAGTTGGCGCCCTTAAGTAATCCTGCTTAACTGAGCCTTCAGAAATATCTTATCATGCATGAGAGGTAAATCCAATAAAGTATCTTGGGTGCCCAAGTTGGCCGCAAGTGATTTATAGTTAACTAAAACATTTACTCAACACCATTCATGTAAGAATGATCATCCCCTGTTAATTGGAGGTAGTCCTTGTTATCTGTCATACAACTCAAGTTATTAGCCATGCATTCCAATTTAACTAAAGCTAACTACATGAAACTCAAAATAACCAACATGCATGCAACATGCACTTGCATGAAACTGAAGATAACTGAACCATAACTGAACTGAACTGAACTAAACTGAACTAAACTAAACTAAACTAAACTAAACTAAACTAAACTGATTCTGAATTGAATTGAACTTCAAACATGCAAACATCAAATCCTAACTCCTAGGATCTTTACATGCATTCAGAAGTGTTAACTATTACTCTGTATAGTTAACTGAACACAAGGTGAGTGCCACCTTACCATGTGTGCCCCCACACGCTCCTATTATTTAGGAATAAGTACAAATGCCAATTTCATGATTTATTTCATCCAAATAATTAATCTCATCCTAATCTTAGTGTTGTTGAACACATTTCAAGAATCTAGGAGATACATGAAATAATTAATGTTTAGGATTTGCAATTAAATGGCATCCTATTTCCAACACTTCCTAATATCGACCTCATTGTAGACTTAACAATAGGGCATGAAATGTTCTCACTCATGGACGGTTTTTAAGGCTACAATCAAATCATGATCGATAAGGAGGATCAACACAAAACTACATTCACTTGTCCATGGGGAACCTATTGTTGGAACATGATGTTGTTTGGTTAAAAAATGTAGGAGCAACCTATCAGAGAGAAATGACTCTCATCTTTCATGACATGATCCACAAAATAGTTGAAGATTATGTGGATGATATTTTGGAAAAATCAAAGAAAAGAAGTGAGCACATACAAATCTTAGGACCCATCTTTGACAAACTTGAAGAATACAAGGTACGATTGAATCTAAAAAAGTGTGTCTTCGGGGTCACATAAAGGAAACTTCTTGGATTTATCATCTAACAAAGAGGGATAGAAATTGATATAGCAAAGGTAAAAGCCATCCTTGACATGGAACTACCGCAAACACTAAAGTAGATGAGGGGGTTACAAGGAAGATTTCATTCCATCAGGAGGTTCATTGCACACCTATTAGATAAAATCCACCCCTTTTCACATCTTCTCCATAAAGGAATAACTTACAAGTGGGATGAGAAGTGTGATAAAACTTTCCAGCAAATCAAAGACTATCTACTAACACCTCCAGTTCTCATGCTACCAATACCAAACAAACCAATGATCATGTATATCTCAGCAACATCAGTAGCACTAGGAGCTCTTCTGGCACAACATGGTGAAAGCAGAAAGGAAAGAGCTATCTACTACATCAGTAGGACTTTGGTGGGCTATTAAATGAACTATTCACCCATTGAGAAAGCATTCTTAGTGGTATTTTTTGCTTCACAAAATTTTAGGCACCACATGCTATCACATCAAATCAAACGTATTGCCAAGATCGATCTATTGAAATATCTATTATCCAAAGCAACTCTCACAAAGTGAATGGAAAAATGGGTAATGATCTTAACAAAGTTTGACATAGAGTATGTAGAATGCAAGGCAATCAAAGGAAAAGTGATCATAGAACAACTAGCAGAGGCACCTATTTATGCAGAGAACCCTTCAATATCTGAGTTCCCTAATGAATCAATATTCCTTATCAATCTCACAGCTTAGTGGAAGATGTACTTTGATGGATCATTCACCCAACATGGATTAGGAGCAGGTATTATTTTCATCACCCCTCAAGGTGATTGCATTCCAAATTCATACCAGCTATCATTCCCTTGTACTAACAACATTGCTAAGTATGAAGCCTTAATCATAGCTTTAAGGATAGTGGTTCAATGGCATATACAAGAAATGAAAGTCTATGGAGACTCATAGTTGGTTATCAACCAAGTCAATGATGACTATCAAACTAAGGATGATAAGCTCACTCCTTACAAAAATATGGTGGAGAGTCTTAAGGACCTTTTTATAGAAATAACCTTTGATCAGATTCCTCACGTGAACAATCGAGCAGCAGATGCAGTGGTAACAATTGGATCATTGTTAGACATGTCGAACAATGTCCTGCAGTGTGAATTCTTGGTAGAACGACTTCTTGTACCAACTTTTGAAATCCCTGAATCTAAATTCGCATGTTTCATTTTTGGTCCTGGATCCCCGTGGTACCATGACATCTTTACCTACCTAAGCAGAGAAACCCTCCCATCTATTGTCACCCCGAACCTTAAAAAGACCTTTGTTAAAAAGGCATCCCGATTCATGATCCTAAGTGATACCCTTGACCATCGAAGCATCGAAGGGACGTTGCTACGATGTCTTAACCAAGAGGAAGCCTTGAATGCTTTAATAGAAGTACACAATGGCATATGTGGTTCCCATTCTAGCGATATGAATTTAGCTAAGAAACTGTTGAGGACGAGGTACTATTGGCCAACCATGGAAAGGGAAGCTCATCAGTATGTGCAGAAATATGTCTAGTGCCAATAGCATGGAGATCTGACTCATGCCTCACCTTAGGAATTGCAACCAATGATCACACCTTGGCCTTTCTCGCAATGGGGACTTGAACTCATAGGAAAAATCACTCCAACCTCATCCAATGGCCACAATTTTATCATAACAACCACTGAGTACTTTACCAAGTGGGTCAAATCCATTCCTATGACCTACATAACAAGGAAGCAAATTTCCAAGTTTATCATGAACTATCTAATCTGTCATTATGGTGTTCCACAAACCCTCATCTTAGATAATGGAATCCGCTTTAAGAATCGAGATGTGAAAGAGCTATGTCAAAGATTAAATATACAACACTTATTCTCTACCCTATATTATCCCCACGAAAATAGTCAAGTTGAGGCTACAAATAAGATCGTTCTGAAGATCCTAGAGAAAATAGTCAATGAAGTTGGTCGTAACTAGCATCTACAAGTAAATCCCACTCTCTAGGCTTATAGAACCAGTATCTACACACCAACAGGTGCAACCCTTTTCTTCCTAGTCTATGGATCAAAAGCTATCTTGCCTATTGAGGTTGAGCTCCCATCGTTGTGAGTTTCACTACAGAACTTAATCACTGATGAAGAGTACAGAGTATCTCGGTTGAATGAGCTTGAATTCTTGGATGAGCATCATCTTGACACCCTTAATCACTTGCAAATATATCAAAACTGACTAAAATAGAGCTACAACAAGAAGATCAAATGTTGTTCTTTTCAGGTAGGGGATCTTGTCCTAAAGCAGAATCAAAAAAATCTTCCAGATTAGGACAACAAAGGAAAGTTTGAGCCTAATTTGTTGGGTCCCTTTGTCAACACAAGTTATGGATCATGAGCATACCAATTGTCAACACTTGAAGGTGAACCCTTGTAGGAACCAACCAACAGCTTGCATCTTACAAAAATTTATGCCTAGTCTTGAAGGGTGTAAAATCTGAAAATACAAAAAAAATAAAAAAATCATCAAAATCCAAAAAAAATGAGAAAAAGGATTGAAAAAGTAAAGAAAAACAATCGTCCTCTAGTGAAAACCACTTTGGTGGAACTTTAGGAAAGTACCTTGGTGAAGACCTAGCAAACAGGCCCACCTTGCATAAATAAAGCACCTCCATCTATTCTTTGGCTCTTTATCCTACCATTCTTTGCATCATTCATCATATTTAATCATCCATCACCCCATCTACGTCCTTATCATAGCTTGGCATTGTGAAGTATCGCAATCCCTTTAGTACTACTTGGCATATTCCAAAGGTTGTTTTTCTTGCCTATATCGAGGTAGTCTATCGCATATCATACAAGGGGAAATTCATTATGAATCATATTGGGGTCTTGTATATCTTAACAGTTATCAGAAAACACCAAAAACATTCATAAAATATTATCAAAAAATCCCAAAAATATTCATAAAACTTCATCAAAATCCAAAAACACTTGCAAAATCCTGTACAACTAAAATCCAAAAATATTCAAAAAATTGTAAAGGCAAAATCCAAAACATATCAAAAACCCTAAAAAGGTCAAACACCAAAAATCCAAAAATAGAGTCGTGTCAGTCGAGCTACGAGTCTTTGAGCTTGAACATAAGCAAGGTCATCATTGATGTGCCTCCAAGACACCCTAGGTCAGTCTTTAGGAGTTTTTCATAATAAACTAGCATCCCTCAACTGTTCATATCTTCGTTTTCAATAAGTTGTTTCAGTCGAACTACGTGGTCTCTGTGTGTATAACGTAGGAAAGGCTTATCTTTGATCAGCCCCTAAGGCCCCTAGGATAGGTCATTTAGGTTAGGTTCTTGGTCAAAACGTAGAAAATCCCTAAACATTTGTAAAATCTTTGAAAAACCTTAAACATTCAAATATCGAAAAACCTTAAACATTCAGATAACAAAAAATTCCAAAAACATTTGAAAACTCATAAAATACAAAAACATTTAGAAAACATTCAAAAGACCTAAAAAGCATCAAATATCCTTGAAAAACCCTAAACAACCTCAAATAATCAAAAACCATAAACATTCATATAAACTTTTGAAAAGACCAAAAATAACCTCAAAACATTTTTCAAAATACCAAAAACATTGAAATATTCTAGAAAATCCAAAACCACCCATCCCATCTCGCTTTCACCCGCAATAAACTTCCATCCATAATAAATCAAATGCCACCTTCAACCTTTGGAAAAATAAAAAGAAAGCAAGAATCACAAGTTGTCAAGTGAAAACTTAAGTGTCAAAATCTAAAGTCTAAATCATAGGTGAATGCATCAGTGAAGTTTATATCAATGACTTATCATTAGCATCATCATCCTATACATCAAACCATCTAATCAACATGTCCTAGGATGTATCCTTCCTGTGATGGACATCAGTATCAGACATCACCTTAGATAAAATTAAACTAGCAAGAGATATAGATAACACTGACTGTTTGTCATTGATCTTTTCTTATGATTTATCTTAATGACCCATTCTTAGGACCTCTCAATAATGTTTATCAAAATTATTTAGAGAGAAAGGAATGGGGCATCAATCAATATCTTTCATTTGTTGTGCTTGTGGGTATTCTTGTAAAATAATCTTGGCACATACTTGCTTAGTTGTGTGTAGGGAGGTTATTTAGAGTAGATTGTTGACTATTGTGTATACTTTGGTCCAAGATATTCTGAACTACTAAACTACATTCCAACAAGGTTTTTGTATGTCAAGGTGTGAACAAGGACTATCCTATCTATTTGCAAAGTCAAAGTCCATTACACTAGATACAACGCCATCCTGGTTATCAATACCTCGATGCATCATGTCTGTGTTATATCAAACAATAAGGAATGACAAAAAATATGAATCTCGAGATTTGAGAAAATCATCATCATCATGCATTTCCCATCACCATCTCTAATAAATTCTCAGTGGATCATAGACTTGTTGGATCTCTTGAAGCAATCATCAAAATTAATGGTCATTCATCTAATTTCTTTTATCTTCTCTCTGCACTAACTTGGTATCATGATAGTCAACAAAAACATCATCAATGCATACATCCTGCATCCATAAATCATTAGCATATATACATATTGCATCATCATAGCATAATCATTACATACCATAGCATATCATAAAACATACATCATGCATTATCATTTAAGGTGCAACAAATAATATAGATTTTTTATTTTAAGCATCTTAAATCATTGCACACATATCATCCTCATACATTGCATTGTCATATCATCACCATAAAATATTTTCCTCTGCAAGCATACAGCATCACATCATAAATTGCATATAAAATATGCAAAAAGAAATGAATCCATAACATTTACATATCATATCATCCATCCCATGGCATATCAAGAAAAGATAATGAAACCAAATACAACATTGCATCCTTTCCATATCATTACATCGCATATCACCACATATCGCATAGGCATAACTAAAATGCATCCATACATGATAACATATAAGCATATCATCTCAGATCATATGCATCCATAAAATCATAAACATGAAGTAAGATGAGCACATCACATCACATTGAATTTGTATCATATATATATCAAAAATTCATGATTGTCATGGTACAATATCTAAATCAGTGTATGTATATCGATCATAAATATAAATATCCATGAAGCTATCAAAAAGGAGCCCATGAATGTATATTTGTATGAAAGAATTTGGCAACAAGTCAAAAAGTGTTTATTCAATCAAGCTAGCCTTGATGACTGCTCCCCTCTCTAGCCTATCTCTCTATCTAATCCTCAGCCCTGGGTCGTGCATCACTCCTCTATGAGTAGTCAGGCTATCTGAGTGTTTGGGGAACATCTCTGTGATAGTGCATCTTGTAATAGGTTGCCTCAGTCACAACCTCTCTACATAGCATGGAAGATACAGTCCTACCCTGTGTGGTCGTTGTCATCACCTCCAACTGCTGGGGACAACTAATCTCCTGATTTTATTTTTAATCAACCCAAAATTAAAAAATTTCACCCGATTTCTTGAGGGGGCAGGGAATCAACTTTATCCTTTAGCAATGGAGCATCTAAAAATCAGAAAAAAAAATTATTTTTTGATCTAATCAACAGTTTTTAATCCAAGAGCATCAGTCTTTGAACTGAAGTAGTAGGTACCTTGCTTCAAAGAGGGGAAAAATGTCTTGAATGATATCATACACTCGAATAAGGTATACTAACATCATTTCCTCTTGAAACCCATTCTCTTTTCGCTTAAGTAATTGAATTGGCCTAGCTAATTAATTAATTGCATCATTTGCATCTATTAGCCTAATTCATTTAATCAAGTTAATTCCCCTCTTTCACACTAACATTTCATCTCATTAAATTAAATAAATCAAACTGTTTAATTTAATTATGTAAGTCTTCTTATTTAATTAAATAAACCTAAGTTATTTAATTAAATGTCGTTTCACTTTTCCCCTTCATTAAATCATTTATTTAATGAATATCACTTTATTCTTCTAAATCCCCTAATTGCATGATTAAACCCTCATTTAATTAACAATTATCTAACTAATCTAATTTCCCCCCCCCACTTGCAAGGGAATATTCCTCCTTTGCACAATTTAATTTAGTTTTAATTAACTAAATATCCTTTTTCTCCTCACACATGAATATTCCAAAGAAAATTCTTTCTCCTCCAATCATTTAAGAAAAGAAATATTCTCACAAAGCTTCATGTGCAAGATAGCTTGAAACCGCTTGTGCAAGTTCACTTTTAACCTCTTATATAGGTCAAAATTGTGCTTGTTTAGAAGAAATGAGAACCCTTGATTAAATCTCATCTTGCATTCTCATCTGTTGATGAGAATCCATGATCCATGCCTCCAATTTCCTCCATACTAGACCGTTGATTATCTTTTTCAAACTTAACCCTTCATTTCTCATTTGCTTTCCTAAAAATAGTTCACTATTTGGAGACAAATGGATCCATCATCCATCTTTCAGAGAAAACTTATGCTATTGAAATCACTCACACTCACACTCATATTTAGCACACATTTATCATTTTTAGTTCATTTTAGTTGCATAAATAGCTTAGCTTCCATTAATGGCTTCCATAATGCATCCATTTAGCTAATTAGATAATTAGGGTTTATATTTGTTTGGTCTAAATCTCATTTATATTAGCTTAGCAATTGCATATATGAATCATTTAGCATAAAATCATGGTAGATTAGCTTTTACATCATGCTCATTTAGATTAAAATCATGTTTTCATTCACATATCACAACAGTTTCATCAATTCTCTTCAATAGAATCGATTGGAACAAACTCACTGATCATGACATTGGGAAAGGGTTTTGTTCCACATCAACACAACACCAATTCCAAAATGGGATAAGTTTTAAATGGGCTAAAGTAGACATTTAAATTCTTTCATAGTTCATACAATTTTTTAGTTTCAATAAATGTTTAGCTTAACTTTCATTTGAATAATCTTGTTTAAGATTGAGTATTAGTGGCTATGTTATGCTTTGATTCTTCATGGATCAAACGTAATCAGCCCATACTAATATCCTCGGTCGACAAAAGGTATCTCTAATCAAAGCTATTATTTTATTATTTTTAATTAACAAGAACCTTTGATCGAAGATGAACTTTGATCAAAGGCGTTTTTGTGAAGACCTTCATTTGAAGAAATATCTTCGAACAAAGGTTCTCTAATAATTATTCCCTCCCTCTGAAAAATTGAATGTCCCAAAAGTGGGACTCATTATTGTGAAATTGTCCAATTCACTATACCAACTCCTCTATCATCCTAATATTTTTCATCCATTTCTTCTTTCATCATTCAACATCCATCAAAATGTGTGTCAATGGTTCACTAGTACACAAACAACAATATATGACTCAATAAACTACTAAAAATTGCATATAAATGACTAACTTTAGTCACGTGACTATTAGTGGTTTATTTGTAGTTATTTATAACACCACTAAATTTATGACAAAACAATTTTAGTCATTTATTTAGTCATTGATTTTAGTCATTAATTTGGTCATTGATTTGGTCATTGATTTAGTCATTTTTTTAGTCACTAATTTTAGTCACGTGACTATTTTAGTGGTTTATTTGTAGTCATTTATAACACCATCAAATTTATGATTAAACTAATTTAGTCATTTATTTAGTCATTGATTTGGTCATTGATTTAGTCATTAATTTAGTCATTTATTTAGTCATGGTAGTGATTTGTTTAGTCATATATTTAGTCATTAATTTAGTCATTACCTTAGTCATTACTTTAGTCATATATTTAGTCATTACTTTAGTCATATTTAGTCATTAATCTAGTCATTGATTTAGTCATATATTTAGTCATAAATTTAGTCATTTAGTCTTATATTTAGTCATTAATTTAGTCATTACTTTAGTCATATATTTAGTCATTTTTATTTACTGGTTTCCATTAATAAAAAAGATTGCTTATCAACTATCTAAAATATTTGCATAGTAAAACAACAATGAGAAGGTAAAAATAACTTATTTTTTTAATCAAAAAGATATTACATTCAGCTATGTAAGCTTGAAAATGGAGTTAAAATTTGTTGTCCCAACATAAAAGAACTTGAAAAGATTACAATACATTGTTGAGAGAGAAAATAACTAGCTAAAATCTGCTCCAAAACCTTGCCTTTATGTTGTTCAACAGCTTACAAAAGAATAGGAACATGATTCTTCTTTTATATCATAACCTACAGTCCCTTGCCCTTGTAATGCATAAGTACATGATACATCTTTGCAAAGAAAATTTCATTCTATGATTGTGATAAAGCTCCAATCATCTATAGGTTGCCCTCATTCAAACTAACCATGCACAAAGATATTCAAACTCTCTTGCCTACTATAGCTCTTTATGGAAACTCTACCACCACCTCCACTATCCCATCCCTTGCCTCCATAAGCACTTATCATACCCATTCCCTTCCTACACAAGGCAAAAAAGAGTCCCTCAATCCTACAATCAATAAAACCAATCTAAATGTAAGCAAAGAAAGTATATCCATGGTTAGTGTAAACAATAACCTTAAATTTGAAATAATTCAATGGGTCTATAACTAAGTAATAAACCATTAAGGAGATTTTAGATTTTCTACCATGTTCATATCCTAGAAATATTAATGACTTACGTCAAAATAATGACTTCCATGGGTCATTATCAGTTAAAATTGTTTGCATTTTTTAGATATATATCATGAACATAACATCTTAAAATAATATTTCCTTGCTATTAAAACAAAAGTGATCAAGGTATCAACTCTAATAAAGAAACTAGCATCAATCTAAGCCAACATAAATATAAGCAGAAGTGGTGTTTACAACCAAACAATAACATGAGTTGTTGCTATGTAAGAAAAATATAACAAAACATGCCAAGAGATTGTAGACCAATATCAATGATTATTTTATTCATTAGGAGTAGTGCTTGTACACAAAATATAGACCAGGAAACAACTATCAAGGTTGGACTACCTTCCCAGAGTAGGAAAAACATGTATAAAAATGCCTAATAGTTGTCAAATATAACACAACCATCAATAATTACCTGAAGCCAAATCATAGCAACTACCCACAAGTCAATAAGGAATTAGCATAAAGTCAATTTACAAACAAAATACAAAAACTTAACAAGTTAATTTATACAAACTACATCCTCCACCGCCCCCTATTCAAACCTGCTTTGCAATGCTAGCATCTTCAGCATATGCATCTTGAATGTTTTCAGCAAACCTAGAAAGAAAGATATTTGAAGCTCCTCCTACAACCACAATAAATGGACCAGTAGCTAGAGTTACAAGGGAAACTTTCCAACTGTTTATGAATCCCACAACAAGACCTCCAAAAAAATTTCCACGTTATGGACATAATTTCCCACTCGGTTCATCAACTAAGTTATGTGCATCCCCAAGGAAAGTTGTGAATTTTTTAGTACACAAAGCAATTGGGACAAGCTTAGTTTGATATATCACTGGGCAATGGGGATAAGATCAATATACTAAACAATGGGATAAGTTTAGTCTGATACATAATTTCAATGAGGACAAACTCTACATGAAGGTTGTGATTGCAATAGTTAGGAATTGTTGAGAAGATACTTGGAGATGAGTCTTGGTTTTATTTAAGTATTTTAAGCACTTTGGCATTTTATAAAATTTTAACCAATGTCTTTCATCGTTAAGATTTTAAAGAATCCATAACCTATAACTCTTTTCAAAACCATTTTCATGGTAAATGAATTAAGCTATGTTTCAATACAGGATTATACCCATCAAGTTATAGACAAAGATACACTGCTAGCCATTTACCCAAAAAGATAACCATACTGGACAAAGTCACAACATCTTTGGTCAATAATAATCCTAGATTAGATATGCTATCAAGACAAACATCTAATATCAAGATAAAACACCTAATATCAAAATCATGGGGATCTAAAGCTGATCACAAATTCTATCTCAATTGAGTTAGTAGCATATATAAATAAATTGGAATTTTTAACTTATTGTTGCATTTATACAAGTTAAAAGGAAAATGAAATAGAGTACCTTGAGAGCTCTCCCAGAAAGTAGTAGGAGTCTCATGTTGTAGAGTATGAAATATGCTAATTGAAAAGCACACTTTCTGCCATGAATCTGAAAACCATCACAACAGGAAAAAAAGATTGAAATTTTATCATTGAAAAACAAAAAATATAAACAATAGCTATGATAAAAACTATCTACTCATATATCTATCTATAAAAAGCAAGGCCAAATGATGTGAATTACTGTTATTAATTGTGTTTTCAGGTAAATATACATAAATATTGCTATAGAACCATCAATGCATAGGTTTTGGATCATATATGAATATAGGCATTCATCATTGCTTTAGAGGCATTCATGAAACTCACATAAATGACCTTCAAGGGTTTTAAGACCATACAATAAGGAGCACTACAAATCTTGCCAAACACATTTTTACTCCAACAATCAACTATGTCATAACAGGGCAGTAGTCCAAATGGGCTCAAAACCTTTAATTTCATCAAATCCCAACTTTGAAGAAGGTTCACAACACTTCTTAATATAAACTCCAAACATTTGCATTGATAATGGTCACTGGATTCTACAAATAAGCATTGAAAACCCTTACTTAACCTTCTTCCCTAGTGTCAAGCATGTGACTTGTCTTATAGGTGTAATCGATTACAACATTGTAGGTTACTTGAATATCATTAGATCTTCCAAAGCTAGGACTGAAAGCACCCCTAGCGGGATTGAGGGGCATTTCCCCTCGTGAGGGATTGGGGGCAATGCCCCCAATGAGGTCGAGGGGCAACACCCCTCACGGGGGTCTGGGGGCAACGCCCCCAGCAAGGTCGAGGGGCAATGCCCCTCATGGGGGTTTGGGAGCAGCGCCCCCAGTGGGGTCAAGGGGCAGTACCACTTGCAGGGGTCTAGGGGCAATGCCCCTCGCAAGGTTCTAGGGGCAGCGCCCCCAGTAGGGTCAAGGGGCAGCACCCCTCGCGAGGTCCGAAACCATACAAAACTCCATGGCGCACCTCATTTTCATGAAAAAAATCAAAGGGATGTTGTGTTATCTTCTGTCGATATGTTCTAGTGATGTCGATATGCTTTCATCGGCATATCAGTGGAGCTATGAGGGGAGTTCCCCCAATGTAGTAATGTTTGGTCAATAGGTTATCAGCCTAACATTACTACATTGGGGGAACTCCCCTCATAGCTCCACTGATAGGCCGATGAAAGCATATTGGTTTTAGATCATAAAGAACCTGTACGAGTCCGTACATAGTAAGAAAAGTGCAAAAACACAGAAATTATGTCAAAACTATTTGGATTTTATTGAAATTCACTTCAAAATGGAATCAACCAACCTTTATTCGAGCCTCTTGAGGCCTTTAAATACACTTGAAAACTCAAAACTACCCCTCAAATGACCATAACCACCTTTTGAACATCAAAGACTCTTCATATCCCCTCAAAGTGCATTTTAGCAATATTACATTGTCAACTTTACACCTTAATGCAAGTTTTACATTTTTGAATTATAGATCTGACAGGTTGCCAATGGAATTAGGAAGGTTATTTAAACCTCTACAGTCTTCTATGTTCAAGTGTTGCAGTTGTGATAGGTTGCCAATGGAATCAGGAAGGTTATTTAAACCTCTACAGTCTTCTATGTTCAAGTGTTGCAGCTATGACAGGTTGCCAATAGAATCAAGGGGGTTATTTAAACTTTTACACATTTCTATGTTCAAGTGTTACAACTATGACAGGTTTCCAATGGAATGATGGAGGTTATTTAAATCTATACACCCTACCATGTTCAAGTGTTGCAGTTGTGACAAGTTGCTAATGGAATCAAGAAGGTTATTTAAACGTTCACACCCTTCTATGTTCAAGGTTGCAGCTATGACAGGTTGCCAATGGAATCAGGAAGGTTATTTAAACCTCTACAATCTTCTATGTTCAAGTGTTGCAGCTGTGACAGGTTGCCAATAGAATCAAGGGAGTTATTTAAACTTTTACACATTTCTATGTTCAAGTACTACAACTGTGATAGGTTGCCAATGGAATGAGGGAGGTTATTTAAATCTATACACCCTACCATGTTCAAGTGTTGCAGTTGTGATAGGTTGCCAATGGAATTAGGAAGGTTATTTAAACATTCACACCCTTCTATGTTCAACATTTCAGCTATGATAGGTTGCCAATAGAATCAATGAGGTAATTTAAACTTTTACACCCTTTTATGCTCAAGTACTGCAGCTATGACAGCTTGCCAATGGAATTAGGGAGCTTATTTAAACCTCCACACTCTATTATATTCAAGTGTTGCAGCTATGATAGGTTGTCAATGGAATCAATTTCAAATTGGGTTCTAGGTACCAAATTGGGAGCCTTGGAACAAGGTATGGACATCCATCAAAGCATAAAGGATAGAGAAATTTTGTCAGATATTGTAGTTGCAACTACTCTTGTAGACATGTATGCTAAATGTGGGATCATAGACAAGGTACTTGAAGTGTTCAAAAAAATGCCTAAAAGAAATGTGGTCTCATGGACTACAATAATTTCAGGATATACACAAATTAGATCTGTTGAAAAGGCTTTATAAACTTTCAAGCAAATGCAATTTGTAGGTTTAGAGCCAGACTCCACAACCTTTGCCAGCATCCTCTCCGCCTATTCCAACATGGAAGCTTTGGAATAGGGTATGGACATCCATCAAAGCATAATAGAAGGGGGATTTTCATCTAATATTATAGTTGGAAATGCTTTGCTTGACATGTATGCAAAATGTGGAAGCATAGAGAAAGCATGTGAATTTTTTGACAGAATGCCTTGAAGAGATGTCATCTCTTGGACTGCAATTATTGTTGGATATGCACAAAATGGATTTGTTGAAAATTATTTAGAAACTTTCAAGAAAATGCAATTGGCAAGTATAAAGAAAAATTCCACAACCTTTTCCAGCATCTTTCTTTCCTGTTCCAAAATGGGGGCTTTGGAACAAGGTATGAACATCCATCAAACCATAAAGAATAGAGGAATTTTGTTAGATGTTGTAGTTGCAACTGCCCTAGTAGACATGTATGCAAGCATAGACAAGGAATGTGAACTATTTGACAAAATTCCTGAAAGAGATACCATCTCATGGAATACGATGATTGTGGGATATGCACAAAATGGATTTGTTGAAAAGTGATGTAGAGTGGCAGGGGAAGCAACTTCTTGACACAATACTTTGACACACTTATTCAACTATACCCTTCAACAAGGTAATCTAATCACAAAACTTGACCTTTACATCCAGACATACGAACAAGACTTGGGGATTCATTGAATACTCTCAACATAACAAAACATGATTACACAACCAGACTTTGCACTCAAAACCCTCCATTCATCCATCGCTTCCTTACTAGCCTAGGCATGCTTATAGCATCAATCAATAGGACAGTCATCATAAAAACTTATTAAAGGAAATAACCAAACAAGAAAACCTAGTTTTAGACATCTCATATAGACCCTTACAGGTTCTCAAATTCATAGGATCAAACTCCAAAAGTAGATGATTCAAAATACTGATTTTCAAGCCTCAAAAAGGCTTAGTTAAGGATGTGTAAAGAAGGAATCCAACTACCAAGGCACACCCCAACACCCCTAATTCCTTCAATTGACTCCAACAGGTTCCCCAAGACCCATTTCACATATTTCATCCATTACTATGGCTCAAAAGCTCAGAAAAACAAAATAAATGCTTTCAAAACATCATTTTCTGGACTGTCACATACAAAAACCACACCTAGGGCATCAAATAATTCTCACAAACCTCCATTTTTCCTCCTAAAACCAATTGCATTGTGTAGAGAACCCATAAATCCACCATTCCACCAAAAATAAAAAATTTCCCATGGTGGAATGGTGAATTATCAACATATTTGTAACCAAACCCTTGTTTTGTAGGGTTTCAAACCCACTTTCAGAGAAATTGGTGTAACTATCTCAATTCTTAATGAAATTAACTAAAATCACCAAAAAGAAAGTAGATTCACCCCTCTAACAAACCATGAAGATTTTTAGGTCGTACAATAATGTTGCAGACCACACCAAGCACGGGGACAATGAAAAATACTGGAAAATATCAGAAAAACAAAGTTTATTTGCTTCAAATCTCCAAAAATGCCAACATCAAACCTCCCTTGACCCAATGAAGGCTTTTTAAATTTTTCACCACCTTCCCCAATGGCCCTCAATTGTTTTTCAAAAGATGGAACTATTGGTTAATGATAATTACATCATAATGTGGAGATTACAACAAATTACAACATGACAATTTTGCATTTTGGAGCAACTTTTCAATCCTAAACACTTATGACTTCTAAAACAACTCTAATGGCTTCAAAATAGCCTTATTACATGTTCAAAACTCCAACCTTGCACATTTACATACAAATTCAAGTTTTTTTTCCTTCCCAAGGCTACATGACAACATTTGAAGCAAGGTTGCATTTTTGCACATTTTAATCACAAAACCCAAAGACTCACCCTAGATCATACTCAATGGTCTTAATGGACCTTATGTAAGACAAAAATACTCAAAAGACTCATACTAATCCTACTAAACACCTATTTCCATCAAATGATTAAAAATGGAGGATGAGGTGTAGGTGCTCCTACACCAAAAAAGGCTTTAGAAACTTTCAAGCAAATGCAATTAGCAGGTCTAAAGCCAAATTCCACAACCTATGCCAACATCCCCCCTGCTTGTGCCAAAATAGGAGCTTTGGAGCAGGGTATGAACATCCATCAGAGCATAATAGATGGGGGATTTTTGTCAAATACTATGGTTGGAGTTTGAAGAAGTAGTTTTGGTAAAGGTTGTAAGAAAGTTCTTGGAGCATGAGCAGACCTGTTGGAAGGTGTTTGAAGCATTGGTAAGAGTGTTGGGAGTCTAGAGTACCCATTTTCAACAAACCCCCATGAAACTTGTCTACAAATATCATTTTTCTAGGGTTTGTAGAGGAAGGAGTGGGAAGAGTCGTTTCAAAAACATTGAAAGCTATATTTGATTCATGTATTCTTATAAGATGTCCCTTAATTAAATATGATTTCTTAGTGTCCAAACACATTTAAGAACAAAAAGTGTAAATATTGGTTGGAAACTATGTGTTACTGAAAAAGGGATAAGCTCTATATTCTCTTACCGGGAAACCACTTTGTAGTAGAAATTCCATGCACCAAGGCTATATGGATGTTGTTGAATAATGTAGCATGCACAGTCATATCCATTTTTTGGGTCCGTTGTATTGTATGCAACCTCTGCATTCACCACAACAAAAGAAAATATTAACTTGAAATCATGGATATTCAATTGATTTGGGTAAAAATGTAATTATGTCAAATCAATGGCATCATATGAACTTAAAATTTGTACTTAAAACCTCAAATTTAGAGTCCAAGTAAACCTAAAGTACCCTAAGTTTGAATGGATATTGTCAAGACAAAATTACAATCTTACGTGCACCCAATGAACGAAGTTCATCTTGCTTTTCTTGACAAAAATGGTTGTGGCCTGATTTCAAGCTATGATTTATGATTTCTAATGCTTCCCAATATCTCTTTAATGATGCCAATGCCTTGAATATCTATAGTAAATAACTGTAGAAAGGTTATGACTAGATTCTTCTTCGCAATTTATTTTGAAAGATGGTCCCGAAAAAATAGCCAATGTTGCAACTACTCACAATACATAAAATGTTAGATCTTGTTTGTTACAATGAGCATCCAATGTCATTATACTCATTCTTAATGACCTTGTTTCTTTTAAGGTGAAGAAACACTTTTCAAGTTCATTCAAATTTAAATGCTCAAAGATACAATGAGGTGGGTTCCTTTTTGAAAACTAAAATTTATTTGTCAATTTATATTTGTAAATCAAGCAAGCACTAAAATGTACCCTAATTTTTTAAAAGTAGAAGCTACTTCCTATTTGATTATAGATATGTTTGCTTATGCATCACAATGTAGTGCCAATAAGGTATAAATGCAAGAGAGAATGAAAAATATTCATGATACTGTAGTAGCGTTTTTCAAAAATGCATAATGTGGATTACTATCTGTGATCATGGACTTCATGGATCTTGCACTCAGTGCTTTACATCCATAGAAAGGATCAATAAAAAAAATTGCTATGTATTGACCAGTAATATATCGATAGACTTTCCTACAATGACAAGTAAGGTGATGGAAAAGGAAAAAAAATGCATGACTACATACCTCAATAATCAATTGATAATGTTCCTCATCCTTGAGAAGGTTTGGTAAGGGAGGCTCCTTTATCACAGGTTCCTGCCATATCATTATTTTTTAGTGCCACTTAATATCGACACACACAATATCAGAAAAAGCAATACATTATAACTGGCACTATTTAGTAAATATCATGTATGATTCCATTTCAGGATATTCATCCATTAAGCTTGAAAAAATTTCCAACATACTGTCGATAAAATAATTCATATTGGAAGTTCATCATCTAAATCACTCTTCCATTCTAGGCCTACAGTCAAGGTAGGGACTTTCTTCTCTTCCTTTCCAAAAGCCAATTTTGCAAGTCTTCTTCTTGCTCTTAGAGCTTTGTTCCTATTAAAAAAGAAATACACCGAAGGAAATCCTCAATATGTAAATGATTTACAAGAATTAAAAAATAGAAACCCTAGATCCTCATTAAATTGAATTGACTTAAAGAATCCAATTGCAATCATATTGAAGCCAAAATACTTAGGAGATAATTCTATATAGCATTAAAAATTAATAAAACTAAGAATGAATTCCAAGGTTAATTAGTACAATTATTTTCTATATTGTAAATACTTATCATTTAAAGATAAATTAACAAAAAAATACAAATATAGTATTTGAGATTAAATACTTCAAATCAACTAAATGATTTTAAACACAACATTTATATATATTTCATCTCCCTTTAAACAATTGGAATTCGGAAGAAAATGCCTTGTGATTTTGAAATCCAGCCCTTGCAATGACTGAATCAATGATAGGCAAGCTCATTTTCAAGGAGCAACTCAACATTAGTCTCCTCGAATCTACTTGTCAAAGTCTAAACACTCCAGCTCACATCTAAAAATGGACATAAATATAACAACCTTAACTAAAATGAATCTTTTCTACTCCTAAAGCAAGATCTTCAAAAACAACTACTTTTATGTACAACAAAAGAAATAGATGAACCTCCCATCCACCCTATCATCCTCATCATATTCATATGAAATAGGTTCAAGAGACAGTGAGTATCATGTCAAGCAATGATCGCAATGATCAAATGAAAGGGGTTGAGAGGTAGAGTTTCAAAGTTGCATTGGACACTCCAAGTCAAGAGGATAGTTGGTGACTATTAAATGATTTACAACCATCAATCTATTTGTTGCATATAATTTATGTAGACATAGAAAATGTACTGATTAACGTCACACATCTAATTCTGACTACTAACACCATTTCATCCTAAATCATCCCTCAGTCTAACCATTTAATCAAATTCCCTTGTTTGATTAAATTCATCAATTTTCCTCCCTTAATTAATTAAATCATTTATTTGATTAAGTCATTCTATTCCATTAATTAAATCAATCAGCCTAATCTAATTATCTCTATTTAATTAAATAATTCATTTTATTTGATTAAATCTCTAAAGTCATCCTATTGGATTAAATAAATTAACATTTGTTTGATTTAATCTAACTTTCACCTTCTTTAGTTAAATAAATCAAAAATGTTTATTTAACTATATCTAAATCCTTTTCTTTTCATATTTGATTTAAATAAATCCATAAAATCTAAATCAATATGTCACATCATTTTAATCCTCATTAAATTAATTAATCCTCAATTAATTTAATCTTAATCCATGTCCCATCCTCTAGCTTTTGCAACTTGCACATGAAAATAGATTTAATTCATTTATTAAATCTCTATTTTCTTTCAAAAGGCATAAAAAATGGAATATTCCTCAAATTTGAATTCAAAATCCAAGTGGACTTTGTCCTTCCAACAAGGAATTTACTCCACCTAATAAGTCCTTTTTCCTTGAGCCAAGTGGCATTCAATGCATTTTCTTTCCCTCTTGCATGTCATTTCAACAATTTCAAATTCCACCTAATTGCATTTATTGACACATTCTTCAAAACTTGCACATCCTTCATCCATTCACATGTTGACAAGTGGCATCTTGCCATTAGTTGATTCTTAGTCCCACATTGCTCCATTTTGGACATCTCTTCAACTTATCATTCTATAAATAAGATGCTTCATTCCTCATTTGATCATCTACAACTTGAGTAAACTTACTATACTCAAATCCATAGCAATCTTCATCCAATTTCATCCAACCTTAACTAGGTTATGCAGATTTTTATCTTGGAGCACATTGGGAAGTCTTCATCAAGTGGATCACTCTTCATCATCAATCAACATTGCATCATTGGAGTTGGGAAAGGGCTAATTTTCACATCAAATTGGCACCAATTCCCCCATGGGATCAAGAGTTTGCATTACTTCCAATAGGATTTAATCTACTTTCTTGTTCTTTCATTGTATTCTTGTTTTCATTCCTATTTTGAGTTTTTGTTAATGGATTTCATGGGGAATCCTTGTTCTTACATGCATATGATCTTCTAATGTGTTTGTTTATTATTTTTTGTAGGTATTGGGATTGGGGTTATACATTTGGCACTAGAAGGAAGGCGCTCTTAAAAATCTAATCACATTTTTGCACTAAATTTCGTGTTTTCTTTGTTGTTTTTATGTCTACAAAAAACTCCACCGCTAGAAGCTTAGTGTCGCTATTTAGCACCACTGAGAACTCAGCGTCACCATATCACACTGCTGCAAATCTCAAACTGTGACACTCCATACTTCCTGCACAGAATTCAAATTTTCAAACAACACCGCTAAATCTTTCTGGCTCATTGGAATCTTTTCAAAATCCAAACTGCACCACTGACCAGAATAGTGATGCCTTCATGCTCACTAGTTTGGCTACAAAGCGACGCTGACTAGTAAGCGGCGCTATACAGCACTGCTGGTAATTTCAAACTGTGACGCCTTCATGGATTGCACCACTAGAGGGAAGTATAAAGTGAAAATTTATTTATAACATGTGCTTTTTATCAAATTGTGGTTATTTGGTCTATTTTCTGCTTTCTTGACCTCTATTTTTGTAGAACCTAACTAATTTTATTGTAGGTTGGATTGATCAAAGGTGAAGAGGAAAAGAAGCATGATGACCTCATTTCATGATACCAAGTGTTTTTAAACCCTCTACTGTTTTTTCAACACTCTTAGAGGATTCACTATTCCTCTTAAGGAAAAAAATTTTATCTTTCATGCTTAGGACTTACTAGTTTCATTTTTGGCACTAAAAAGAACTCTTTAAATTCTTGTTACAAAAGGAGCTTAAAATGAACTTTAGGACACAAACTCACTAGATTTTGTTTGGGGCTAATAAGCGAACAAGGAAAATTTGCACACTTCATTTGGTGCTATAAAAAGGAGTCATTATTGCTTTGTTGGATTAAAAATAACATGTGCTACTTTGTTTTGTGATTGCTTACTCAAACTAACACCATTAAAAAGACATGCGTTTCTCTCACGCCTCACGGCGATCTTGAGAATCAAAAGGATTTTTGGTGGTCTTAGGTTGGGATAAAGTAATTACCTCTACACTTCATTTTGGGAACTAAAATTGAACAAAACATCTTGTGAGTTTGAGCCAAACCTATTGTATGTATTCTCTCTTTGTTTCTCAACAAAGATCGATCGAGTTATGGATATGTTTGCTTGCTATTGTTTATCTTAGAGGGCCTGCCTTGGGGAAAAAGTACTCACCCAAGGGAAGGACTCAACCACTAACACTCTAAATCCAAGAGTATTTCCAGTCGGGATATAAAAGTGGGTACTAGAACAAAGGCTAGTATCACACGATTGGCTCGGACGAGAAGGGAAGAAATGGTCTCTCACCATGTTGGGTCAACTCCTACAAACGGAAAGTCTGAATTAAAACCCTTGTTGTAGAAAGGCCAAAATCCCTATCTATTTGTTGGTGCAAGAACAGTCATTCTGAAGCTGCCCCACACTTTTACGATTTTTAGTAGAAATGGAAAGTATGCCATGGGAGTTTCATGGGTATTGATGTTTGGTTTCCCAAATAAGTGAGTGTTGTGGAGGGGAGCCAGTGGGGTCAAGCATCTAACCATTCACTAAAAATAAGTGTAGTTGGACTTGTCCAAGTGGGGACTCAACAAATATAGTCTTTCATATCCATAGGATTGTGCTTGTTCTTGGTTACAAAACTCTTTGCTTGTTCGAAAACATTTGGAAACAAACATTTAACATTGTCATCGAAACTTCAAACCCTTTAGAAAGAAAATACAATTGACCAAATTCATGTGTTATTTTTTTCCCTTGGGATTTCATCCTTAGATGTTTCTAAACACTTGGATTATATCTCAATTTTCTTACTAAAGTTAACAATAGGTAACCCTTGCCTTGATTTCATCAAAGTTCCACATGACATACCTTGTGAAATGAGAAGAAGTTAAGACATTGGACATATAGTTTGAAAACCAAAGAGTGTGTTTGTGATAAAACAAAATCACTAAGCAAAGATAACAAAATTGGCTCTCACACATGTGTTAGTTCCTCATGATTTCCAAGAAAATCAAAATTCCAAAGCAAAAGTCCTTGAGAAAAAGTTAAAAATTGAGGAGTCACACTCAAAAGGTCATCAAGAAATACATTAGGAAGTGCAATCAAAAGCAACATATCAAAATAAGCAAAAAATTCACAAGGTTCTATAGACTCATTCCTTTGAACAATCCAGAGATGTATGCTTAGTTTGAACCACTTCTTGGTTAAAAGGTCCTTAGAAGTATTGCATGTTCTTCAATACTGAGGTATAGTAAACAAGTGTCTTTTTAGGTACATCCTAGGATCAAAATCAAACCTTTTTATCCATCCTTGAACATCAAACTAAAATCACCTCACCATCATCTTTTGGAAAAACTTGAAATTATCCTCCATGCTAGGCTTTTTTGGTAAAAATCAAAATCATCAAATCCTTGAAGCAAAATCCTTGAAATCTTTAAATCAAAACATCAAATCATTTTTTGGCTAGGTATGTGTAGATGCATCCTTTTGCATATGCTTAGTCAAATTATCAAACCATCTTGTTTAACTAGGTATATGTAGATGCATCCTTCTTCATATGCTTGGTTAAAGTATCATCTTGTTTGAATAGGTGTGAGTAGATGCATCCTTCTCCCTACACATATTCAAATTATCATCCTTTGAGAAAATATAGCCCCTAGATAATCATCCAACATTTTAGGGTCTATTTGCTCATAATCCAAAAACAAAGCAAACCAAAAAATCAAATCAAGGTCAATTCAAAATCCAAAACAAATCCAACAAATCCAAAAGGTCCTAAAAATTCTAGCATCCCCTCAAGATTTCTCAAAAAGATCAAACATCCACATCATCCATCTTTTACATCATCCTCATCATATCACCTTTGATCCTTAAAAACATCCTAAATTTTCTCTTTTGTATCTAAAATTTAGATCAATCCAAAGAATTAGAGATTCATCTCCCACGTTCTTGAAAATTGATCCCTATTTTATGGTGCAAACTAGATCTCAACACAAGAGGAACATGGAATCCAACAAAGAAACATCCACTACAAGTGACCTAATTCAAACAAATTCTAAAATAAAACCTGTTGAATCAAGTAATCCTCCAATCAACTTTCCTTCATCATCACAAAACCCTTAAGAGGAAATCCAAGTAGAGGATCTTACCAATAATCCCTTTGGAATGTCACATGAGGAAATCACCGAAATGATTAAAAATTTGGAGAACCATAAGATTATCAATATCATGATGAGACTCAACCCTTCACTATACATGCTTGAATTAGCAAAACAAGGGGCTAAACTCCCCTCCAATTTCGATGTAAGCACTATAGTGGAGCCATATTTTGGGTCCATGCCCCAAATCTCATCTACCATCCCCATCTCATCTACACCCTCATATCAAAACATCACTTGAAACATCCCGGAAACCACATCATCTATTGCTCCAACTCAACCCACTGTTAACAAGGGAAGCGCATTTCTTAATGCATTGCAAACACACCCCCTCGTAAACAATCAGGATTTGGATGCAAAAACCATCTTGGGACAAACCATCCCCAAAAATCCATCACATCCAAATGTCCCCCTCACCTTTCATGGTCCAAATGACCCATCATCATCATCATTCCATGCAACACCCCAAACCCCTCTCCTCATAACCTCGCAAGTAGAGGGTGACATATTTGGACCAGCGGGAATTTTTGACACTACACCATTTTCTCAAGAGATTACACCCCACACATTTCCACCACTTCCACCATTTCCATTAATATCCACAACACCTCTTGGTTTAGGAATGCCCCCTTTACCAAACATCAATCAACAAAATCAGATCAACCCACTGAGCATCAATCAAAGTATCATATCAAACTCTCAAAACTTGTCATCGACATTGCAACAACAAATGGAAACCACATAGGAAATCACCACATCATCAACCATCCCTCAACACATGGTCTTGCAAGGACCAAACACATTGATCGCATGATCTACCACTCAAACCTCAACTATCAACATGATAGTGCCTCTCATCACCACAACAAGCACCATTCCAAATCCACCTCCACCACCACCACCACCAATCTCCAATACATCAAGACAATATAGTATTGTGTTGCAAGCCACTCAACAAGTTTCCTATCAAAAGGCACTCCTACAAGTAAAAAAACAACAATCCACATAACTAGCTGCTTAGCAAGCTGCTCAAGCCACACAAGTTGCTCAAGCTACCCAAGCTACATTACAAGCACAACAAGCTACTCAAGCCCAAAACTTATTTCAACAACAACAACAACAACAAAACTACACAAGCTCAAGCTCAAGCTCAGGCACAAGCTCAAGCTCAGGAACAAGCACAAGCTCAAGATCAATCTCAAGCTCAGGCTCAAGCTCAGGCACAAGCTCAAGCACACGATAAAACCCAAGCCCAATATCAAGCATATCAGCAAGTGTTGAAGCAATATCAAGAACAATAGGAAGCAACCTGATAAGCTTCCCAACAACGAGCATTATTAGTACAACAAAAAGCACAACAACAGGCTCAGTAACATGTAATCTTGGCAGAGCAACAACAAGACCAGCAACAAGCGTTGTTGATACATCAACAAGTACAAGCATACATGGCTCAATAGAATGTGCAAATACCACCAATCAACACATCAACCAATCCACCCCATCCCATCAACAAATGAACCACCTCAAAACACTTTCATCCCACCCCCTGATCTGCAAAATGATGTCATAGCACAAATCAAATTACTCTCACAACAAGTGTTTGATCTTCAATTAGGGCGAACCATGAAAACATCCAGCAACTTGTGTCCTTATCCATTCGACAGGAGCCTCTTGATAAAATCATTCCCAAATGGATTTGAGATCCCCAAGTTTGACAAGTATCGTGGGATGGGAAACCCTGAAGATCACATTAGGGAATTCCAAGTTCATTTCATGGAAGTCGCATATGATGATACTTATCTGATGTGGCTATTTCCTAGGAGTTTGGTTGGCCACGCCATGGAATGGTTCTCTCACCTACCTACAGGAATCAAGACATTCCAAGAAATCATAGACGCATTCATCAAAAACTACGCATGCAATATCACTATGGATGTCAGTCTAGAGGAACTATCAGCTCTAAAACAAGGTAAGAATGAATCATTTGCTTCATTCCTACAACGATGGCGATCCAAGGCCAATCGGAGCAAATGGTTCATGCCTGAGGAACAACAAGTGTGCACTATCATATCCAACCTTTATGGCCTCTTAGCATTCCATCTCAAAGTCCAAGGGATCACCACGTACGGCCAGTTGATTTCCAAGGCACTCAGCATTGAACAAGCCCTTATGACACAACCTGGAGGATCAACTTCATTTCCCGAACAACAAAACAATCGCCCATCTACAAGCTATAACGACAAACCTCGCACATGGGAAAGAAACAAAAATATTACCAACGATGGTGTCATCAATGCCAAAGTTGTCATCAGTTCCCCTCAGAAAAAAACACCTGCACCACAACAAAAAATCCAAAACCATGATCAAAAAAATATCAAAATAACACTACAACACAGCAGCCAAACAATCAAACAATCAACAATGTCAACAATCAAAGGGGACTGCCCCAACGAAACAATAATTCCACCAAGCGAAAGTACAACACCCTTGGGGAACCACTCGAGGTCATCCTCAAGAAACTAATAAATGAAAACCTCATCAAGGCTCCCACCTATGAGAATTACCAGGAACCAAATGTGAAACCTCCTTGGTACAACGAAAATCAGCTCTGTGACTTCCACAAAATCAAAGGGCACACCACTAATAGTTGCATGAGGTTAAAGACCCTAGTCCAAGACCTTATTGATCAAAGAATCATAAATGTGGAATAGCCAACAGGAAATCAGAATCTCAAAATATACACGAATCCAATGCCTAACCATAACAATAAAGGGAACAATAACACTAATAAAGGGAAAGGTACCTTCAAAAATTTCAATCATGTGTATGATCATGTCGTCGCTTCCCTAGATGATTACTGTGCTACCATCACCATCAAAGGAGATCATACCGATTGTGGAGTCACCATAAGAGGTGGAAAAATTACCATTGCAGGATCATCTTAGCCAAACAGAGTACCCGCACCCAACCCTAGATCTGTTCCCAGTGGTTATAATATCCTTGATCAACTGAAAAGAACCCTAGCACAAATCTTCATCATGGAGTTATTAAAAATTTCATCCGCCCATAAGAAAATCCTTGAGGAAGCATTGGCTTCATCAACCATCCCTGCATATCTTGATGTGGAACAATTCCAAGCTATGGTCAGAAACATCATCACTCCAAACCTCCTTATGCTCTCTGATCAAGATTTTCTGGCTCAACCATCTCACAACCATTCACTCCATTTAGAGGTCCTAGTGTAGAAAAATAGAGTCAGGAGAGTCTTGGTGGATGGAGGTGAAGGCTTGAATATTTGTTCCCTCAAGCTCATTAAGAACCTAAAAATCTCAAAGGATTCCATTGACAAAGGCAAAGGTATTACAATTAGAGCATATGATGATTAGGAAAGAGTGTCCCAAGGAAATATCCAAATCCCTATTCAAGTAGGGTCAGATATCATGGAAACTACCTGTCAGGTCTTGGACTTTGACTTGCCTTATAACATTCTCCTAGGACGTCTGTGGATCCATGCAATGCAAGTAGTAGCATCAACCTTCCATCAATGTGTCAAATTCACATATGAAGGACAAGAGGTCACCATCCATGGAGATCTTGAACCATTCTACTGCAAGAACCTAGAGGCCAAATACTACAAAATACCTCAAGTACATAAAAATGATGAAGGCCCATCAACACCATACATTGACCCAGCCACTCTCACTTCCACTTTTGTGATAGAGACATCCACCATCCCCACCATTTATGATATCAAAGTCATTATCCAAGAAAATGGTTGAAGAAATTATACGATTCCCAAAAATTCCTTTGTGGTAGGAGAGTTACCACAATCTCCTAGATCACGAGGACATCTACAATCAAATCAAGCCTCCACTTCTCGAACATCCCCTAAAGAATATCCCAACTTCAAAATTTGGGGAGATCTTGGCCAAGAATTCATAGTGGAGGACCCATCTCATCTCCTATACGAAGATAATAGACCAACAACTAATCTACCAATGGATGACAGAAGCAAAGGTTTACAAATGATGCTTGCAATGGGCTATGATAGAAACCAAAGAATTAGACAAAATGACAATGAGCTTTTAATACCTCTCATTCTAGAGATGCGAATGAGAAATATTGGCCTCGGATGTACCCCTCTGAGTATAACCATACGTGGATGAGGTCCCCCAGTTAAAGTAGTCAAGACTCCCCATGAACCAACACCAGCTGAACTTCGCTTACCTGTATCCACTAGACACATCATAGATAATTTCACTTTTGACATAACTGACGTTTGTAGTAGTAGTGATGATGAGGATCCCATAACCAACCTACCCATGGTCTTTGAGGATACCACCCTTCTCATGATTAGCACCCTATCTTATGAGTCTGAAAACCAAAACCATGAAATCCGTCTAGTCTACCCACAACTCATCAATTATGACCAACAAGGACCACCAATTCTTAACACATTCAAAAATGATGAGGCGCTCTCAAAATTCATGGGACTACAAGATAATATTTTGTGTGGGGATCACAATGCAAGATTCATCATTGAGCTAGATACACATGCATACTATGGAGAAATGATTGAATCCCTTAGTCACAAAAGTGAAAAACAAAGAATAATCTCTAAGTCTTTGAGTGAAAACCACACTGTGGCACTATCTGACCAAAAAATAGTAAAAAGAAAGGATGCATCCAATGGTGAAAACCTCTCTGAGGCACCTAAGGATGGGGGATTCAATATTCCTTTCAAAGCTCTCCATAAGGAAAAATCAGCAGTCCTAGCCGAAAAGTGTAATCCGGTCAACCTAGGAACAGAGTAGACACCACACATCACATTCTATGTAGAGTCATTACTATCAAAGGAACAAGAGCTCCTTGCAGCCTTCTTGAGAGAAAGACAAGCTAATTTTTCATGGAGCTATGCACACATGCCTAGGCTTGACCCAGAGATTGTAGTTCATCATCTAGCAGTGTATCCTGAAGCAAATCTCGTTACATAAAAAGTCAAGAAAATTCACCCTCAAATCACCTTACTAGTCAAAATGGAATTAAAGAAGCTACTTGACGTAGGATTCATACGACCAATTGACTACCCTGAGTGGGTATCCAATCTGGTTCATGTTTCAAAAATAGATGGGAGTATCAAAATCTACACAAATTTTAGGGACTTGAACAAAGCATGTCCAAAAGACAATTTCCTGTTGCCCAACATTGACATGATCGTAGACATGATGGTCAGACACAAAATGCTTTCCCTGATGGATGATTTCTTGAGATACAACCAAATAATTATTGCTAAAGAATACCAACACAAAACGGCCTTCACTTGTCCATGGGGGACTTACTGTTGGAATATGATGCCATTCGGCTTGAAGAATGCATAAGCAACATACCAAAGAGCCATGTCGTTAATCTTCCATGACATGATCCATAAAACTGTCGAAGATTATGTCGATGACATACTAGCCAAATCCAAAAGGAGGAAGGATCACATAGCAACCTTGAGTACTATTTTTGATAGGTTGGAGGAATACAAGGTCTGATTAAATCCAAATAAGTGTGTCTTCGGCATACAATCAGGAAAGTTGCTAGGATACATAGTTTCAATGAGAGGTATTGAGGTAGACCCTGCCAAGGTAAAAGAAATCCTTGAAATGGAAGCACCCAAAACATTGAAACAATTAAGAGGTCCCCAAGGTAGGCTTCAGTCCATCCGAAGATTCATCGCACAACTAGAAGATAAGCAAATCCCGTATTCTCACCTACTTCACAAGGGAATAGCGTACAAGTGGGATGATAAGTGTGAGGAAGCATTCAATAAGATCAAAGAATATCTTCTTACACCATTGGTCCTTATGCCACCAATCCCCAGAAAGCCATTGATCCTATATGTGTCAACAACAGCAGTAGCACTTGGAGCTCTCCTAGCTCAACACGATGAAAATGGGACAAAAAGGGCCATTTATTATATTAGCAAAACAATGGTTGGGCATGAGTTAAACTACTCATTCATTAAAAAAGCATGTCTAGCAATAGTGCTTGCTTCATAGAAATTCAAACATTGCAGTTGGCACACAAAGTAAAACTCATCGCCAAGATTGATCCCCTCAAGTACCTACTATCTAAAGCAATGCTCACAGGAAGAATGGCTCAATGGGTTATGATACTATCAGAGTGTGACATTGAATATGTGGAACAAAAAGAAATTAAAGGCCAAGTCATAGCAAATCAAATTCTAGAAGCACTAATCTATTCAGAGAATCCACTTATATCAGAGTTTCCAGATGAATCCATCTTCAACCTCAATATAGCCAATCATTGGAAACTCTACTTTGATGGCTCATACATGCAACATGGATCACAATTCGATGTTTTCTTCATCACCCCATAGGGAGATTGCATACCTAGATCCTATAAATTAGCATTCCCCTACACCAACAATATTGTAGAATACGAGGCTTTAACCATAGGCCTCAGAATAGCAGTGCAGTGGCACATCATGGCCCTCAAAGTATACGGAGACTCCCAATTGATAATAAATCAAATGAATGGTGAATACCAGACTAAGGATGATAAGATCACTCCATACAAGAAACTGGTGGAGACTCTTCAAAAATCCTTCATTGAGATCACATTCGAGCAAATTCCTAGAGCAAACAATAGAGCTACAGACGCCATGGCAACAATTGGATCCTTACTGTAAATTCCTCGCAACGTCTTAAAACATGAATTCTTGATAGAGCAACTTCTCATGCACACATTCAAGATACCAGAGTAAAAATTTGTGTGTGAAATCATTTGTCCTAGAGATCCCTGGTACCATGACATTTATACCTACCTACGAATAAGCGTCTTACCTACTGACTTACCCTCAAGCTTAAAAATGACTTTTGTTAAACAATCCTCTAGGTTTGTCATCCTAAGAAATACCTTATACCGTAGAAGCATAGAGGGAACCTTATTATGCTGCCTTAATACTGACGAAGCCTTGACTACTTTAACTGAGGTGCATAACGGGATTTGTGGTTTGCACTTGAGTGGAATGACCCTAGCCAAGAAATTGCTAAGGATGGGGTATTATTGGCCTACAATGGAAAGGGAGGCACACAACTACGTTAGAAGGTGCCTACAATGTCAGTAGCATGGGGACCTCATCCATGCTCTAGCTCAACAACTCCATCCCATCATTACAGCATGGCCCTTTTCACAATGGGGGCTTGATCTCATCGGAAAAATAACTCCCACTTCATCCAATGGCCATAAGTTCATCATAACCACCACTAAGTACTTTACCAAGTGGGTGGAAGCCATACCAATGACTTACATAACAAGGAAGCAGATATCAAAGTTCATCCTGAACTATCTCATAGGTCGATATGGTGTTCCCCAAGCTATTATCTCTTACAATGGGACACCCTTCAAAAATCAGGATGTCTGCAACCTTTGCAAAAAATTCAAAATCCAATATCACTTCTCCACCCCATATTATCCCCAAGGCAATGGCCAAGCAGAAGCCACCAATAAAACCATCCTAAAGATTCTAAAAAAGACAGCCAATGACGTAGGTCGTGACTGGCATCTACAGCTCAATCCCACCCTGTGTGCCTACCGAACCAGCATCTACACACCCACTGGCACCACCCCATTCTCCCTAGTCTACGAATCAGAAGCCATACTGCCCATTGAGATTGAGCTCCCGTCACTAAGAATATCACTACAAAACCTCATCACAAATGAAGAATACTGAGTATCAAGACTGAATGAGTTGGAGCTATTGAATGAGTGGCATATAGATGCTTTAAATCATTTTCAAGTTTATCATAGAAGACTCAAGAGAAGCTATAACAAGAAAATCAGAAGCAGAACTTTCCAAGTTGGAGAAATGGTACTAAAAGAAAATTAGAAGAACGTCCCAAACCCAAACAGCAAAGGAAAATTTTAACCTAACTGGTTGGGACCATTTTTTATCACAACAAGATATAATTCAAGGGCATATCAGTTATCAACACCTGAAGGGGAACCTCTACAGGAGCCCATGAACAACTCCCATCTCAAAAAGTTGTATGCCTAATCTTTCAAGGTATAGAACCAAAAAATCAAAAAATTAGAAAAATATCCTGAAAAAATGGTTACCTTGGTGAAAACCTAGCAAACAAGTGTCTTGGTGACAACAAAAAAAACAAAAAACAAAAAAAATCCAAAAAAAACAAGAAAAGGATTAAAAATAGTAAAGAGAAAAAAATTGTCCTCTAGTGAAAACCACTTCCATGGCACTTTGGGCAAGTACCTTGGTGAAAACCTGGCAAACAAGAACCTTGTGTAATTAAGCACTTTCCATCCACCGGGATCTTCACGATTTATTTTGCATCATCCATCCATTACACTTCCATCATCCATTGCATTCCATATCTCCATCCATCACCCATCTATTTGATATATTCATCATAGCTTGGTCTTGTGTTCATATCATGATCCCTCCTAGTACTACTTGGCCCATTCCCAAAGTCATTTTTTACTTCCTTTATCAGAGTAGACTATTGCACCACGCTGGGAGCATGTTCTCATCGGATCAGATTCATGTATATTCTTGAAGTCCTTAAATCAAAAAATCCAAAAACATCAAAAAATAAAAAAATCCAAAAACATTAGAAAATCAAAAAATCCAAAAACATTCATAAAACCAAGAAAAACTTCAAAAACATCCAAATCATATCAAAATCCAAAACAAGTCAAAAAATAGAGTCGTCTTGTCGAACTACAGGTCTTTGAGCCTTGAACGTAGGAAAGGTTGATCTTTGATCATCCCCCGAGACAATTAGGTTAGTCCTTTAGGATTCCGTCATATTAAATTGACATTTCATCATGTATATCTACATTTGTAAATCGGTCAAGTCCTCAATCGAACTACGTGGACTCTGCATATATAAAGTAGGTAAGGCTAATCTGTCAATTAGCCCCCAAGGCCCCTAGGATAGGTCCTTAGGTTAGTCTCTTGGTCAAAATCTCAAAAACCCCAAAACATTTGAAAAATCAAAAATCAAAACATTTGAAAAATCTTAAAAATACCAAAAATAGCCTCAAAACACTTAAAAATAATAATAATAATAATTCATTTGTCTCATCTCGCTTTCACCTGCAATGCCATCATTCACAATAAATCAATCATCATCCCCAAACTTTGGTAAAACAATCAAAAACAAGTCTAGTAGGTTAAAAGTCAAAACTAAAAACGTCAAGGTCTCAAGTCTAGGTTAGTATGTAAGCAAGTTGGTCAACTCTTTGTGTCAATAGCCTATCATCCAATCAGTCCCACATCAATCATCTAATAACATCATGTCCTAGGATATATCCTTCCTACAATGGGCATTATTTATCAAAAGAACACTTTGGATAAATGAAATGGCGCGTCGTCATCCACTAACATGTCCTAGGATGTATCCTTCCTACAATGGGCATTATCTTTTGGCAATAGTTTCAATTCTTATCCTTAAAACATATTTCCTTTTGGTTAGCGGTATTGAAGAACATTAGCTTGTTTGTTTACTTTAACTTTTTCTTTTGACTTATCTTATTTGTGCTCATTCCAAGGATCTCTGAATGATGTCCCCAACAAAGGGATTTAGAGAGATAGGAATGGGGCAGCGATCATTATCTTTTTATTTGTTGCACTTGTTGGGCGTTCTTGTAATATAAATTGGTGAATACTTGCTTTATTAGGTATGTAGGGAGGGTGTTTTGGATATCTTGTTGACCACATAGGAAGGCTTTCCTTCCTATGTTTTGCTCTGAGATGTATGGAATACCTAAAGTGCATCCTAGTAAGGTTTCCATATGTCAGGTGTGAAAAAGATAATCCTATCTGATTGTTAAGTCAAAGTCCATCGCACTAGATATCATGCCATCTTGGGCCTTAATACCTTGATGCATCGTATTTGTGTGTTATCAAAAATAAAATAATTGGGCCTTTGAAAATCCCAACTCCACGGCATATATTCATTATCATCATCATCTTTTGTCTTGTTGAAATCTCTTCTTTCTTTCATTCCTTCTTGCTTTTCACCCTATCAGGGTACTATGACAGTTAATCACCATCATCATTAATCTTGCATCCACAAATCATCAGCATATTGCATATTGCATAGGAAAAATTGATCATCTCATATCTATTGCATCTCCATCATCGTATAATATAGATTTGTTATAATTCTAAACATCTCATAAATCACCACATTACAATCATTTTTGCATAAAAATTTCATAAATCATCCCATATCATTATAAGCATTCAGTGCATAATTAAATGAAGCATAATAGGTACGTAAGAATTATAAAAAACCCATTGGATTAAGTGCATACATATCATCCATAATCATATAAAACATCTTATAAAAGCATTCATTATGCCATCTCATATACATCATAAGGTCATTACTCACATATCATTTTGCATATCATAAATCATCATCTCCATACCATTTTGCATAACATATCATTTCATATATAACATCACATCACACCATTATATAACATCATCATAAGTGCATATCATACATGGAAAAACACATACATTCATCATTGCATAGCCGCATATCATGATCATTGCATTTGTATCATCATCACCATCATAATAGAAAAAGATATCAAAAAAGAAATCATTTCATAGCATAAATCATCACATTTGCATCAACATACATAAATCATCATATAGATTATACCGTCATAAAAGCATACATAAAAAGGTACTATGAGGGAAATACACAATCATAAACATACATATCATCTATCATCCATCCATATCACATATCATATAAATCCATTATATCCATAATCGTTACAAATGCATATCATATGTCATCATTCATTAGAGGCATAATATAGATATGTTAGTCGCATAACCATCACATAACGCATACATCATAAGAAAGAAATGCATCCATACATAGTATATCCATCACATACATCATAATACCATAACATTATTGCATCACATATAGAAATAGAACCGTCCACAAATGCATAATAAATAAATGGTACACGACACATCACATCAACATCGTCATCTCATATATATATCATCAAGTAACTATCATAGTACAAAATAATAATCAGATCACTATACATGTGTGTATGGGTACAAAAAGGCCCAACGGGCTATCAAAAATGAGACCATACGGCACAAAGGAATAATGTCTCGATCAAAAAGGAGGTCTAACTCTCCTGCCTACTGCCCTTGCCTCTATCACTGTGACCCTCTATCGGTCTATGGCTGATCCGTTGTGAAAAATCTGGGGCCCGGGCTGCTCTAGGTATGGCCTAATGATAAAGCAACTGATAGTAATCCACCTCCCGGATGGCCTCCCTGTATGAGTGAAGAGACACTGTGTTGCGAGAGGAGGAAGTCGCCATACTCTCTAGCTACTGTCTGCATCCCATCTATGTGGCCGCATGTAACTCTGCAGCCTACCTCTGTAAAATTGCCTGATCTCTCTCTGCACGAGCTTGCCCCCTCTTTGTTGTCAAGGCCTAGACCTGGGCCTGCAACTGTAATATCTGGACATCCCTCAAATCCGGCTAACCCGCTGGCTCTACTGGTGGAGGTTGCATGTGAGGTTGGTCCTCACCCCCATCTAGTGGTGGTGTAGCAACCCGATCCTAGTGCCCATCATGTCCACCATCCGACCCTTGATCTTGGTTTTGCATGTGTACATCAGCATGAGGTTGATCCATCTGAATCTGTGGTGGTTGGTCCTGTACCACCTGACCTACTGGAGGATCGCCACCTCCTCATCCTTGACTTGCCCCCCTCACCTTGGCTCTCCATCGAGTAGAGGGTGCACCTGGAACTGTCAGCCGTAAAGGCGGTCGGAACCAATCTTTGTAAGCTTGAGTCACTCCTAGAGTTGCAGCCCCCTGATCATATGCCCATGGTTGGGCCACCAGCTTCCTAAAGCTATCCACTACCTTGGAGGTAGGAATGTACCATCCCCATGAGCCCTGGCTCAGTGTCCTAGCAAAGATGGCCACATAGCCATCATCTGGCCTATCTTGTACCTCACCAAACTGGCATTGAACTTATCCTGGCAGATATCTCTCAATCATAGTATGCTCTTGCCCCTGCATAAGCTGGTCCTGGAGGGAAAAGAATAGTTGTTGAACATCATCATCCCATCTAGGCTAACCAAGGTATGGGTGCCATGTGAACACTGTCATCTCATCAATGACCCTCCTCTAGTGAGGGATCTCGTGCTCCCTTGTGTGTGTGATGGACACACCGCCCCTATAATGCCAAACCACTGGATCATCGGGCCCAACTAGCACTGGAACAACCCACGGTTGAACAACGGAGATATGCTCCCACGCCCACACATGAAGGAGCATGACACCTGCACCAAGTGCCCTGCCATCCAAGTATGTGTACTCATGTAAATCCCTATAAAGGGAGGTAAGAAGAACGAGACCCCATGCAAAATGGACTGAAGTACCAACCTCGTTGATCACATAAGCATTGGAGTTTGAAGTTTGTTCCCAAACTCCAAACTCCACCGTGGCGATCCACCTTGTGATGGAAACTTAGTTTGAATATCGAGTGGTGCAGTTTAAAATTTTGAGTGGTGCTATATAGCATCGCGCCTAGAAAACTAAGTTTGGAAGCAATAAATGAACGTGTAAAATGAAAAACGAAGCTCAATTAAGGATCACTTACCGGTGCCCCAATGTCGGGAGGTTGCTGGTATGTCTGCACTCGGTCAGAAATGTGCATCGAGAGCTATCATTGTGCCATCTCATCAGGGTATCAAGGCTCAAATCTCAAGGAATTCTAAAGGATATGTGTGCAAATGAATTGGAAGTGGCCTCCTAAGGCTTATTTAAGCCTGTTTTTGACACTGTTTAGCCATCCAGAAGAGTTCTAGGTCCCCCGAACCTATTGTCACCCGTACAAAGGTCATTTTATATCATTTTTTTCCTTTTTTGACCTCCTAGACCCTTTTTTGGACATGTTGGCCACCTTGTCCTTTTTTTTCGAGATCACCCAAAAAATCAAAATTTTCATCTAATCTCTCAAGGGGGCAATATATTAGCATAATTTCCTTCGCCAAGACAACAGTGGGGCAATTTTAACAAAAAAAATGGCTTTTGATTGAGACAATTTATTCTTTGAACCAACGCAACGAGTGCACTGCTTCAAAGAGGGGAAAAATGTAGACATAGAAAATATACTGATTAACGCCACACATCCAATTCTGACTGTAGACGTCCAATTTTGATCACTTCCACGTGATCAAATGCGTCTCCCTATTCATCTGGTTGCTCATCCCCTTTGTCAATATTAATTAAACCAGGTGTTTAATTAATACCCTGCATCTTGCACAAAGGTCATAAAGTATTCAATTTAATACTTTGCCCCTCTTCCTCCCCTAAATTAAATATATATGCCCTTTTATTTAATTTAGTCATATTCCCCTTTTAAATTAAAATTCATTTTTAATTCATCTTTTCTCTCTCATGGTCACATCCTCCAACTTTTGCAAGTTGGTCCCTAATCCATTTTAATTACTTCATCTTCTTCTACTTAACCAGGGTTAGCATGTGCACACCCTTAATCATCATTAAGGTCACATCCTCCATAATTTCCCACTTGCCTTTAATCAGTCATTAGTCCATCTAACTGAGTACTTGCACAACCTTAATCATTTGATTAGCCTAACCTAATCCTCATCCTATTTATGGCACATGTCCTTGAGTCAACCTTATTAAAGGATTTCTCCTTTTGGACAAGGCATCCCCCTTCCCCATGTGAATTTTTAATTCACCTTTTAATCCCCCAAGGCACCTAAAAGGAATTTTTAATTCCTTCACTTCTCCCACATGTCCTCTATTCATTCTTTATTCTTTCTCTCATCCCCATGATATTTTAGGAATTTTTAATTCCCCACTTGTCCTCTCACCCACATGGGGACAAGGACCTCCTTTATGAGGAGATCTTGTCCAATCCCAAGGTACTTTGTACCCTCTCCATGTCATGTCCTTCTCCTTCCACCCATGTTCACCTTTTAGGCTATCTCACATGCCACATGTCAAGATGTGAGGGCTTGTGAGTTCTCAACTCACCTTAGCCCTACATCTTGATATTTGGTGGATCAATCTCAACCGTCCATTTCCCCTAGGATTTCCCAAAAATCCTATAAATACCCCCTCTTTTCTCCCATTTTAGGGAGATCATTTGTGCTAGCCAAACTCTTGCAGTTTTGTTTCTCAACCAACACTTAGCTATTTTCATGTTTCCAAGCATCATTTGCATCTCACATCTCACATCTTGTGCCATCCAGGGAGCATACACGTCAAAGATCGAAGGGCCAACCAAAGGATCGACTCAACGCAAGGTATAAAGTTCCATTTCGTTGCTTTATTTTGCATTGTTTCCAACTTAGGCTAATCTTGAGGTGTAGGTTGTTTTAAGTTGTTTATTTGCACTCTTTTAACTTGTTGCTTGCTTTCTAACACTCTATTTCGACCTATCACACTGACTATTAACACTGTTTCATCCTAAATCATCCCTCGGTCTAACCATTTAATCAAATTCTCTTGTTTGATTAAATTCATCAATTTTCCTCCCTTAATTAATTAAATCATTTATTTGATTAAGTCATTCTATTCCATTAATTAAATCAATCAACCTGGTCTAATTATCTCTATTTAATTAAATAATTCATTTTATTTGATTAAATCTCTAAAGTCATCTTATTGGATTAAATAAATCAACATTTGTTTGATTTAATCTAACTTTCACCTTCTTTAGTTAAATAAATCAAAAATATTTATTTAACTATCTCTAAATCTTTTTCTTCTCATATTTGATTTAAATAAATCCATAAAATCTAAATCAATATGTCACATCATTTTATCCTCATTAAATTAATTAATCCTCAATTAATTTAATCCTAATCCATGTCCCATCCTCTAGCTTTTGCAACTTGCACATGAAAATAGATTTAATTCATTTATTAAATCTCTATTTTCTTTCAAAAGGCATAAAAAATGGAATATTCCTCAAATTTGAATTCAAAATCCAAGTGGACTTTGTCCTTCCAACAAGGAATTTACTCCACCTAATAAGTCCTTTTTCCTTGATCCAAGTGGCATTCAATGCATTTTCTTTCCCTCTTGCATGTTATTTCAACAATTTCAAATTCCACCTAATTGCATTTATTGACACATTCTTCAAAACTTGCACATCCTTCATCCATTCACATGTTGACAAGTGGCATCTTGCCATTAGTTGATTCTTAGTCCCACATTGCTTCATTTTGGACATCTCTTCAACTTATCATTCTATAAATAAGATGCTTCATTCCTCATTTGATCATCCACAACTTGAGTAAACTTACTATACTCAAATCCATAGCAATCTTCATCTAGTTTCATCCAACCTTAGCTAGGTTATGCAAATTTTTATCTTGGAGCACATTGGGAAGTCTTCATCAAGTGGATCACTCTTCATCATCAATCAACATTGCATCATTGGAGTTGGTAAAGGGCTAATTTTCACATCAAATTGGCACCAATTCCCCCATGGGATCAAGAGTTTGCATTACTCTCAATAGGATTTAATCTACTTTCTTATTCTTTCATTATATTCTTGTTTTCATTCCTATTTTGAGTTTTTGTTAATAGATTTCATGGGGAATCCTTGTTCTTACTTGCATATGATCTTCTAATGTGTTTGTTTATTGTTTTTTGCAGGTATTGGGATTGGGGTTCTACAATTTCCCAAAATTCAGAATTTGAATGTAATGAAACTAACCATAATTACAAAAGATCTGACACCAAAATATAGTACAAAATGAATTGTTTCACAAAATGTCTCAAAGAGATGTCATCTCATGGAATGAAATGATATGATTTTTGAATGTACACAAAATGGATTTTAAATGGAAGCTCTCAAAATATTTGAATTAATGAAGCACTTTGGAACACCGACATTGTAAGCTTTGCTTCTATTCTAGATGCATTTAGTCATGCAGGTTTAGTGGATGAGGGTTGCACAAACTTCACACATCAGTAACCCTAATTGCATTACATATATAGTTGATCATCAGGTGTGCATGGTTGATCTTTGTGCCCTTGTTGGCTATCTTGAGGACACCCTAAAAATTATTACTAAGATGCTAGTTAAACCTTTGGTGCTTGTGCGGTGCAGAGTAAGAGGATTCATAATATGACTGGTTCAATCCCAAAGACCAACCAATAGAACTTAGACATCAAAACTTTTACAAGTTGTTTATCCAAAGCAACAATTAGGCCTACAATATTCACCCAATACTAACACATAAAAATCTTCATGTTCTCTAAATAGATTCATAGGAATACAATACCTTTCAAAAGAACTCCTTTCAATAAGTTAAAATGGCCATTCAAGGTAGAGAACTTCAAATATGCAAAAATTGTCCCGAATAACAAATAGGTCTAACTAGGCCACATCAAAGAGAAAACTTACATTTCCAAGTTCATCCCTACTTCCTAAAGAATTATACATCTGGAAATATACTTGCACAACCAAATTATACCTCCTCCCATTCTTCATTCAAGTCATTTCACTAAGCACCCAATCTAAACTTCCAATTTGGACTCCAATATGGGACTGCAAGAACACAGTCAAGAAAAATCAACAAACAAATTGAACAAAAAAGCATTAGGGCCCTAAAATCCTTTCATGGATCCCCTCAAAATATTACTAAGCACCATTAGGAGCAACATCATCCTTTAAAAACTCCAAACACACAAATAAAATTCCTAAAATCACCATAAATATTGGTTTTACCAATCTGTAGCACTTTTTCCAGGCTTAGGGCCTTACAAAACCCATTCAAAACCTAAATTTTGTTCTATAAAACTTTGAAATCATAAAAATTCTGTAGCATACTTCTTTCTCAAGAATTTAAGGAAGATTTCATCTGCTAAAATGAAAGAAACTTCATTCTAAATGCTCTTGGGTACCCTACATCAGGGTTTCTACCTGTTTTCACTAAAATTACAATATCTTAGTCAAATCTTCATAAAAATGAATGAAATAAAACTAAAGTGTTTTATACTCATAGGACTAAAAAATAAGATGACTTCCCCTCAAAAATATTTAATTTTGTAGCTGTACAATACTCGACAACATAGATTTTTAGTTAAAAACACAGAATTTCACATAAAGAATAGAGATTTCTCTCATTTATATCCATTATTTACATTCCTCCTTGCTGCCTCAAGATCTAGGAGGAATATTTGTGCTCTTAGAAACCATAACCAACATAGAATAATTGACTCCAACCACCATCTAACTTCCATGACTCTTAAACTTCCCAATTATGACACTTGTACAACTTTTACTTAACATTATTTGTGCATATTTGCAATTTTAAACAAATTGACTTGGGCACACACACTAATCACTTAGAAACCTTCAATATGACCATATAATACCAATTATACTCAAAAAAATTCAACCCATTACATTTTTTCCCAAAATGCCACCAAGGGCTACAGTTCTTGCTTTTGACAACAAATGATAATCTTGACACCAAAAATACCCCTTGACCTATGAAAACACCTAATAAATGATCTAAAAACATTTAAATGATCTTGAGGGACCTTATTGAATGACCTCTAAACCTTCATAAAATATTTATTTACAAATGAGCCACATGGAGGTTTGAAAGCAAACAGGTGCTCCTGCACCACTGTGGATCATTTATGAATATAGGATGAGTTTTCCACCAACACTACTTTTTTAGTTGGATCCTAAAAATTCTACAACTTATGTTCCCTAAAACATATATGCAAAAATGGGCAGGTGTGGTGAGGTTCAAATAGTAAGGAAATTGATGAAACATAGAGGAATTAAAAAGATACTTGCATGTAGTTGGATTGAAGGGCATAAAATGATACATGATTTTTTGTGTAGGAGACATATCACATCCACAAACATGGGAGAGATATGAAAAATTGAAGAAATTGGCTTGCAAAATGAAGGCGGCACGTATTTCTAGATTCAATACTTTTACTTAATGTTGTGGAATAGAAGAAAAAAGAATCATTTATCTGCCACCATAGTGAAAAGTTAGCAATTATATTTGGTTTGTTAAACATGGCCCCTGGTACAACTATTAGAGTTGTTAAGAATCTTTGAGTATGTTCTGATTTTCACATTGCATCTAAATTCATCTCCAAGATTGTTCAAAGAGAAATTGTTTTGAGAGATGTGAACCATTTCCATCATTTTAAACAAGGACAATGTTCTTGTGGAGAATATTGGCGGTACTAAATGAAACAATCTGAAAAATAGCCTTACACTATAATAATGTGCACTACATCAGATATAATAACGAAGGGACATCCATCAAATCATAACAATAGGGATTTTTTTTGTCATATGTTGTAGTTACAAGTGCCCTGCTATCTACATACATGAAAATGTGGAAGCATAGACAAGGCAAGAAAACTGTTTCCAAAAATGCTTCAAATAAATGTGATATCGTGGTGTAGTTTATTTTATGCTTTCCATGGTGTAGTTTATTTTATCCATACAAATCCAAATCACTCTCTAAATCTTAGCTCATCCTATTGTGATTTTATTTAATTATTTTGTTTTTAGTAAAGCCTTTTTGACAATGGATAGGGTAAATGTGTGTGTATTTGTGTCATTAAATGTTATATTGCTTTCTTATACTTATGGGATCTCACACTTTACATATACAAGACTTTGTGCCATAGAAGATTAGAGCAGCAGAAGCTCTGTCACAAAAGGCTTCAACAAAAAATTGAGCACGATGTTATTATCAAAGCATTAGAGCTTTGTATTGGTAATATATTTTTGTAGGAATGCAATTAAGGAATATACATTTTTATTTTAAAAATAACTTTCTCAAGAATTGAAATTAGGAACTATAACTTACCATACCATTTGTATTGTATTTATGTAATCCGTGCAAATATTGGCTATGCATTCTACTTCTTGAAATGCCTTTTCAAGTTGTTAAGAAAACTAAGAGTTGTTTTAGCTGGCAATGGCAAAAACTAAAATGTGTAATATAAAAGTTTTCTCCTTGATGTCTAAGGGTAAACACTAGGAAGATGTTTTTTAATTATGTGTAAATCATGGTAATATTCTTGTTTTATCGTCAGTTATGTTTCTCCTTTTTTTTGTCTGTGTATGAGGAAATATAATAATTCTTCATTAACTGGATAATGAGAAATTATGGTAATTTTTTTTCTCAAATGATATCAAAAGGTCCATAAAAAGTTTGAGATTATTATACTCTGTTTCTTTTTAGCAGATCAAGCAATATTGTGATTCTTTTCACTTGTAATGGTGATAATGGAGTGATAAAGATTACCTTTTAACTTGTTTGATAGGTAACTTAATTTTTTGGAATTGTATGACTGATTCTTAATATATATAACTTTATTTGCTTGGTTAAGTGTGAGTTCTATTGGGGCCCAATCCCTTTGAAAAAATCTTATAAATAAAATCTCATGGGTGCACAAACATACTATCACCTAAATGAAACTAGATAATATCAGTAATGAAGCCATCCAACAACCACCAAAAGGAGAAACCAGCAAAAAAAACTCCCCACAAACAAACAAAAAACCATACTAAGATTTGGATCAGACACGAAATTTGGGTTGAGTATAAACCTAGGCTCCAAAAATGATTGACCTTTAGCTCTTACTAGAGATAGAGGTGGGAGGGTGAAGGTACTCAATATTTCCAGCCTCCCATCCCTCAAAATAACCCTTAGTTTTCAACATATAAAGCCAGGTCCTAACAAAATAGGGTAATATCCAAACACTTCAACATTGACTTGGAAACCTGATTTTAGCAATCTCTTCAGTTTGTTGTAAGAGAATGGGGAAAAATCCCTAGTTAGAGAGCCCAAATAGAAATTTGACTAGTAAACGAATATTCTTATTGCTCTGGCACAAGGGAACTCTAGGCTATTCCTGCATCACCGTAAAAGGGCAAGCAATAAACCCTAGAAATGGTGTGGTGGTGCGATGGAAGGATAAGACAAAATTCCATTGCATATCACAAACTATTTGAGGATTATTTTGAAATTAAAAGAGTTAAAATAAAATGAAATGGTTAAATACCTATCAAATTACAGTGATCTTGGTGTTTTTTTCATATCTATTGGGACCATGACAGTGATCAGAATTATCAAAAATAGTAGAAACCATGGCCTTTGTCACTCTGTCCTACACTTTCTTGTACATCGGCTCCTGCAAATTTGAAGTGCTTGCTATAAATTGGTAATATTATTTGATTTCCCACCCAAATTTCCCTTTTTCTTGCAAGTTTCCCTCCACTTTAACACTTGCTCAACTTCACGTGGATTTGATGAACAGGGCCATTAAAGAATAAAAATGCTTTTTTATTCATTTACTTTTTAAGTTCACCCAATTTTAGCCTCCCATAGGAATTAAACTAGCACTATTATTTTACCAAATTTCTTTTTGCTTGTAACATGAATATTAGGCCGATGCATTTTCCATTGTTGAAACAAACCACTAATTAGATGCTTTAATCGGGCCTCATCATTTCTTATTTGTCAAATATTTTTTATATAATACAAAAAAATAATATATAAATATAATACAAAATATAATTAGTATATTATATATATTTAAATAATACTAATACAAATTAAATTATATATAATATAATTATATTTATTATTATATTTAATAATATATATAGGTTATATTATTATTATATATTGTATTCTTATAAAATTATTATAATTAATAATTAATAATTAATATATTTTTATATAAAACAAATTAACTTAATATAAAAAAAATTGATAGTTTAATTGATCTTTGGAGAGATTAGGAAAAAGAAAGAGAGATAGAGGGGGAGACAATTCTATATAGAGAGAGGAATATATACTAACACTTGCACCTAAAGGAGGTTCAAGCATTGCGCCAATAGAAAACTGTATGTATGTTAATATATTAGAGAGTATGTGTTCAAGTTAGGGCTCCCCAACATGCTTCCTCTCTGACCCCATCATGGTGGATTATGGGATCGAATGTAAAAAAAATTATGAAATATGTGAAGGCCTTAAGACTGCACCGAGAGGCAATGCCTTCCACGCAATAAGTATTTTTGGTGCACCAAGCAACCTAGGCGGCCAAATGGCCCGCTTAGGTAGGGGTCCCATGAGGAGGGCTTAATTAGCTCTATGCATTATGATCAAATTCGAAAGAAAAAAGAATAGAGGAGTAATAGTCATTTATTTAGTCATTAATTTAGCCATATATTTAGTCATTTATTTACTCATTTTTATTTGTCTGATATTAGTCATTTTTATTTGTTTGATATTAGTCATTTATTTAGTCATTTATTTAATTATTTAGTTGTGATTTTACCCAATGACCAAATTAGTCACTTATAAATGACCAAATTAGTCATTTATTTTCAAGATACTATAGTGTTAGTCACATGACTAAAAATTTTAGTCACGTAGTCATTTATTTTCTAAATTCTACTAGTGGTTGGTCCTGCCAACATCCCCCTATCACACTCTCCTTCCATCATTCCATCCATACACTTTCCAACATGCCATCCATTATCCAACATATCTCCCCCATCAAATCCCTTTAATCCATGCCCTTGCATAACCATCTATCCTAACAAGGTTGTACCAACTTCCAACAGTCACTTCAAACATGGGCTCTTATTACCTTGGTATTGAACTTAATGCTTGAGTCCTTCCTTCATATCCTTATCCCCTATCTTCCAAATCCACTTATTGACATCCCTATCCTCATCCATCTCCATCCATGCCAAATATTAAAAATAGAAAATCCAAAAATCCAAAAAAAGAAAAAAAAAAGTAAAAAGAAAAATGTGTCCATTGGTGAAAACTTGGAAAACAAGTTCCTTGGACAAGTGCCATAATGAAAACCTAAAAAAATGCATCATGTGTAAATCCCCCATCCATTTTCTCTCCACACTTGGGTAAAACTTCATTCTAAGCATCCTCATCCTAATTCCCCCCATCCAATCTATCTTACCCATCCTACAGGTATCATATCCCATTTATCTCAACCATGCCATCCTCATGATTTTGATATAGAAAAGGGAAGATATATATACATGCTTTGGACTCCTCTTGGAATACATTCCCTCTATTCAAACACTATCATATTATTCCTTATCCCCCATCATGCTCTCATCCATCTACCTTCCCTATCCACCCATCATGATATCATGCATCTACCTTGCTTATCTACCCATCATACTATCCATCTCCCTTCATTATCCGCCCATCTTCCTATCTTCCATCCCTCATACCTCATCACACATAACATATCTAGAGTTTGGAATTTTTATTCCTTTGCAACATGGTCCTTGGAGATCTCATTCTATCCCTTCCATCCATCTGATAATCCCATCTATCTCTAAATCTTTCTTTCTATCCATCCATCCTATCATCCCTTCCATCTCACTATATTTATCTCCTTATCCTCCTATTAATCCCTCCAAACCATTCATCCCTTCATCCCATGATCCTTCCATCTCCCCATCCTTACCTCCCTATCTCACTATATTTATCTCCTTATCTTCCTATCCATTCATTCTATCATCTCCAAATCCTTTTCATCTCATCCCTCCATCCTATCATCCTTCCATCTCCCCATCCTTATCTCTCTATCCATTCATCCATATCCTCATTCCATCCAATAATCCCTTGTCAATGATATCTAGATATAGGATACCCCTATGCAATTCAATGCCATCTATATCACTACAATCACTCCTACTTCTATCCCACATCTTTCTAATCTCATACCTCTTTTCATCGATCATATATTCATCCCATTTCCCTCCCAATTAATCTTTTTATGATTTGGATAACTGTTGATGATGTTTTCTACACAGCAACAACTCAGAGAGAACATGAAATCCTATCTCTCTTGAAAGGTAAATCTCTATCAGCAAGCCTCAAGAGATAACCCCAAGGTCTCTAATGTTAGGTCTTGACAATGCATAAACAACTTAGTGATAAATGTGAAAATGTTGGTAATCACAAAGGGACCTTACTACAAGCAAATATTGAATCTTTAACTTATCAGATCTGGCAATGTAATGATACTTCAATCCTAAATCTAACCCAGATAACAAAAAAAATAGCGAAAGATAAGGGTTTCAGAAAGGTATCTAAGATTAAAACTACTCCTAAGATTAATAATGCAAATGATGAAATACTTGAAATGGACTAATCCCTCATAAACTAATCCCTGCTTGACATAGATGAATCTACAATCTTACAGGAACAGTGCAATCTTCTAAGGTATTAATATTTTCAGATCATGAACATTCATCCAATACAACCCAATTGCAACTGAAATGGATAAAATTCACAATTGAACTAAGCACAATAAATATAAGGTCCATGCTAACTTTGCAAAGCAACTAACAATCAGCTAGCTGCAAAAAGTATGGACCAAGAATTGTTGCAAAACACTTCAAGCATCAAATCATAAACACCATTCAATCATGTCTAATTCTAAATCTAACATACATCAAATAATCTTGAGAAATATCAAAAGATAGAATCACAAGAACCATGCAAGACAAGTCAACAAAAGAGATCACTAGAAAATCACAATGTCTTCAATTATATTGAATCACCAAATGACAGCAAAAATTTCAATGTTTTGTGTTACAACATTTTCTCAAAATGAACTAACTCCTAACTCTGCTCTACTGCCTAATTCACTCTTGTATCAAAACTATCTATCTCTCTCTATTTGTATGTATATATCTTACAAATGAGGCAGAATGCCAAATTTATAGAAAACTCCCAAAGCATGTTGACCCAGCTAGGGTTTACAATAATAAAATAGCCACAAACAAGTCGGCCCAAGGAGAATTCAAAATGAGATAAAATTGCATTAAATTCATGAACTCCATCCAGGTTGGCCTGGGATCTCCAATATAACTCGAACCAATGCATGTGAAGGAGAAGGAAAATAATAGGGAAACACAAATTTCGATGCAACATTGTATTAATTGCTTCCCTCTTTATCCTTAGCGTGCCTCTCCTTATCATGTACTATCAAGAATGCCTTCTCCAAGTTGGCCAATAGTGGAGTAACCAATACTTTGACTTTCCTTTCCATAGATTTAATTTCATCTCTTGAATGCTCAATGACCTTTTCCCAATCAGTCCCAAGGGCCTGATATTTATCCATAACTACAATGTAAGTAGCTGCATCCTAGCCTTGAACTCTTCATAGTCTCATAGTCCAACATTTGTATCAGTTACCTCCGACCAGATAGAGGTAATCTTACTCTTGATATCTATCTTGATTCTTTCTACTTCAGAAACAAAAGACCCCTTAGCACTTGGATTCATCACCTTACCCCTCATTCCACCAGTCACCTCTTTGCTTGACTCAGCCTACACTCAACAAAGGAAACCATAGTAAAGATCACACAAACCCAAGTAAATTAGTCATAAACAACATATTCATCCTTAAAATGAGTCCCAAGATAAGCAAGGTGCCATTAAATTTCATATAAAATGATCATATCAGAGTTCGGGTTTCAGGTCCACCTGCAGAATCCAAGCTAGGGAGGAATTTCAAAAAATTCCTAGCCAGACGAATTCCAGCGGAATAAACATGAAAACACCAATTAGTAACTTAATCTAATCATTATCAACCAAGAAACAGCATGAGAGATCTCAAAATAGCTCAAATTAATCATAAAATGCACATTCATTCATTAACAAGTCATGCCATCTCATAATCCTTCATTTTCCACCAAATTCTGGGAAAATCCGCACAAGATGGATTTTCGCGAACGAAGCGATAGTCTGCAGATTTCAGAAAAAACAAAGGAATAAAGGACTTTTGGGAAAATCCGGATGAAATGGAAATCCGCGGGGAAGATGAAACTCCGAAAAATTGCAAATTTTAGGAAAATCAAGAGAAAACGGAAAGTCGGGGAATTATGGCCGAAGAGGAATTCTACGAAGATCTTAAAAAGCCAAATACCATCATTTTCTTGTGACCTCATTCACTCAAATTGATCGAATGATCACAAATTTGAGGATCCTACATATGGAACCAGTTTAACTTGAACCTCCTACAGATCTTCCTTGAATTCTAGGCCCACTCGAGAGAAAATTAAGATGAAATGGCGATGCCCTAGGCATGAAACCCTAAATTTTGACTATTAACGCACAGAGAAAGCTTGGACTTAGATAACTCGACTGTTGGGTTCTCACAAAGGTTATTTATGACCCACAAGCAAGCTATCTCTAGATGTGAATGAAGGAATGAACTCAAAACTTACTTGGGAAACCATAAATTAGACAATATCATGTAACCCAAGCCACGAAATGCCCAAACATACAGGAATTCGAACTCCAAGCAAATCTATAACGCCAAAGCACTACTTGCATTCATCAATCAAAAGAAAGGAAACATGTACATACCATTTGATGAAGTGGAAATTGATCTCAAAAATAATAAAAGTCATTTTATTGGCGCTCAGCGAAGAACAACAATAATGCCCAGGAAATCACCACCAAATCCAACAATTTGCAAACCCAACACCCCAAATCAAGTCCAACATTCAAAGAATAAATTCCTCAACCCAATTGAATATAAATGATAAAGCATAATGGCATAAGAATCCCCAAAGATCGACTAATTACATCCTTCACAAATCGTACGTGTGACCATAAATGCAGTCGACAAGACAAACTGAGGAAACCTGGAAACCCGACGACAAGACAGAATTTTGAAAAAATCTGGCCTAGAAGGAATTCTATGAAGAACCAAATTCTCTGAACTGAAGCACTGAAACCCTTTCGCTGGAGTTTGAGTGGGATCAAAGAAAATCCGGATGGGGCGAAAAATCCTGAAACAAAGCAAAAACCCAAACTTTTGCTCATAACTTAGATTTTCAATGTGCAACACAGGGGAATCACTTAGGCAAGCCAGATAAACACTTAAGCTCATGCCAAGGAAATGTAAATCCTCAAAATCAAAGGGCCATAAACACAAAAGCGAAAGCAGAAGAGGGTCCCTGCTTTCAGCGGGGCGTGTGTGCAAAAAATTGCACAACAAATGGCGACTATGCTGAGAAAATGCTCAAAGCATTTGATGATGAACAAGAATCATGAACCCAGAATCTCTAGTTTTGATCTCCTTATCAGACAAACAAATCAAAATGCAAGATTAAAGAATCAAAACCAAAGGTGGACTAAACCTTCCATAGACTGAAAATCCAAGTGTGTGCACATGAGTTCATTTCCCTCCTTGAGCTACTGCAGAAACCAAGTTCAATCAGGTCATGCTACTTAAAGATTCTAACTCCAAAAGCAACCTGGATAGAGCCTCGCTGTTAGTCAGGCATCTATAGCCCCAACGAGGTTATCATTATCACTCTCCCGAACATAGCTCTATTGCCAGCTAGGCGTCCATAGCCCTAATAGAGATATTCAGATACTCCTGATAAGTTGAATTCGTTTGATTTTCAATATTTTTCTTCTTTTGATATTTCTTTTCTTATGATATTGCTATCAGGATTCAACTGTGTAGTTTCGAGTCAAACTCATTGACCCATGTTTTATGATATTTCTTTTCTTTTCACTTTTTTCATTTCAACCTGTGAACAATGAAGTTCACACTTAGGGCTGAGAACCAGAGTGGCGCTGAAGTAGAAATAAGATTTTTCACCTGACAAGACCTCACAAGGACCCTACCGCAACTTCAAGATTCTTTAAGATGTATGAAAGATATAAGATTTTAGAATAATTCAAATTCAAATCAAACCAATGACGCATCCTCTTTAAATCAGACATTTAGACTGTGTGATGATAAAAAAGACCTCAACCATCCATTCAAGATACATGATTAGAGTTCATCAAGGAAATACTCAGAATAGTCCCAGACAAAAGAATATTTCCCATGTAGGTGCAACACATCTAGAAGAAAACAAGGAAACCTCCAAAGAAAAAGCAGAGCAAAAAACACACCAAACCGAAAGCAAACCTACACTAACCAAAACAAACAAAAGAAAAATAGAAAGGAAACCTACTCTAACTATGTACAGGAAAAGAGTTGAAAATAGCTCAAGACTGGAAATAATGCTTCAAATACTACCCATTGACAGGTAATGGGATATCCTCCCCAGTGAGAGTTTTCAAGCGGAAAGCATTATCTCCCAAGATCTCTGAAATTTGATAAGGGCCAAGCCAAAGTTTGTCAAATTTACCATGCTCCCCCTTACGGTCATGGGCTTTATACCAGTAGAGAACCAAGTCAAAAATATGAAAGGATTTTACCTTGGCTCTTCTATCAAACCACCTTTTGACTACACCCTGATGTTTGGCAAAGTTTTCTAAGGCTTCATCTCTTCTTTCTTCAAGGTGTAACAGCCCCTGGAGGAAGGCCTTACGCCTATTTTCTTCATCATAATATTCATTAATGAATTGTAAAGTGGGGATCCTCAATTGAATTGGAAATACAAGTTCTAGGCCATACACAAGATGATAGGGGGAGGTCCCTATGGAAGTCTTTTGTCTTGTACGATCTTCCCATAGAGAAAATCTAAGTTGAGTGTGCCAATCCTTAGGATTCTTCTCTAGTAACTTACGGATGACTATTAAGAGGTTTTTATTGGAAGACTCGGCCAAACCATTACCTTGTGGATAGTAATTAGATGCAAACTTTATTATGATCCTATGAGCAAAAGCCCAGTTAGAAAATTTTAATGATGCAAATGCAGGACCATTATCACAAACCAAAGATAAAGGACATCCAAAGCGATTGATGATACCTGATTCAATGAAATCTATTACCACTTCAGAAGTACACTGTTTGCATGCAAAAGCTTCAGTCCATCGTGTAAAGTAATCAGTAATAGTAAGAATATACCTATGCCCTGTAGAGGAAGGTGGATTGATGGGACCTATGAATTCCATCCCCCACTGTGCAAAAGGTTTTACCTCAAGGACTGGCTGAAGTGGAAGAGCTGCATACTTTTCTCTGGTTTCTACGGTCTGGCACACATGGCAAGTTCTGACATGACTGTGTGTGTCCTTGAACAATGTAGGCCAATAATAACCAACCCTCAAAATTTGACCTGTAGTGGCATGTGTAGATCCATGGTTAGTACCATATCTATCATGAAATTCAGCCATGATTCTCTCGGCTTCATGTCTCCCTAAGCACCTCATGTAGATACCTTCATGATTTTTCTTATATAGAAAAACTCCCTTTAGCATGAAACTGTCACTCTTCAAATGTAATTCCCTTCTCTGTATTGCATTAAGATGGTCAGGACACCTCTGAGTCAGGAGATAGTGAACAATATCATCATACCATTCTTCGAGAGAAACATCTTCTATATTGTAATGCTTAGCTGCAAGATCAGGGCCCATTTCTGCCATTGTCTTTGTAAGTCCTTTCCCTCTTACCAGCTTCATGGGTTGAATCTCAATATCATATTCTTGTAACATAGTTACCCACTTAGCTATGCGCTCTCCTAGCTCATTTTGCATCAACAACAGCTTGAATGCAGGGTCAGGAACTATTGCAAAGACCTTGTTTCTGAGGATATAGTGTATGAATTTCTTCACAGCTCTGACTAAGGCATAAGACTACTTCTTCACACTTGGGTACCTTATTTCAGCATCTTTCAATGGTTCACTCATAAATGCTATGGGGTGTTCATTTCCTTTATCAGACTTTTGAGTCAACATAGCAGCACATGACTGATCCGAAGCAAAAGAATATATATAGAATGGCTTAGCATAATGTGGACTCACCAAAACTGGAGCTTCAGCAATAGCCCTTTTTATCTCTACAAATGCTTCCTTAGCTTTTGTACTCCATTCAACTTTGGTTTCCTGCTTCAACATGGAATTCAGTGGCTTGACTATTTTTGCAAATCTAGTGGTGAACTTCCTTACAAAGTTGATCTTACCAAAGAATGACTTCATTTCTTTCTTGCTAGTATGTGGTGGGATCTTAAGTATAGCTTCCACTCATTCTGGATCAATGGCAATTCCTTTCTCAGAGATGACGTGTCCCAACAATTTTCCCTCTGTAACTCCAAAGATGCACTTATTTGGATTGAGAGATATACCGAATTCCCTGCACTTCTAAAACACTTTACACAAATCTGCTATATGGTCACCTCTCTTCTTGGAAAATACTGTCAAGTCATCCATATAAATGATTATGCACTTACCAATGATGTCTTTAAAGGAAATGTCCATAGCCCTCTGAAATGTGGCTCCAACATTAATCAAACCGAAGGGCATTCTTTTGTAGGCAAAAGTTCCCCACTTGGTGGTGAAAGAAGTTTTATGCCTGTCTTCATACTGCACCATAACCTGGTTGTACCCTGAGTAGCCATCCAGAAAAGACATCATTTGAGAACCATTGATAATCTGAAGTACTTCATCCAGTGAGGGTACTGAATAATTGTCTTTTTCTGACGCTCTATTGAGGTTCCTAAAATCTACACACAACCTGATTTCACCATTCTTTTTCCTTACAAGAACCAGGTTCGCCACCCACGTGGAGTGTTTGACTAGGAATATGATCCTTGCAGACAACATTTTCTGCACTTCCTTCTGAATTATGGGTTCCAGTAAGGCATTAATTGGCCTTTACCTCTGCCTAAAAGGTTTTGCTCCTGGCTTCAGAGGGATAGTGTGAGTTATAATTGATGTGTCATAGGTCTTCAAGTCTTCATAACTCCAGGCTATCACATTTGGATATGTATGTAATGCATCAATTATGCCTTTCCTCTCTTCTGGAGTAAATACTTTTCCAATGAAGACATTCTTGACATCATCCTGAGTCCCCATATTATACTTTTCACATTGTCCATTGATGGACTCCTGCTTGGCATCTTGTTCCTGATCTCTGACTTTATCCAAATCAAAACTCCTTTCTAACTGTACCATCCATTTGGGAATAGTATTATTCTTCAAATTGATTACTCCTTCCAGATCCATCTCTGCTTCTTGGAGTTTAGTTTCATCAATAATTTGTGAAGCAAAGACATCTGAGCTTGTGATAAAATCCAGGATATTCTTATCATCTTTAAATACCTAGAAATTAGTAACGTTGTTATGTACTGAAGGTACTGGAGTCAGTTCCACCATATTCTTCTTCAATCCAGAAAGAGACAGGGGTTGCAATGTACTAGCTGCCTGAGCAAGGGAGTCAGTTGTTTGGTCTTTACTTTGTGGGATCAACTGAATGTTGAAGGCATCAAACCCTTCAATAAGGTCCCATACTCTGTGTTTATAATTGGTCATTCTTCTATCATGACAAGAGTATTGTCTCCTAACTTGCTTAACCACTAACTCAGAATCCCCAAAAACTTGCATGATCTTAACCTTTTTATTTAGTACTATTAACAACCCATGGACCAAAGCCTCATATTCTGCTACATTATTAGTGCAATGAAATTGAAGTCTATGAGTAGCAAAGAAAGTTTTACCTCTTGGACTGATTAACTCAAATCCTGCTCCAGCTCCTTGCTTTGATTTGGATCCATCAAACCTTAAAGTACAACAACCAACAACTGCAAACTTCCTCACTGTATCTCCTGCATTGTTGTTGATGGAAGGTTCTTCAGAAAGTGTCACTTTCTTTCCTTTAGGGTCCTCCTGATCATTCTAGATATTAATTTTGACTGCTGGGATGGGATTGATACATTTATGCACTTGCTCCACTGCAGTCTGGCATAAGCAACAATCCAGTTCAATATGGGAGGCATTATCGACCCTGCACCAATTTGGAAAAAGTAAATCTTTGAAATTCATTTCCCTACCCAACTGAATCTGATCTTCAATGCACTTCTAAATAAATTCTTGAAAATTATCCAGTAAACTAAGCTGGTTATCTTCAGGATCATCTTCATTTTCAACTGGTTCCACCAAGGCTTCAATACTACTATATTCCATTGTAAGTTCGACAGGCGTTGTGTGGAACATAAGGACTTCCTCTACATATGACTCCTCAAAAGGGGCTGCAAGCACGTAATTACCCATACTTACTTCCGATATCAAATTTTCATTGGAGGTATTTTGATATTATGTGATCATGTAATTCATCCTGGGTTCTCTTTCAATTCTAATCTGGTTTTCCACTCCCTTCCAGGGAAGCCACATATGAGAGTGATCAGTTGATACATATACATTTAAGGCCCTGGTAAAGTCCCTTCCCAAGATTAGATCATAAGCATCGGGTATATCCGCCACCTAAATATTAATGACTTGTTGAATCCTAGGGTCAGAAGCAATCTGCATATGAATCATGTTTAATTCCCCTACAACATTAACTTCAGTTCGATCCAGTTGTGTAACTTTCTTTTAGGAATCGGTAAGATCAATACCCAAAGCTTGACATACACCAAAGGGCATCACATTGGTGGAAGCACCTGAATCTAATAAGCAATTGTGCAAGTACTTACCAAATATGCAAACAAAAATTGAGAATGGAGGAGATTCTGTTTTCCCTTGAAATAGGGTTAAGGGAGTATCCACCTGAGTAGCCTGAGTCATATCTTTCTATTTTCCCTTATCTCCAGGAGGCACATGAACTTGATTATGAGGCTGATTTTTCCTTCCTACCGTTTGAGAACTAGATGCTTTATTGATACTTTCACTAACTGATCTATCTTGTGATATGGAATTTGCATTGTAAGCTCCTAGAACTGAATTCCTAATGGTTGGAACTCTCAATAACTCAAATGCAGAGAGACTTACCTTTAGCTTCTTGAGTTCTTCTACAACATATATGGCCAATTTTTCTTCACTCAGATCAGCAGGAGTCTCTTTTGGGTATTCCACCACCCTCTCTTTGTTTGCATCAACACCTCTCCCTTTTGTCATGTCCATATGTCCTTGATCTTTAGATAAATATTTCCTAGACACCTGAGGATGTGGTGGATTATTGTTGGCATTAGGATCGGAAGGTGTAGTGAAGTTGTTTGGTGGGATGGAGGTAATGAAGGGGCCTCCAGTCTGTGGACGTCTATGTGGCATGTCCCTCAAATCATACTTCTTAACAGGTCTTTGGAAGGTCTGTACCTCTTCAACATAAGCTTCCTATTCATCCATGGGGCCATTTTCATTCACTGGATTTTCATCGAACAACTATGTAATCTCATCTCCATTACACACCTGGTCTACCTCTTCCTTGAGCTGGTCTGATTCTTCTTCAAGCACATTTTCTTTGCTCTGTGGAAAAGGAGCATGATTCAGCACTAACACTGATGAATCATAGGGAGTAGATGGCACCATTTCTTGACTACCTGAATTGTTCTCCACTTCATACTGGAAGATTGAAGCTGTTGTTTGGAACTCTTGACAATATACTTCAAAATGATGACTTGTTTTATGGAGCCTACACCATCTTGATAAAGCAGCCTCGGCTAAATATACACCACTAGGAGGTTTCTCTTGGCTGACTGGCTGATCCAATGGGCTAGGGAATCCTCCATTATTAGGCCTCATATTCCAAGTCCTGTTTTGTCTAGGTGGTTGTCTCCTGTCGAACCCTTGTCCACCGACCTGCCCTCTATCAAAGTTCTGGCCTGAGGATTGTCCTTTATCATAATTTTGTCCTTTGTCATTATTATATCCTCTTTCATTATTATATCCTCTTTCATTGTTATATCCTCTTTCAAGATGTTGCCCTTGTTGATTTTCTCAACTTTCTTTGCTATGATTAGATTGCATATCTCTCTGAGCAGCTTGCAACTGACTGTTCAGGTTTCTCAAGTAAGTTACCTCCACATTCAGCTTCTTCACTTGTTCAGTCAATTCATCCAGTATGTCCTTGTCAGGATTTTTGTATGGAGGCTGGTTCACATTATTTTGGGGATATCCTACTATAGTATTGGCATTCAGTGATTGGCTTAATACTTCAAAATTTTGTAGGTATGTGGGAAAACTAGTTGAGGCTGCGGATGAAGAGGTTGATTTACATTTTGTTGAGGGTAGTTGTTTGCGGGTGGAACTTGACTCACAGGAGCTCCTGGGTGAGGGACCAGAGGAAACTGAGGTATTGGATTCATGATAGGAGTGTGATTAGCGATAGCCTGGTTGAGAGCTGGGACTTGTCCAGGGTGAGCAGCGGGTCCTAATGATGGTAAAGGACCAGCCAATTGTTGCCTTAAAGCAGTGCTAACCTTCACAGCCTCTGCATATGCATCAAGTAGGGTATTAGGAGGTTTGTTTCTCCATTTCATGAAGGTGGTTGTCATAATGTCAAGTCCCTCATAATAGACTTCTAAAGCAGTAGCTTCATCAACAGCATAGGATGTCTACAGTCGGGTATGGGAATGATGAAACCGGTTGTTAAAGGACCCTATAGGCTCATGGAATTCTCTCTTAACATTAGTGAACTGACGGTAGAGCTCATTGGGACTAATGGGAATCCTAAAATTTTGCAGAAATGCAGTCTCCAGTTCAATCCAATGCCGAATAGACCCAACAGGCAAATGATTGTACCAATAGAATGCATCCTCTCCCAAGGAATAAGGGAAGAGTCTACATGCTACATCCTCATGATTTATTCCTCTATCCTTAAGGCTAGTCTAAAAGATCATGATGTGTTCCTCAACAGTTCTATTGGGATCATTAACATGGAAATTAGAACAAAAGTGTTCAGGATTCTTGGGCATGAAATTGTAATTAGTGAAAATCAATAGATGGGTTATTAGCTAGGAAAGCAATTGGTGGAGGTGGGGGTTGTAATGGTTGATTTATGGTTGGCTGAGGTTGTTGGATGGTAATGTCCTTAGACTCAAACTCAGATGAACTTGATGAAGATGAGAATGATGGAGATGATGGAGGTGGTTGGGTGGATGATGATTCTCCCCTTTTGTTGGTCCTTCTTGACCTAGTAGGGGCTGGTAATTCTTGAAATTCCTCCTCTCCAGGAGTAGATTTTGTTCTTCTAAATCTTTGAGGAGAGATGACAGAGATAAATCAATCCAGCTTGCTTATTCAGGCCCTCCTTCTAGCACCAATCTGTTGATGATGTTTTCTGCACAACAACTTAGACAGAACATGAAATCCTATCTCTCTTGAAATATAAATCTCTATCAACAAGCCTCAAGAGATAACCCCAAGGCCTCTAATGTCAGGTCTTTACAATGCATAAACAACTCAGTGATAAATGTGAAAATGTTGGTAATCACAAAGGGACCTTACTACAAGCAAATACTAAATCTTTAACTTATCAGATATGGCAATGTAATGATACTTCAATCCTAAGTCTAACCCAAATAAAAAAGAAATAGTGAAATATAAGGCTTTCAGAAAGGTATCTACGATTAAAACTACTCCAAAGATTAACAATGCAAATGATGAAATACTTGAAATGGACCAATCCCTCATAAACTAATCCCTGCTTGACCTAGATGAATTTGCAATCTTATAGGAATAGTGCAATCTTCTAAGGTATTAAGATTTTCAGATCATGAACATTCATCCAATACAACCCAATTGCAATTGAAATGGATAAACTTCACAATTAAACTAAGCACAATAAATATAAGGTTCAAGCTAACTTTGCAAAGCAAATAACAATCAGCTAGCTGCAAAAAGTATGGACCAGGAATTGCTGCAAAATACTTCAAGCATCAAATCATAAACACTATTGAATCATGTCTAATTCTAAATCTAACATACATCTAATAATCTTGAGAAATTTCAAAAAATAGAATCACAAGAACCATGCAAGATAAGTCAACACAAAAGAGATCACCAGAAAATCACAATGTCTTCAATTGTATTGAATCACCGAATGACAACAACAATTCCAATGTTTTGTGTTACAGCATTTTCTCAAAATGAACTAACTTCTAACTATGCTCTACTACCTAATTCGCTCTTGTATCAAAACTATCTATCTATCTCTATCCGTATGTATATTTCTTACAAATGAGGCAGAATGCCAAATTTATAGAAAACCCCCAAAGCATGTTGGCCCAGCTAGGGTTTACAATAATAAAATAGCCACAAACAATTCGGCCCAAGGAGAATTCAAAATGAGATAAAATTGCATTAAATGCATGAACTACATCCAGTTCGGCCTGGGATCACCAATATAACTCAAACCAATGCATGTGAAGGAGAAGGAAAATAATAGGGAAACACAAATTCTGATGCAACATTGTAAACACAAATTCCGATGCAACATTATATTAAATGCTTCCCTCTTTATCCTTAGCGTGCCTCTCCTTATCATGTACTATCAAGAATTCCTTCTCCAAGTCGGCCAATAGTGGAGTAACCAATACTTTGACTTTCCTTTCCATATATTTAATTTCATCTCTTGAATGCTCAATGACCTTTTCCCAATCAGTCCCAAGGGCCTGATATTTATCCATAACTGCAATGTAAGTAGTTGCATCCTAGCCTTGAACTCTTCATAGTCTCATAGTCCAACATTTGTATCAGTTACCTCCGACCAGATGGAGGTAATCTTACTCTCAGGGATCTTACTCTTGATATCTATCTTGATTCTTTCTGCTTTAGAAACAAAAGACCCCTCAGCACTTGGATTCATCACCTTACCCCTTGTTCCACCAGTCACCGCTTTGCTTAACTCAGCCTACACTCAACAAAGGAAACCATAGTAAAGATCACACAAACCCAAGTAAATTAGTCATAAACAACATATTCATCCTTAAAATGAGTCCCAAGATAAGCAAGGTGCCATTAAATCTCATATAAAATGATCATATCAGAGTTCGGGTTTCAGGTCCACCCGCAGAATCCAAGCCAGGGAGGAATTTCAAAAAATTCCTAGCTAGATGGATTTCAGCGGAATAAACATGAAAACACCAATTAGTAACTTAATTTGATCATTATCAACCAAGAAATAGCATGAGAGATCTCAAAATAGCTCAAAGTAATCATAAAATGCATAGTCATTCGTTAACAAGTCATGCCATCTCATAATCCTTCGTTTTCCACCAAATTCTGAGGAAATCCGCATGAGACGGATTTTCGCGAATGAAGCGATAGTCTGCAAATTTTGGAAAAACAAAGGAACAAAGGAATTTCAGGAAAATCTGAATGAAACGGAAATCAACGGGGAAGATGAAACTCCGAAAAACTGTGAATTTCGAGAAAATAGGAGAAAACGGAAAGTCAGGGAATTTCGACCGAAGAGGAATTCCACAAAGATCTTAAAATGCCAAATGCCATCATTTTCTCGTGACCTCATTCACTCAAATTGATCGAATGATCACAAATTTGAGGACCCTACGTATGGAACCAGTTTAACTTGAACCTCCTACAGATCTTCCTTGAATTCTAGGCTCACTCGAGAGAAAATTAAGATGAAATGGCGATGCCCTAGGCATGAAACCCTAAATTTTGACCATTAACGTACAAAGCAAGCTTGGACTCAGATAACTCGACTGCTAGGTTCTCACAAAGGTTATTTATGGCCCACAAGCAAGCTATCTCTAGATGTGAATGAAGGAATGAACTCAAAACTTACTTGGGAAACCATAAATCAGACAATATCACGCAACCCAAGCCACAAAATGCCCAAACATACAGGAATTCGAACTCCAAGAAAATCTATAACGCCAAAGCACTACTTACATTCATCAATAAAAAGCAAGGCAACATGTACATACCATTTGATGAAGTGGAAATTGATCTCAGAAATAACAAAATTTAGTTTATTGGCGCTCAACAAAGAACAACAATGATAATGCCCAGGAAATCACCACCAAATCCAACAATTTGCAAACCCAACGCCCCAAATCAAGTCCAACATTCAAAGACTAAATTCCTCAACCCAATTAAACATAGATGATAAGGCATAATGGCATAATAATATCCAAAGATCGACTAAATACATCCCCCACAAATTGTACGAGTGACCATAAATGCAGTCGACAAGACAAACTGAGGAAACCCAGAAACCCGATGGCAAGACGAAATTTTTAAAAAATTCGGCCCAGGTGGAATTCCACGAAGAACCAAATTCTCTGAACTGAAGCACTAAAACCCTTTCACAGGAGTTTGAGTGGGATCCAGGAAAATCCGGATGGGGCGGAAAATCTCGAAACAATGCAAAAACCCAAACTTTTGCTCAGAACTTAGATTTTCAATGTGCAATTTAGGGGAATCACTTAGGCAAGCCAGATAAACACTTAAGCTCATTCCAAGGCAATGTAAATCCTCAAAATCAAAGGGCCATAAACACAAAAGTGAAAGCAGAAGAGGGTCCCTGCTTTCAGTGGGGCATGTGTGCGAAAAACTGCACAACAATAACTATCCCATTTTTTAGCTTCACAAAATCAACATCCTCTTGTAAATATTGTACATCCTATATATCATGTTCCTTGTACATACTTGGTCAATCCCATGTCATCATCTAGGCCAATCATTTTACATACTTGTCACTAGGCCCCATCCTTATATCTTCTGTGTTACCAAGCTCCCCTATCAAGCTAGTACTTCAACAAAATCCTTTAGAGCCTTTGGCTTTCAAGTATCTTGATCATCTCTTGTCATGAGAATCTTAAGTCACGTTTATCCATCATTGGTCTTTGTAGGATATATCATTCCTCACATTAGACCATATCAACCCCATCCAACATCCTTATGGCAAAAAGGTACTTGAGATATTTTGTTATTTTATTAGTTCTTTTAGAATTTTTGTTTATCTTTCTTTCAAGCTTCCTACTTTACCTACTTAAGGTTGCCATGATCCATCATATCATGGTGTGCTTTGACAATAAAAATGTAAGGAAAACAAGATGTGGAAACACCTTCCAAATTCCAATCTTAAAGGAGAAACAATGCAGATGGTACTTTTAATTTCAATTACAAATACAGTTCATTTAAGAAACACATGCGCATGAACAGATAGATAAATCCACACACAGAATTGAACACCAGATTTACGTAGGAAAACCCTTATGAGAGAAAAACCCACACACCAAGTAAAGTCACTTTGTATTACAATAAATAATAATTACATACAAAGTTCCAGACTTCAGTCTTAGATGTTAATTCACAGCAACATACATTTCCCTAATCAACATCATATACAGATTCTCAATACAGATTTGTTCTCTCACACTGTTACAATGCTAGTAAACATACAATACAGAACATTAACCAATTGAACACACACATAACAATACAAAGTGATTCAATATATATTATCCTCAACCAGCCATGGTCGCTTCAGTTCTAGAAAACCAACCGTCTCAACTGTATTGACATCGATGTCTGTTTAATTTCCAAATCAATTGTCAACCAACCATCAACAATCAGCAACCAACCATTGCTTTCCAACCTGGAAATAGTTGGGTCCAGCACGGCATGTGTCTGAGGCCCACACACCCCACAGGAGTCACTTGAGACTCACCACAAGAGGTGTGGGGCTAGCCGACACCGTTAGATTTAATCTTAATCAATCATTGATCAAGCTGACAGATGTCAACCGCTCAAACAATTCCACTCACTCCACAAAAGTATGTTGATCTTCATCACAAAGGAGTGTAGAGTAAACGAGCACCATTGGATTAGATCTTATCATGACCATTGATCAACATCATATTATATTATGGGTATGTGCAGGATCATGATGGGCCAAAAAGTGGCAATGGGGAAAAATTTACGTTTTTCATCAACCCAAAAATGCGAAAAATGTCGAGTTGACTTTTTTGTGGCTTGGGTGTCAATACACACCTCCAAAGCAATGCCCAGACCAATATTTCCATATCGGATATCCGATTTGAGGCAAATACATATATACATATTTCAGGCCTGTTAAAATCATTTTAAACATTCACAAGTCATGGGCGCACAATGAGGAGGTTCATTGCATAACAGATATCCGATTTAGCCGATATCTATTTTGAAAAGGTTAGATTTTAGATTTTTCTTTGCTTTGATCGAATTTTGAATTAGATTTGTATAATTTCAATTAGTTTTTTATGGATTTTTTTTCAAAATAGGGTTTTTGATTGAATTTTTATGAAAATTTTGAGTTTAGAATGGATTTTGATTAAAAATGAATGTTTTTTATGGATTTTTATTTTAAAATAGTGTTGTTTATGTATTTGTATTAAAAATTAGAGAATTTTATAGATTTTTTCTAAAAAGTAGGGTTTTTTTGGATTTTTTTTAAAAACTAGGGTATTTTTACAGTATTTTCATTTATATTGTCTAATTTCAATTAGATTAATTAGTTTTTAACTTTAATCAGGAATTATGGCTATTGAGAATGAAAATGCATAAATTCCAAATGATCCACCAGCTGAGAATGAAAATGCACAAATGCCAAACGCTCCACCACCTCCGCAGCCATCAATTGAAGAATTAATTGGTGAAAAATTGTAGCAATTGAGGGGCATTTTTGAAGTTTATACGAGAATCCCTTGATTATCCGAGATGTCAAACACATTGAAGGAAATAATTAAAAATATAGAAACCCTCTCCACCCAACATAATGCCTTTCATTCGTGGCGAGAATACATGAGGGAATATTATGCATGTGGATTGTCTTATGATGATGTGAAAGATCTAGGAATAACCAAATCCCAAATAACCTCTTTATTTGTTAACCCCCGCACTAGTTTTCTGATTAATGTTAATAAACCAAAACTTTCTATAAAATGGTGCACACATAGGGAAATTGTAGATAACTTTTGGGATCGTTGGTGTATGGTTTTTGATAAACCATCGAAAAACAATTGTGATATACCATTTTACTTTATTAAAAAATTATATGTTGAGTTTGTGTTAGGGCATCATGTTAATTACTTTGACATTAAGCCCTTCCAGGGTGTTGGTGGAGGTATTCCCCAGGATAGACCAGGGGCAGTTAGAGTAGTCTCACACCCATATGTTCCCCCTCCTCCCCTTCCTCCGCCACCTCCAATATATCATCCAAATATTATGCAGGATGTGGCCACACAGAGTATCCAGGCTATTCACTCTTTGAGTGGTCTTTTGGTTTTGCATGCTTCTACAGTAGCTCAGCCACATTCCGGTGATGTCGGTGATGGCTCGAGTGTTGATGGGTCATCCTTGTTAAGTCCACATATTTTTGTGCCACATACTTGCTCCATGTGCCGCCAGATATGCTTGGGTCCTCTTGTACAGCCCGCCGAGCATCCCTTGGACACTTCTTATTATGACCATGATGTGGACATTATAGATCAAATGCAGGGGAGTGGAGTGCACCCTACATAGTGCTCTCCTGCTAGAGAGGGGGACATTGGAATAATGACACAGGTAAGATTTAATTTGTAATTTCATAACTTGCATTTATTTTTAAGTGAATATTAATAAGAGATAGTATAATGTACTAATACTTATTTGCATGGTCTATTTAACAATTGATGTCTGAGGAGGAGCTTGCACAGGTGACTAATAGCGCCCTTAGGGCCATTTCATTTGGCCTCAACATGCACACAGTATATATTTTCGCACTCACTCATTTACATTTTTTTATTATATACTTTCTTGTCATTTGAATTGTCATTAATGAAATTATATAATAACTTATATGTTTATCTTATTTTCCTCTTGTAGGAAATACCTAGTGTGAGCGAGGTGCAGCCTTGTCCAGATTATGGAAGTGCAATGTTAGATAAGGGGAAGGTAATTGAACTCAAATTCGATTGAATTAAGAATTTTAAGATCTTATATTGATTATACATACATCGACATAGATTAGTAGTTTCATATGTACTTGTCATTTTTATGTACAGACAGTTATGAGCTATACATTGTTGTTGACAAGTGCGAGCAAGGTGTAGCCTTGTCCAAATTATGGAAGTGCAATGTTAGATAAGGGGAAGATAATTGAACTCAAATTCGATTGAATTAATATTTTTAAGATCTTATATTGATTATACATACATCAACATAGATTGGTAGTTTCATATGTACTTGTCATTTTTATATACATGCAATTATGAGCTATATGTCATTGTTGACAAGTGCCACAATGCCTGAAGGAGTACGTATTGGAACACTTGAAGGAGTAGGTGTTGAGACACCTCAAGGAGGAGGTGTCGAAACACGTAAAGGAGATAAAGAAAAAGATCAGCCTAAAGAGGTATGTGTTTATTTTATTTTATGTTCAGTGTTTATATGTTCCTATTACCGACAATTGTATGCTAACTTGGATCAATTTTATGTTTTTTTTCACATATATAGATTAATATTACAAAAGTTGGTTTGGTCGGTTCTTTGAGAGGGGCATATTCTAGGACTCCTGGCCCTTTAAAGAGATGGATATTTCAAGTAATCAAGATTACAATTTTAGAGTTCAATTATAATTCAATGTATATTGATTTTGATGTTAATTATTCAATTTTAAATCATATAGTAGAACTAATCTCAATTGTGGTTTGAATTTTTCTTGTGCAGCTACCTTTAGAGCCAACAAGTGTTGCAAAGAGGCTCCATTTTGATGATCCACCAATAGTTTAGGATGACATAGACATTTTGGCATGTAAATTTTGAATAAACATCAAGATGGCATATGCCACATTTTGTAAAACTTTGTTTGAGTTGGCGTTGATGTGATTTTTGTATATGGAGATACACTCAAGATTATTGGATAATTTGATATATAGCAGTTGACAATTGAAATTTAATTTATTCCTCATGTGCATGATTAAACTCTTTGAAAATTTAATCAAGTGAGCAATGGTTAAATATCAATGTACATGAGCATAAAAAAGAATGTTTGTATTATGTAGTTTATATTCATATCGCTAATTGCATTGCATTGCACATCTCTCAAACTCAAAGCATTACTTCACATTGCATAACTAACAACTAGATGCTGATGGATGAAAAAAATTTAATTACAATATAGTTTTTACAAAGTCAACCTAAGCAGTTATGTAATTACTTCACATTGCATAACTAATAACTAGGAGCAGTTGTCAATTGCATTTGCTTGTCATGGAATTTTATGAGACCACATTTCTTTGAGGCATTTTTTCAAACAGTTCACTGCCTTGTCTATGCCACCACATTTTTCATACATGTATACCAAAGATTTTTATCAAACGATTCATTGGCTTGTTGTTATGGCTAAAAGCCTAAAACAAGTGCTTTCAAACAAGCTATGGATTGATGCAGAGTGGGGGTGAAAACGTATGTGAAAACTACCCTTGACTCCTTTGGACCAAATTTGAGAACAAATAACATACCCCTATCCTAGGCTAGTGAATTAGCCCTCTTTCACAAAGTTAGTGCCCTTTAAACACTTGATCTTCACAAGAACACCCCAAACAATCTTGAGTTGTTTCATAAAACAAAAAATTCTAAGATTATTCTACACCTACAGGTCCTTTAGCAGGATGTCCCATGAAACTGTTTGTTTAACATGCAAATGCATAGGGTTTATTGAAAGTCCCACTTGCACAACTCCCCTGACCATGCCACCGACTCAAACACCTCTATAATGACCCCAATATGCTTAAATATTAAAGAGATTCCCCCATTCTCATTTATGTTAACAAACCCTAGGCTAAAAGCTTCATTTTCATGTAATTTAAGCAATGATTTGCTTAGGACAACAACTCCAAGACACAAATAATTTCCCCTTTCTCAAATAGACCTGCACACATTCAAATCATATTTTACATAGCCTCTCCACTGAGCCACATGAAAGGTACAGTAGGTGGAGGGCTTCAATAATTCATAATTTACTCAAAAATGCAAAATCTAGGTTCATTACCCGCCTTGAGAAAACATGGCACAAAACTCACAAAAAATGAAAAGAAAGCACTCAAACCAACTTTAAAGGGGTCTTAGGCCTATTTCCCCCTCATTCCACATGCTATACAGCTATTTAGTTGTTGTGTAGTGGTCGAACAATGGAGAAAACATAGATTTTTTGTGTAGAAACCACAATTTTTGCAAAGTAACTCAATATGATCTTATTGATTCTTCACAAAATTACATTCATCAATCCCCAAAATGACTTCCTCAACCTTTTTTAAGACTCTCCCCCACAAAAAACAGCTGACCAACTCCCAATAACTGACTTACAAACTAAGTTACTTGTTCTAGTTCGAGGATTCGGTTCACAAATTCGGCTAAAAAAAATTTGGGGGTGGTTCGGTTCGCCAGTTTGGCTAAAAAATTTTTGGGGGTGGTTTGGTTCATTTTGGGTTCGTTAGTAAAAAAATGTAAAAATAAAATATATATATATATATATATGCAGCATAGAAGCATGAAATAGGATTAGAATATCACATAACATCATATAAACAACAAAACCACCATAAACTTGAATGTCATTTAAAACATGCATGATAAATATTCATTGTTGAAACTTGAATTGTGGTAGCTTGATATACAGAGTCTATTAATGCCAATGTTCAATTTGTATGATTTTGAAAAAAAAATCCTATTGAGTAGAGTTATCAATATTCTTTAGAAATCATAAGAATTTATTTAGTAGACTAGCCATTTTGATGTCTTCTTGCAATCTCAAATGCTAAATCTATGAAGAAGTTAACTTTGTTTCCCACTAGTTTCCATAAAAAGAAAGTAACGAGCTATGGTCTCATGGCTTTTTTCACACAAAATCACGCTTGAGTTTGGTTGAGGCTGAAAACTACTTGTAACTACGTTGGAGTTCAGATGGAGGGTGAAAAACTACTTGTAACTACATAAATAAATCA
>VDFB02086081.1:392215403-392229426 GCA_007258455.2 Sequoia sempervirens
TATTGCATTTTTTAAATCATATATTATAAATTGTATAACAATTTTGCAACTCTATATAAAACATATCGGATATCGGATTCAAATCGGATATCAGTTTTGGATCGGATAGCCGATTTGAATCGGATATCCGATATTTTTGACAAAAAATTTAATGCCTAGGGATTAGCCTTGGGCTTGCTTTGGATTTTGGCAGACCTGCCAATCCTAAGAAGTCAACAAAAAAAACATGTTTAACAACTTATCTTGCTTTTCCAGACTTCGCCCATGTCGCTGACGACTTTCTTTTTACCCAAAATTGATGAAACAAAAAGGGTTTGTAAAGGAGCTTCTCAACTTTCCACCAATATAAATTATAGTTTAGTTTGAATCTAATAAATAATTATTATTCATTTTCTATTAGAATTACAACTAAAGTCTTGATTGATAGCTTGATTGAAAAACATCTATATCTTTCAAACGGTATCATATTTTTTGAATCCAAAACATGCATCACATTCTATGCTTCGCATACTATAGGATTAAAAAAAATGAATTTCATGAAGTTTTGACCAAGTTAAGGTGGTCAGACATACAAGTTTTTTATATTTTTTAAAAGTTTTAATAAAAAAATCATAATTAATTATTTACTTGTAAAAAAATTACAAAAAAATATGTATCACATCCGGACAGGAGTCCTCTACTTATATCTAAAATCTTATAAAAAAATATTATGATTTTATTATGGTTAGGGTGGTCAGACAAACACCTACTTCTTATTTTTTCCCTGAAATTTAAGTACTACTACATTGAAATTTCAATTTTTCACCAAAATAGATTTTTTTTTTTAGAAAAATAAATCTAGTAGTTTAGAAACAACATTCAATTTGCCATAGATTCTATTCCTACATATTTTTGAAATAATATAGATAACTTGTTCAAATTTTTATGTCAAGTTGCCTAACTCTGATTTTTCTGAATTTTCATTGCCACTTAAGGGCCTATTTTTTCCATGATGATCCTACACATACCCTTATACTACCATGGTCCCCACTGCCTCCATCATTCACCATGAGTTATTGAGTTGACAAGTGTCCATTGTTGAGTCAATTCATATGAAGTCGCTATGTCGCCCAAAATCCTAACTTCACAACCTCTATCGGAGGTTATGAATTTCTCAAAACCCGCGACATAGAGGAAAAATATGCCAAGTTCTAAGGTTGCAAGCCAACAAGTTGAGGCACATTTTCCAACATGCTCCCACTTGACAAAGACTTACTGGCTTCTTCCAAATTCAAGATTACTGAATATCATAGGCCCCAAGGCCCATCAAACTAGCACACCACCTATACTTTTTTGTGCTCACAAGCTTTGTCTATGCATCAACGAGATTCTCCAGAGTATCCACATTTTCATGATTAACCTTTCCATCCTCCACTATATCACGAATGGAATGATACTAAACATCGATGTGCTTCATCCTGGAATGGAAAGTGAGATTGTTTGCCAAACAAATAGCACTTGGATTGTCACAACAATAGTAATTTGCCCTGCATTAAACCCAACATCAGAACACAAACGTCTAAGCCAAATGGCTTCCTTACAAGCGTGTGTTGTTGCCATATACTCCGCCTCAGTAGTAGATAAATCGACTACAACCTACCGCTTGATCATCCAACTAACTGCACCATCAAATAACATGAAGATGTATCCACTAGTGGATCTTTTGTTGCCAATGTCCCCTTCCCAATCAGAATCCACATACCCACGAATGCTAAGAGATCTCTGTGATCCAATCAATTTTCCATGATAACATAATGCATACTCCGAAGTACCCTTCAAATATCTAAAAACTCTCTTCACAACATCCCAATGTGATCCTCTTGGATTAGCCATAAACTGACTAAGTACTCCCATTGATTGGGCAATGTCTGGCTTGGTATAGACCATTGTGTACATCAAACTGCCAACTACACTTGCATAGCGCACCCTGGTCATGTCCTCCATCTCAATAGGAGACTTAGGACAATCTTCAACAAATAGCTTTGTTCCTTGCAAGACTGGAACAACTAACTGGTTGCAATCTATCATACTAAATCTCTCAAGGATAGAATTAATATACTTGCTCTAGCTAAGCCAAAGCTTCTACTTCCCCTATCCCTTCTAATTTCAATACCTAGAATGCACCTTATTGCACCTAAATCTTTCATTTCAAACCATGCTAACAACTGAGATTTTAAAACAGAAATCATACAATTACTATTCCCAAAGAATAACATATCATCCACATACAAGGAAATAATAAGTAAACGATCATTCTCAATTTTGTAATACACACAATGAGTCAATTTTGATCTCACAAATCCCAATGACAACACAAAAGTGTCAAACTTTGGTACCACATTCTAGGTGATTGCTTTAAACCATACAAAGATTTCTTTAACTTGCAAACCAGACTTTCTTTACCTTCTTCAATGAAGTGCTCAGGTTGGGATATATAAATCTCTTCTTCCAAATTTCCATGAAGAAATGTTGTCTTCACATCCATCTACTCAACCTCTAAGTCATATGCTACTACAAGTGACAATAGAAATCTTATAGATGTCAACTTAGCTACAGGAGAAAATATTTCTCCATAATCAATTCCCTCCACCTGGGAATAACCTTTTGTGACCAACCTAGTTTTATACTTCTCAACACTGCTATCCAGACCAATTTTCTTCTTCAATACCCATTTACAACCAATAGGCTTTCGACCTTCAGGCAAAGGTACCAAATCCCAAGTTTCATTCTTTTTCAAAGATTTCATTTCCTCATTCATGGCTTCCAACCAGGAATCTGAATCAGACATATTAATAGCCTCCTTTACAGTCCTAGGCTCATTAGTGCTAGTAATCAAAGCATAGGCATAGTTTGTATCCAACATGGAAAAACCATACCTTTTAGGTTGTCGCTTCTCACGTATAGACCTCCTCATAGGCTGAGGCTGAGGTTGTGGTTCTTCTTCTTGTTCAAAACTCTCATAGCTATTGGAGCTCTCCTCAGTTTTAGGTACACTTTGAATTTCTAGTTCCTCTTTATCTAGAGTTCGAGGAATTTCAACTACATCATTCTTCTTTTCTTCTTCTTATGTCTCTGACTGTAAATCAATTGCAGAAGGTTTCAACTCCCGTAATATTACATTTTTGCTATACACAACCTTCTCAATAACATGATTCCAAAGCTTGTATCCTTTCACACCAATGTCATAGTCAATGAAGATACATTTTACAGCTTTGTTTTCCAACTTAGATCTTTTCTCATTTGACACATATGCATATGCTTCGTAGCTAAAGACACGAATATGTCTTAGAGAGGGCTTCTTACTAGGCCATGCTTCCATAGGTGTTTTGTCAACAAGATTCAAACTAGGTGAATGATTAATCAAGTAACATGTTGTAGCCATAGCCTCAGCCCATAATTTCTTCTCCAGATCAGCATTGCTCAACATACTTCTTGCTCTTTCCATCAGTTTCCTATTTAACAGGTCTCAACAACTCCATTTTGTTGTGGAGTATAAGGCATAGTTTTATGCCTTTTGATCCCATGGCCTTTCCAATACCTTTCAAAATCCGCAGAAAAAAAATCACCACCATTATCCCTCCTTAAGCATTTAATTTTCCTTCCAATCTGATTTTCTACCAAATTTTTAAACTCTTTAAATTGACTAAACACTTTTGATTTACTTTTAAGAAAGTAGACAAATGCCCTTCTCGAATAATCATCAATAAAAGAAACATAATATTTAGACTTCGATAATGAAGGGACATTCACTGGACCAAATACATCAGAGTGAACATAATCCAATACACCAGAAGACTTATGAGGACTAGAGTTAATGAAACGGTGTTGTTTCTCATAAATGCAATGTTCACAAAAATCAAACTCAAGGTTACAATCGTCAAGCCCTTCTACCAGGTTTTTATTTTTCAAGTCTTTTAAGCCTTTCTCTCCTATGTGACCGAGTCTATGATGCCACAACATAATTTTCTTTGCTGGTAGTTTCACCTCCAAAGAGTTTGCACCTAGAGGAACTTCGTTCTCCTTCTCTACACGAGTAGTGTTTTCTGACTTTACAAAGATACTATTACATTGAACAACTTGTATAGCTTGTATAGGGTACCAATTCGAGTACCCCTAGCTAGCACCATTTAGCCTCTAGTCATTTTGCAGCCACCACTCAAGAATGAAACTTGCACGCCAACATCATTTAGTTTACTAACAGAAAATAAATTTTGAGCCAGACCTGGTATATGCATTACACCATCAATTCCTTTTATTCTTCCATCAGGGAATCAAATTTTGACTCTTCATTGGCCAACAATTTCCAGAGATGAATCACTTGCTAGAAACACCTTTCCACCAACACACTTTCATACTTCATAAACCAATCTCTATGAGATGTCATGTGAAAAGATGCACCTGAGTCAATAAGCTAGACATCATCTAATGTATGAGTCACCAAGGTTGCAATGAAGGCATCTGCATCACTCTGAGAAGAATCCTTATCCGAAGAGTTGTTGTTCTTCTTCTTCTTTTTCTCCTCTTTATAATCCTTTTGGATATGACCAGTCTGCTCATAATTCCAGCATTTCGCCTTGGACTTCTTGCTAGGTAACTTAGATTTTCCCTCAGATTTAGATTTAGACTTCTTGTCTTTCTTCTTGTCTCTCTCCTTTGATCTACCCCCAACAACAAGAGCCTCCTTGTCCATCTCAGAAGATTTCCTTCGCATTTCCTCTGACAATAACGAAGCAACCACGTCTTCCATTTTAAGGGTGGTTTTTGTACTTCTAATAGCCATTACCAAATGACCCCAGGTGTTAGGTAAGGAACATAATAGAAGCATACAACGATCCTCCTCTATCTTCACACCCACAAATGCCAATTGTGCAATAATCATATTAAATGAATTCAGATGGTCTGCTACGAATGCCTCTTCTTCCATCTTCAAGGAGTATAACTTCTTCCTCAGGAATAACTTATTCACCATAGAATTTCCCTGATAAATATTACCAAGTTTCTTCCATAATGAAGATGTAGTTTTCTCCTTATGGATGTTCAAGAGAATAGAATCGGCTAGAAAAAGTCTTATCAACCCTCTAGCTTTTCTATCTATGATGTCCCAATCTTCTTGTTTCATTCCTGATGGTTTTGTCCCCATAACAATAATCCAAAGATCTCTATCCACCAATAGGTCTTCCATTTTGAGTTTCCACAACTCAAAATTGTTGCCATTAAAATTTTCAATTTCTATTTTTCCCAATGTGCTTGCCATCTCAATTTGTAATCAAGACAACCAGTTTTTCTTTACAAGACTCCCACTGGACAAGACTAGCACAAAAAAACTCGACTCACCCACAAGGATAATGCAACTGGCCAGGCTCTGATACCACTTGTAAGGAAAGCAAGATGCAAAATTTCCTTCCAAATTCCAATCTTACAGGAGAAACAATGTAGATGGTACTTTTAATTTCAATTACAAATATAGTTCATTTAAGAAACGCATACACAAGAATAGATAGATAAATCCACACATAGAATTAAACACCAAATTTACATGGGAAAACCCTTACGAGAGAAAAACCCACACACCAAGTAAAGTCACTTTGTATTACAGTAAACAATAATTAAACACAAAGTTCTAGACTTCACTCTCAGATGTTAATTCACAGCAACATACATTTCTTTGATCAACCTCGTACACATATTCTCAATACAGATTTGTTCTCTCACACTGTTACAATGCTCATAAACATACAATGCAGAACATTAACTAATTGACTGAACACATCACAATATAGAGTGATTCAATATATATTATCGTCAACCAACCATGGCCGCTTCGGTTCCAAAAAACCAACCGTCTCAATTGTATCGACATTGAATCCATTCAATTTCCAAATCAACCGTCAACCAACCATCAATAGTTAGTAACCATCGCTTTCCAACTTGGAAATATTTGGCTCCACCACGACACATGTGTGAAGCCTGCACACTCTGCAAGAGTCACTCAAGACCCACCACAAGAGGTGCAGGGCTAGTGGGCACCGTTAGATTTAATCTTAATCAATCGTTGATCAAGCCGACAGATGTCAACCACTTAAACAATTCCACTCACTCCACAAAAGTTTGCCGGTCTTCATCACAAAGCAGTGCAGAGTAAACTTACACCATTGGATTAGATCTTATCACATGTGACTGTTGATTAACATCATATTATATTATATGACCGTGGTCCCACTGCCTCCATTATTCACCATGAGTTATCGAGCTAACAAGTGTCCACTGTTGAGTCAATCCATACAAAGTCGCTATGTCGCCCAAAATCCTAACTTCACAACCTCTATTATAGGTTATGAATTTCTCAAAACCCGTGACATAGAGGAAAAATACGCCAAGTTCTAAGGTTGCAAGCCAACAAGTTGAGGCACATTTTCCAACAAAAAATAGGGGCATGGTCTTGGCTTTTGTGTGCTTTATTTTCATGGATGTCTCATGTTGTTCCCACCAAGATCCTTTGCAACCTTGTGTTATGTTGGGGCATTCCTTCTATTTCTGGTTTTTTAGCATTGTACCCACCTAAGTCCTTAGCGGCTTTGTGAGATGTTGGATTAACCTTTTTAATTTATCGAGCCAATCCTATGCATGTGATATGACATCACCTTGGCTCCTCATACTCTAGTGCATAGTATCTGGTGCTATATCAAATTAAGTGCTCACTACATGGAAGTTTTAATTCAGTGCTCCATATCCCCCCATCCATTTATCCTACATATTTCTAATTTATTCATGTACTTCATCCCTTTCCCCCATATATCTATCCTATATATTTTAATCACTCCACTTAATCCTGGATTTGTGTACACTTGAATCCTCATCCACCCTTTCATCTATCCTCTCATATTCTTCTCGTAATAAATATATGCATCTCATCTATCCTAATTATTTCATAATCATTCCATTATCCCTTCACCCCTTTTAGGCTAATATAGATTTGTTAGTCTAAGCTTATTTTCATTGATCCTAATCATTTCATCCTCCCTTCAATCCTTTTAGGCTAATATAGATTTGTTAGTCTAAGCATCTTTTTCTCCACCATCTCCATCTATTTCATCAATCCCATTTCTTTTAGCAATCCCAAATCACAAGTAAATAATCATTCATGCAATCTAGCATAAATTATTCAATTGCATCCTTGGTCTTGTTCCTAGCCTTACTACAAGCCTTAATTTAAATCCAATCATCATCAAGATGTATCCTTCTCAATCCTTGTGTTGTTTCGGGATATATCATTCCCATGTATCAACAACACTCCAATCATCATCATCGGGAAGTATGCTTCCCAATTCTTTTGTAGTTTCGAGATATATTGATGTATTCCCACATCAACAACACTCCAATCATAATCATTGAGATGTATCCTTCCCAATCCTTTGTGTTATTTTGGGATATATCATTCCCACATCAACAACACTCCATCCATCATCAATCAATCTTGGCTTTTAGCTTGATTGCCAGGGCAACACCATATTTTGTCTTTGAATCCTTTTGTGCTTGCTTGCTTGCAACATCCTCCATCCATTATCTCTTTATCTTGGTTTGTCCCGCATTGTATCCCTCACTTTGCATCATCTTCCTCATTTATCCTTGCATCATCTCTTCCATTTCGAGAGCACGCCTGTTTCCTCCCAAACTCACCTATCCTCTCGAGGGGGCATCCTCAATCCTAATCCTCATCTTCACTCCCATCATCTTTCTTCCTAAACACTCATTTAAATGACTAGAGAATCTTCCCATATCTAACCATCTTCTTCCTAGGGCTATGTTTTAATAATCTTCTTTGAACTAATGTTGAAATGTGTGGAAAGGTGTCTCCTTAAAGAATAAGGGGTGTTTTCTTTATTTGTACCTTTCCCTAAGGCATTTCATTAGGAAAAAGATCACAACATGTGTAAAGATCGACTTTCAACCTCAATGGCAAGTCAATCAAACTTGTATATCAGTCCTTAAGACAATAAGATAGATCTAAAACCAAATTAAAATGATATGCAATGCTTAAAATAAATGAACAATAAGACCTAGAACATGAAATGCAAATTCTCAAAAGTACAAAAACTGAAACCACGGTTTGTAGGAAGATCTGAGAAGGGTAAGGACACATTTACCAATCACCAAAAGTAGGTTTTGAGCTCTACTGAAGGACATGTTCATCCTAGGGTGAATGGGTCTTGGTTAGGGCTTCTAAAAATACTTTTGATAGTCCTCTAAGGTAGGATCTTAGCTTTTGTTTTGCACAGGTTCCACTGTCAGAAAGTCAAAAATAAATTTTGAATCTAAGTTTCTATGGCTTGACAACAATGATGTCAACTTATGCAAGAACGCAAAATTTCTCTTTAAGATCACTCCAAGGAACTTGATCTTGCTTTTCTTGATGGATTTGATTACTTGAAAATGCTTGGATGCTTTAGGATCAACAATGCATATTAGCCTTCACAAGATGACATGAACACACATAAGCTTGAACATGATGTTAGGATCTTGAATTGCTACAACAAATGACTAATAAATCTGCTCTTGAATGCTCTTAACAATAATATTCTCCCTTAGATATATTTGATCATGCGTGTTAGATTTGAATTGATAAAAAGACTAAGTATTTATAGGTGTTTATCTAATTTCCCAAAAATTAGATTCCAAAAGCCAAAAATTACATATTGAATTTGAATCATTTTAAAATACCGCCAAAAACATATTTAAAAATGGTTCCTATGACTTAAAGGGGACCCATTCGGGTCTTGGCCTATAAGTCCAGGACATTCACATTCCATGGTAATTAAAATATTAATTGCATTAATTAAATGTCGGTTTCCCTTTTGGAAAATAGAAAAAATAAGGCCTTAGAATGCATAATTTGGCAAATTAGAAGCTTGATTAAGTTCAATAAATTAAGGGACCCAAACAAAGTGTGAAATTGTAAAGGGTATACAATTTCCTACATTATAGATACTACTTCGTAACACCATCTCAAAGAGGGGAAAAATGTAGACAACGCAAAAATCACCACTTTTGTTTGGTCAATTTACCCCAAATTCAACCAATTTCATATCATCTATATTAATTAAATAATATCCTATTATTTAATTAATATTCAATTATATCAACCTTCATTGTGATACATTTCTTCTATTATCCCTAAATCCTAGCCTAAAGTAAATAATTACCTTTAATTATTTATCCCATCTCTTATCCCTTTTCTCAAATTAAATACATTATTTATAAATATTTAAATCCCCCTTTTCACAACTAAAAAATAATTTAATTCCTATTTTCCTCTTATCTCTCCCACTTGCCCTCTAATCTTAATCACCTACCCTACCCCCTAATCATGTGCACATAAATCTCCCCTCACCCACCTTGTCCTTTCTCTCATCAATTTTTTCCTTTTAAAAAAGATCCCATGTCCTTGGGCACATGGGTCAGCACATGGGTCTTGCTTCCAAAAGTAACCAAAAGAAAATTTTAATTCTTTTATTCTTTTATCTCTTCTCAGTTTGGAGTGTGAGGATTATGACAAATCTTCCAAAGTACCTCCAAGGTACCATCTTCTTCACATCACAACTCATGGTACCACTTGGCACCATCCCATGAGGTGAGATGTCTCAACCATCCTCCACCTTTGATCTTCAACTTGTAATCTTGACCCTCCATCCAAAATCCAAAAATCTATAAAAATCCAACCCTTAGCCATTATCATCTCTCTCTATTCTCTCTCTCCCTCACACTCATTCTATCATTGGAGCAACATTATGTTGCAAAATTTGCAAGCACATATCTAACCAGCCATAAGCATAACCACCATTTCATGGTGCAACAAGGGTTAATTTGGTGAAATCATTTATGTTTTCATTATGTTTTGTTAACTCTTATGCCTAATATGAGTGTTTGTTTGATCTTTGTATTGCTTGGTTTCTATTGTTTAAATCATTCACATTGACATGATTTTCATGCACACAATACTAGTAGGCTTATAGTCATGCATATTAAACCTTTTGCAAAATGGTATCAACATACTTTAACTTAACCAAAACTTTCTATGACCTTGATCTATTGATCTCCATCCCAAGAATATATGTTGCAGCCCCCAAGTCCTTCAAATCAAATGTACCAGAAAACTGTGTCTTAAGCTCACTAATCATCACCTTGTTATTACCAATAAACAACATATCATCAACATACAAGACAATAATTAAAATTTTTATACTCCTATTATATTATAAGTAAGCAATATAATATCTTTCTTGATTTATTAATTTAAAAGATTCATTCAATATTTCAAATATCAATATAATACAATATAACTTGAATTAATCTTATTAAAATTACAAATAAAAAAACTACACAAAATATAAAACATAACTACTTCAAAATTACAAAAAGTTATATTTCATTATTAATTTTACTACTTATATTAAATCAAATAATTAACTATCCATATATCATTAAAGTGCAATTGCAACTTTAATTTCAGTTCATATTTAAAATATTAATAAATCATAATTATCCACTATTGAAAGTTCACCATATAAATGCCGAACAGGAAAGTGACTGGGAACACGCTAATAGTGTGTAATGCTAATGTGGGGTGAATCAGATTTCCAAGTTTCCAACGACCTTTTGAGGGAGGTGCGAGGAAAGAGGGAGAGGAGTGCTCAGAATATTCCATCCCCACGAGATGGATCAGTGACCGGTGGGTACCACCTGTCTGCTGGAAACTTCCCCTGGGCCCGCATATACGGACTAGTCACGTCACAGATGCGATAAATTCTAGTGTACTGCCAAGAAACGAAGAAAATTGATAGTGCAGTAGGCAGGCTGCTGTCTGGGTTTTGCAGGCGAAAACTGGAGTAGGAAAGCGCAACTTTCACGCTATAATTGCTGTCATACCGTGGAAAGTGCGGGAGTCAGTCCTCCCCATTACCCAGCCCTGTCTGCCCGTGAACAAGCGCCGTATTCGCAGAGGATTCTTCGTTTTTCAAAATATCGAATCAATTCAATCGGGCGATGTCACATAAAGGAGATAAGATATTAGAATAGCCGTTGGATTGCATTAACTGGTGCAGATATCCAGAAAATTTGAACAAGAAGCACGCATATTGTAGTAGATAAGGGGTAGCTGCACTGACGCAATATTCCATCACAGGCAATGGGATTGAAGAGTATCTTTAGAGCATGTGGGGTTTTACCGTTGCCATAGAGAAATGATAAGAATTCAAACAAAAGATCAGATGAGTATTTTGGCGTGCAGGTCCCAGGCTCTTAAGTGAATGGGACCTACCCTAGAGATATGAATAAATAAATACATGTGGCAGAGCATGTAGTAATAATGCTTGCAGAGTTACTGCAGTTAGTACTGCCGTTCCTCATTCATGGCGGCCATTGCAGCTTCTTGCTATGGCTGGGCTAGTTTTTTCGCTTTGGCTTTGCTGGTGAACGGATGCAGAGGTGAGAATGGGGTAGCTAAAGAAGCAGACAAAGTGACAAGCCTGCCGGGCCAACCGCCAGTAGACTTTGCCCAGTATGCTGGATATGTGGCTATTAATGAGGAGAAGGCTCTATTTTACTGGTTCTTCGAAGCCGCCACAAATCCATCAAAAAGGCCTCTTGTTCTTTGGTTGAATGGAGGTACCTCATCTTATTGATTTTTCCGTTTTCGCTCATTGGAACAGCTCTAATTAATTTATTTACTGATAGTCAATGTAAAATGAGCTAATCGGGGTTCTTATCTTTAAAACTGATTTGGGGCTATTGTAACCCTTGCAGGACCTGGCTGCTCATCCGTTGGCTACGGTGCGTCGTTGGAATTGGGGCCATTTAAAGTACAGAAGAACGTACCATCGCTGCGTTTAAACCCATATTCTTGGAACAAAGGTTAGTAATCATTTCTCATTCCATTTCATTTTTCAGTGGAGGAAGACTTCACTTCAGTATTTGAGTTTTTTTTTTTTTTTTTTTCTGTCTGTGGACGAATTCTTAGAACAAAGGTTACCGGTGGATGTTTAAAATGTATTCCTTTGAAAATTAGCTCCTTTCTTTTGGTATATTTGCTATTCATCCTTGATTTCCGAGTATGATATCCCTGTGCTGCATTTAGATTTCTCCTACCCTGTTTTGGCTGTCATTTCTTCGCAATTTTTCGGAAAAATAAAACTTTCGCTGTTAAAACTTGATCGATCTTCGTATGATTATGGATTTTAATTTTTTTTCCGATTCAGTAAATTGTTTACTTTTCCAAAGTTGTATCAGACTTCGTAGGTCAAACTATCTCTGCAAACCTTTAAAATCAAATGTTTAACAAGATTCAAATTACTTCAGAAAATGCCATTTTGAAGCCAGCCTCAGTATGATCATTAGGCTGATTTTTGCAGAGGCAAACATGCTATTTTTGGAGGCACCTGTTGGAGTTGGCTTTTCCTACACAAACAAGTCCTCTAATTTAAAGGAACTTGGGGACAAAATTACGGGTATAAAGATTTGCAGTCATTTTGTATTTACAGGAAATCTTTGTGTTCAAAAAAATTATATTAACTGTTTTTTATGTGCTTGGATTTGCAGCTGAGGATTCCTATTCATTTCTTGTCAATTGGTTCCAAAGGTTTCCAGAGTATAAATCTCGTGAGTTTTACATTGCTGGCGAAAGCTATGCAGGTAAGATAAAGCTCTTAGATTATTCTAACAATTTTATTTTCTTATGTATATTTTTTATGTTTAGTAGTGTGGATGGGATCATTCTTACTAGTTGATTGGGAGTGGGAAAAAAATTGTATATTATAAGTGTTTTCTATTTTTGTTCTTAAAGTATTTATGTTTAGTTTTTGTATGATTTTATGTAATGTGTAAAACTGCTTTTGTTATGTCTACTTAAAATCACACATGTATAAGGGTTTGATTCATTATTATATTGGAGAATGATTGAGCTTTTGCCACAGTGAATTTTATTACTATGTTGGGTTTTTAAGTCCAGAAGATTTTTCCTATTCTAAAATGAGACACACCTAAACCAAAGATGGACTGGTCACCAAGAGAGTTGGTAGTTCAGTTGGTGTTTCTCATGCAAAGTACCATCTCTAAATGATAAGCTAGCTTGAAATAATAATATTCTTCCAACCTTTGGTGCCACCAACATCGAATACGTTATATCACAAAACCTCTAATATGTTGAATTTATTTTGCAGCAAATTTTGACTATTATATTTCAACACCTCCCAATACATCAACGATAACGTCTGGCAATAAAATTGTAAGCAATGTATGCTCTATTATCAGAAACACTTTGCTCTCACATGTGGGCATTTCTTTCTTCTTTGCAAACCTATTTCTCCTTCCCTCCAAGACCTTTCATGTGTGTATTGTGGATAGTTGAATAAGTCTTGATTCACAATTGATTGGTATTTTTTCTTATGGATAATTCAATCTGTCAATTCACAAGAAGGGTGGTCTACTTGTGAATAGGTATGTCTCAATTCACATATATTGTTAGTCAATCAAGACGTTTGCCTAGACATAAGCAGTTTGGAGTATTCTTAGGAGAGTTGGTGGTCAATCATGACATTTTCCTAGGAATGAGTAGTTTGGGGTGTTTTGGATGAGAAAGGAGATTTAGTGGAGATTCTTCTGCTAGTTTCTACTTAGGCTACTGTAGTTAGTTCATATTTCAGTGCTGTTTTTGTTTTTTGTAATGTAAATCTTAATGGAGGTGTTGGAAAGCTAAGATTCACATATATTAATAAAATTATTCAGTGTTAATATTAAAATGTTTATTTAATTTCATGTTAGTTATGCGAGTTAGTTTCCTTGTAAGGAAGTTTTGGAGAAGTTGTATGAGAAGACAATGTTTTATAAACATTTGCATAATACATTGTAAAAATCATGAATGAGTATTAATTATATTAATATATTTTGATTTTTTGTTAGAACAGTATAATATAATTTTCACAATATTTATGAC
>VDFB02086081.1:392229526-392340163 GCA_007258455.2 Sequoia sempervirens
GGCTGATTTTTGCAGAGGCAAACATGCTATTTTTGGAGGCACCTGTTGGAGTTGGCTTTTCCTACACAAACAAGTCCTCTGATTTAAAGGAACTTGGGGACAAAATTACGGGTATAAAGATTTGCAGTCATTTTGTATTTACAGGAAATCTTTGTGTTCAAAAAAATTATATAAACTGTTTTTTATGTGCTTGGATTTGCAGCTGAGGATTCCTATTCATTTCTTGTCAATTGGTTCCAAAGGTTTCCAGAGTATAAATCTCGTGAGTTTTACATTGCTGGCGAAAGTTATGCAGGTAAGATAAAGCTCTTAGATTATTCTAACAATTTTATCTTCTTATGTATATTTTTTATGTTTAGTAGTGTGGATGGGATCATTCTTATTAGTTGATTGGGAGTGGGAAAAGAATTGTATATTATAAGTGTTTTCTATTTTTGTTCTTAAAGTATTCATGTTTAGTTTTTGTATGATTTTATGTAATGTGTAAAACTGCTTTCGTTATGTCTACTTAAAATCACACATGCACAAGGGTTTGATTCATTATTGAAGTATTTAAACAATCCCAGCAAAGAAAACAAAACAATAAACACTTACAGCAGAGCAATATTTCACAAAAAACATATCTTATATTTTATTCTTCATAGCATACTGTATATATCTTTACAAAATTGCTGTTTATAATAGCACATACCAAAAAGAGTTCGCAGTCTCATATAGGCACCTGCTAAAAGAGTAACTAAAAAGACAGAGTTTATTCCTCTGTTGCAAAACAGAACGCATAACAGTATAAAGAAGTTTCTTAAAAACATTGAAATAGAAATAGAAATTGCTTAGATCAACTGGCGCTGGCTTAACTATGTTACCAACATACTCCCCCTTGATGCGGAGAGGAGTTACAATATGATCTTGGAGCATCAAAAACTGAGCCTTTGCCACTGCTTTTGTAAAAATGTCAGCAAGCTGCTCTGTAGTCTTTATGTACCTGAGTTCTACCTCCTCCTTTTGCACCAAATCTCGAATAAAATGGTATTTTAGATCAAAGTGTTTAGTTCTGCTATGATGCACTGGATTTTTGGCTAACTTTATGGTGCTCATATTATCACAATATATCACTGTAGGTTGAACTTGCCTATCTCCAATCTCTGCAAGAACTTTCGTGAGCCACAATGCTTGAGTACCTGCAGATGTGACTGCAACATATTCAGCCTCCGTGGAAGAAAGAGAAACAATGCTTTGCTTCTTTGAACTCCATGAAACTAAACCAGAACCAAAAGTAAAACAATGACCAGAAGTAGATTTTCGGTCATCCACACTACCTCCCCAATCAGAATCACTGAAACCAACTAGATTAAAACTTTTAGAACTGTAGTAATGAATGCCAAAATTCAAAGTTCCTTTCACATACCGTAAAATTCTTTTTGCAGCATTCTAATAGTCTCTTGACGTGCAACAGGTGCAAATGTTTCTTCATAATCTATGCCATACCTCTGAGTAAATCCTTTAGCAACTAATCTTGCTTTGTATCTTTCAACACTTCCATCACTATGGTACTTAGTCTTGTAGATCCATTTTGTGCCAATCTTTTTCTTATCATGAGGAAGCTCTATAAGCTCCCAAGTACCATTCCTATTAATAGAATCCATCTCTTGTTGCATAGCTTGCACCCACACTTTATTAGTACATGCATCCTTATAACATGATGGTTCAAAATCAGATTCTGAAAACAATGCAAAATGTACTATCTCACCTCTAAAGTACCATTCCTATTAATAGAATCCATCTCTTGTTGCATAGCTTGCACCCACACTTTATTAGTACATGCATCCTTATAACATGATGGTTCAAAATCAGATTCTGAAAACAATGCAAAATGTACTATCTCACCTCTAGGATTGTTCTCATGAGATTGAACAACACTTCTTTCATAAATATCAGCTAAGCTTCTGACCTTTCTATTAGGACTTGGGCTTGATGTTGGGCTTGTACTTGAACTCGAAGCAGTAGAAGGGGGGCTGCTTGGTGGATGTGTAGCACTTGGAATTGAAGTATTAGATGGCTGTCCATGATCAATATCAGCAATAATACCACCACTCAGAACAGATTTATACTTCTCAACATGGTCTTTTTGATGACCATAAACTCCCCCTTCATCAAAAATCACATCTCTTGAAACAAGAATGCTATTAGTGTGAGGATCATACAATCTATAAGCTTTACTTTGTTCACTATACCCAACAAAAATACAAGGCTCACTTTTGGAATCCAATTTTTTTCTGTTTTGATCAGCAACATGTACGTAGGCTAAACAACCAAAAACTCTTAAATGAGTAACATTAGGCTTCTTTGCATACCATGCTTCATAAGGAGTTGTCATTGCAAGTGCTCTAGTGGGACTCTGGTTGAGAATGTACACTGCTATAGCAACTGCATCACCCCAGAAAGAATTGTCCAAACCTTTAGTTTGTAACATACTCCTTGCCATTTCCACCACTGTACGATTTTTCCTTTCAGCTACCCCATTCTGTTGAGGTGTATAGGCAGTGGTGAGTTGTCTTCTTATGCCATTCAAGTCACAAAAACTCTTAAAATCTCTTGAGCAAAATTCTCCACCACGATCAGTCCTTAAGCATTTGATGTTACAACCTTTCTCATTTTCAACAAGAGCTTTGAACCTTTTAAAGGTATCAAAGGCTTCATCTTTGGCCTTCAAAAAATAAACCCAACAATGACGTGAGTAATCATCAATGAAAGTAATAAAGTATGATGACTTAACCAAACTCTTGGTCTGTATAGGACCACAAATATCTGAATGGATCAATTGAAGTGGGTAATGGGCCCTCCATGCTTTGTTTTTAGGAAAAGATTCTCTTGCATGTTTGCCTTTAACACACCCTTCACAAGGTTCTTTGTATTCTTGAACCTTAGGCAACCCATAAACCAAAGCTTTTGATGTAAGAAACTTCAAGCTTTGAAAATTCAAATGACCATACCTTAGATGCCACAGCCAACTTTTGTCCTCATATACCATGTTGGAAAAATGGTTGCTATGTTCACCAAACTTCAATGGGAACATCCTGTTCGTTGACATAGGCACTTCTGTAACAACACGATTGCCTTGATTTTTGTCATAAATTGTACATTTCTGATTTTCAAACACAACCTTATAGTTCTTTTCACACAACTGTCCAACACTTAATAAATTGTGCTTCAATTGTGGAGTATAAAAAATGTCTTGAACACATTTCATACCTTCCTTCGTAGGGACATCCATGGCTCCTTTTGCTGTAACCTCCAAAGTTTTATCATCACCGAGTATAATATTGGATTTAAAACTCTCATCAATTTTAGAAAACAACTCTTTATTACCAGACATGTGATTAGAGCACCCTGAATCTAAATACCAAACATCTTTCATATCATTATCAGCTTTGCCATAGGATAAAAACAAATTACTTGAGGAAGCCTCTTCACTCTTTTGAGCATAATTGGCATTTCTATTGTTGTTACCTGACTTCAATCTACAATCTCTTTCAAAATGACCATACCTGTTACAATGGTAACATTGAATATTCCTCTTATCAAATCTGCCTCTGCCTCTTCCTCCTTGACCACCTCTTCTTCCTCTATTTCCTCTTGAAATTTTTTGATTTTGACCTCTACCTTGGCCTTGATTGCTCTTGGAGCTGCTGCTTGCATCTTCATTCTTTGAAATCTGCACTTTAGATGAAAAAGCTTTCTCATTAACATCTACATATGAATCTCTCAATCTTTCCTCATGTGACATAAGAGATCCAACAAGGTGAAGTGGAAAAATCTTTGCTCTCTTCAATGATGATGGCAACATTGTTCCATCTTGGTGTGAGAGATCTCAACACCTTTTTAACCACAACTTCTTTGCTCATAATTTCACCCAAAGCAGCCATTTTGTTGACCACATCTTTTACCCTTACACAATAATCACTCACATTCTCTGTTTCATGCATTTTTAAATTCTCAAACTCCCTTTTCAAGGTTTGTAGCTTGACAACTTTGATCTGATCACTGCCTTGGTAAGCTTCCTTTAGAGTCTTCCAAGCATCCTTAGCTGTCTTTGCATCTGAAATTCTAGGAAACAAGCTCTTATCAAGAGCAATTTGAATGTGAAATAATGCCTGTGCATTCTTCTTCTTTGCTTCCTTCTTAGCTGTTTGATCATTAGCTGAAAGTGCACTCCAATCTTGAGGCTCTTCATACCCTGTTTCTACAATTTCCCACATATCTTTTCCTATTAAAAAAGTCATCATTTTTATACTCCAGTAATCATAATCACTCCCGTTGAATTCTGGGATTGGAAAAGCATTAATGTTTGACATTTTAATCAAAACTTCCTGCTCTGATACCAAAATGAAGTATTTAAACAATCCCAGCAAAGAAAACAAAACAATAAACACTTACAGCAGAGCAATATTTCACAAAAAACATATTTTATATTTTATTCTTCATAGCATACTGTATATATCTTTACAAAATTGCTGTTTATAACAGCACATACCAGAAAGAGTTCGCAGTCTCATATAGGCACCTGCTAAAAGAGTAACTAAAAAGACACAGTTTATTCCTCTGTTGCAAAACAGAACGCATAACAGTATAAAGAAGTTTCTTAAAAACATTGAAATAGAAATAGAAATTGCTTAGATCAACTGGCGCTGGCTTAACTATGTTACCAACAATTATTATATTGGAGAATGATTGAGCTTTTGCCACAGTGAATTTTCTTACTATGTTGGGTTTTTTACTCCAGAAGATTTTTCCTATTGTAAAATGAGACACCTAAACTAAAGATGGACTGGTCACCAAGAGAGTTGGTAGTTCAGTTGGTGTTTCTCATGCAAAGTACCATCTCTAAATGATAAGCTAGCTTGAAATAATAATATTCTTCCAACCTTTGGTGCCACCAACATCGAATACGTTATATCACAAAACCTCTAATACGTTGAATTTATTTTGCAGCAAATTTTGACTATTATATTTCAACACCTCCCAATACATCAACGATAACGTCTGGCAATAAAATTGTAAGCAATGTATGCTCTATTATAAGAAACACTTTGCTCTCACATGTGGGCATTTCTTTCTTCTTTGCAAGCCTATTTCTCCTTCCCTCCAAGACCTTCCATGTGTGCATTGTGGATAGTTTAGTATGTCTCGATCCCCAAAAGGAGGAGTGTTCCTGTGGATTGTTGAATGAGTCTTGATTCATAATTTATTGGTGTTTTTTCTTATGGCTAATTCAATGTGTCAATTCACAAGAAGGGTGGTTTACATGTGAACAGTTAGGTATGTCTCAATTCACATATATTGTTAGCCAATCAAGACATTTGCCTAGACATGAGCAGTTTGGAGTATTCAAAGGAGACTTGGTGGCCAATCATGTCATTTTCCTAGGAATGAGTAGTTTGGGGTGTTTTGGATGAGAAAGGAGATTTGGTGGAGATTTTTCTGCTAGTTTCTACTTAGGCTACTATAGTTAGTTCATATTTCAGTGATTTTGTTTTGTTTTTTTTTTTTTTTCAATTTTTTTTGTAATGTAAATCTTAATGGAGCTGTTGGAAAGCTAACATTCACATATTTTAATAAAATTACTCGGTGTTAATATAATTTATTTGATTTCATGTTAGTTGTGTCGAGTTAGATTCCTTATAAGATAGTTTTGGGAAAGTTGTATGAGAATGCAATGTTTTTATAAACATTTGTATAACACATTGTAAAAATCCTGAATGAATATTAATAATATTAATATATTTTTATTTTTTTAAGAACATTTTAATATAATTTTCACAATATTTATGACTGTAATAGAAACCATAACTTGTTTTAACATTCTAATTGATTGCCATTATATGCATTTTCTAAAGTTGTCTTTGTGTATTAGGTCATTATGTGCCTCAGCTTGCAGAAGTGATATATGACAGCAACAAACACACAAGCAAGGATAAGGTCATTAATTTGAAAGGTTTCATGGTGAGTCCATTATTTTATAGCAAAAATTCAATGACAACGCTGTTTAAATTTGTTATTTGAAAGCTTTGTAGCGTTGTCAATAGTCAAATATTTAATTCCACTATTGTGATGTTTTTAAGTTGAATTACAATCCGTGCTATTGGGTGTTGAAGGTAGGAAATGCAGTGATGGACGACGAGAACGACCAGAACGGTTTGGTAGATTATGCTTGGAGTCACGCAGTCATTTCAGACGAGGATCACAACAGTTTAAAGAACTGCATTTCGAAATCGGAAAACCAGTCGTCCTGCAGAATTGCTATCAGAAACTTCGCCAAAATGTACTCAGAGATCGATATTTACAGTTTGTACACTCCTGTTTGTGTGGACAAGCTTGACAGAAAACTAAGACGACTTGTGTCAGGCCCCAAGTCCCTTTCTATGCATGTAACATTCCTTGTCACTGCTCCAAAAACTTATACATTTCCTGTTAGCATTTAGAAAATCTTTTGACAATTTTCCTTTTGTTAGGACCTGTGGCACCAATTACCTTCAGGATATGATCCTTGCATGGAAGACTATGCAGAGCTATATTTTAACAGAGAGGACGTGCAAAGAGCCTTGCATGCAAACACCACAAAAGTTTCTTATCCCTGGACGCTCTGCAGGTAAAACTTTATTTGCGAGTCATTTCTCTAATTGTTAGTTTTTTAATATTACCTCTCTTCTCTGACTTTTCCAATTGTGCAGTGAGGTGATCAATTGGAACGATTCTCCTTCCTCTGTTTTGCCCATATACAGAAAGCTCATTAAAGGCGGTTTACGCATATGGGTGTACAGGTAGGGCTTACGAAGGAAATTTAAACCAGTTTAGTGTATCTTCTTTTTAAAAGGATAGATAAAGAAAGTTGTTATCTTCTTTTGCAAACATCTGTACGACAGAGCAGGTTACAACAAGCAATTATACATCATTAGTTTATAATTATGTTGAGTATATTTCTCAGGTCTTTAGTTTATATATCATCTACGTCATTATTATCATTATTTTAAGCAGTTTAGCTTAACATTCACATCAAATCTATATTCTATTAAAGCTTCATTTAAATATATCTGATCATTTGTCTGCTATCATCTAAGTTTTCCCGCTACGCTTTTGTGTGGATTTTATCATCAGAGCCAACTTAGGTCAGCTACATCAACCCAACCATTGGTTCAATAAAATTAGTTATCAAGAAAAGGAATATTAAACCTGCCCTGGAAGCATCAGGCTTTCCTTAGCCCAAGCCATCCTTCTGATTCTTCTTCTTGATAGCTATTTCTAAGTCATTCATCTGATACTCTGTGTAAATGATCAAAATGATATTTTAATCCTCTGGCTATTTTTTTATCTATTATTTTGTTTCTACAGTCGAATTACCAATATTGTGTAATAACTTAGAATCCTTTAGCTAGCTATTTTTTCCATTAGGGAAATGTTTCTTTCCATTACCATTGCCCCAGGCGCCATATAACCTTGTATATCGTAAGCATGTTTCCAAGGAATTGAACTCAAAGCTCTCCACTGGTGTATAGAGCCTAACACACACCCTCAGCCACACCATTGAACCTGAAGAATCCTGCCATTAATACTATACATATTTATCAGTAGCACTAGTTGGTATCTTATAAAAAACAATAAATCAAAAAGCGTATTTCAAATTACTAGATTAAAGTTGATTTTGATGTTTTGGAAAAGTAAAAGCAGCCTCTACTTCCACTGAATAAATCCCTCTTGCAGCGGTGATACCGATGGGCGGGTTCCAGTAACTTCAACCCGGTATAGTCTGAATGCTCTGGGGCTCAAGATAAAAGAAGAATGGAGCGCTTGGTTCTGCAGCCAGCAGGTCGAGCTCTAGCTCTTTCTCTAAATCTAAATCTAGTCTGCATGCATTATTTCTAAAAACAGATATTGACCTAGTTATCCTTCCAGGTGGGAGGATGGACTGTTGATTACGAAGGGCTTAAATTTCTGACATTCAGAGGAGCAGGGCACCAAGTGCCCTCTTTCACTCCCAAACGAGCTCTCAGAGTTTTCAACCATTTCCTCTCAGGCATGCCTTTGCCCAAATCAAGATCTGCTAGCTAGCGATGAGACATAGCCGATGCTGTCATGCCCTTTGACTACACTTTTTCTATCTATGTAATTAGAGGTAGTGTTTATGGTAGCCTAGTTATTTTCATTGCTATTCATTTAACGAGCTAAATTTGTAAAATTGTAGAAGGGGTTGCATTGGCCCGGGAATCGGGATCCCTTCATTAGGAATAAACTGTAAGAGCTCCACTGGCTTTAGATGAATTCCGAAAAGGCAGCGTTACAAGGAAAAACTAATAAAAGAAGTTTCTATCATATTCTTCAATCTGATGGAATCTGTGCAAAATATTTGGTTTGATTTTGCTGAACATCTTTCTCCAGTTGATTGCAATCGATTACAGCTCATCGGATGGAAGCTTCTGAACATTACAATTTTCTTTCCTTTTCTTTCCAGGAACCATCAAATTGGTAAGGATTGAGGAGAAAATGTGGTTTTTTTTAACGTTAAATTGTTCAATGGTTAAATTTAAATTTTAGTGAATAAAAATAGTATAATTATTCATCACATTTACACGTCAATTAAGTTCTCTGGTGTTCGATTTCCGTATATTTGAATTTCCTCGTTTTGTCAAAAAATTTAGTCCACGTGGTCCCACAGGTTAAAGCTTTTGAGTACAGACAATGCCCTACGAAAAAGGGTTAGCATTGTTCAAATTACTCCATGTGGATTGAATGAATGAAAGATTTTAATGACGTCCACGAGACTAAACAGTCTATGGGACTGAGACATTCAACAACTTAGTTTGTCTCCAAACTCTTCTCCAGATCAGATCGCCTGCTATTAATTTTGACTAGGAGGCTAGCCGTCTGATTTATCTTATCCTCCTCAAATAACTGCTGCATATTGCCCACATCTGAAATACTTGAGTACTGATTACGGATATTTTTGTATGCTGTGCATTCCATGACGAAGTGCCACTCCGTTTCCACCACTCCCTTATTACAAAATAAGCACGTTTTTTCTTCCCAAGTTTCCTTAGGTGTCTTCCACCTACCAGTCTCACATCTAAGATGGTGGGGCCCCGTTCTCAATTGAGCAATTAATAGCCTCGCTTTCCCTTTAATAGTTGCACCTAAATATGGTTTTTCACCATGTTCCTTAGCTGGGTTAAACTCTTTGATGTAGTATGCTTTTTTTCGTCCGATCTGATTTGACCACATGGTAGTCCTGAATTTTTCCTTCACATAGATTTTTATTTCACTGTTGGTGTCAGGACACTCATGTAATTTGATGTTCCACTTGTTCAGCCACTTGATGTTCTGTTTCATCCATGTTTTCTTTCTTCGGACTAGAATCTCCTCCATAACCGTTTTGGGCCACCGGTGGTTATCCATGTTTTCGACCTTTTTTAGATAACTTAACAACTGGGTTATCGCTGAAGCTTCCAAAGGAAAAGCTCCCGCCTCAGCTAGCAGAATTTCATAAGGAACAGTAGCTTTAACTTTGAGATTATTTGTTATTAGGTGTTTCTGGATTCTTTCTATCTGTCTCCAACTGCACTTTGATGTGTTGCTTCCCCACACTTCGCACCCATAAAGCACAACCAGCGTGACAAGTAAACCAAAAAGGGTTTTCTTGGTTTTCCAATCCCAAAGTTCAGCTTTTCTACACCTATTTTGGAGCAAATAATAGGCTTTCCAACCTCCCTGTATCCTTTTCGTTCTACAAGTAAAAACTTCAGCAAATAATATTGGATTTACACAATATTCGATTTGGTGGCTGCCCATGGTAACTTACGCTAACTAGTTAAAAACAAAAGTAATTGCGCCGACTGGTTCATACCACTTTCGTTACAAATCCAACTACAATATGGGAAACATACCACTAGCCGTCAAGGCTAACTTCGCACATTCGTGCGGAATGTAAAATAGGTCCGATTTCAAATTATTTTTGGGGTGCTCTTTGTAACCGAGTTAGGACCTTAAAAAGGAAAAAATGGCTTCTGGGTATTTTAAACATGCCTTGTGGAACCCATAAAGCGAAAGGTGGTCAAAAAGGGGTTTTTTTAACCTCCGTCCCCTACATCTTTCATTATTTCGCCCATACCTGTTCATTACAAATCCAAAAAAAATTAAAAGAATGCCTATTTACAATTATCATTTCACCTATTTCAAGTTACGTTTGTATGCGGGCCCCATCAAAATATCACGTGGGTCTGCTAGGAGGTGGTCCCTTTAATCTCAACCTCATCACATTAAAATGTTATCCACGTGCTCCATATTCTTTAATCAAACCACGCATATGAGTTGACCACATGCCCCATAAGCCTTCATCAAACCACACCTACGTGTTAACCAAACCGCGGGTTGCTGGGTAGCGTTAAACCCTAAACTCATCATCTCCTACAGTTTCTTTATAGATTTTTCGTTGCTACATCCTCTCTCCCGTCGTCGACTTTTGCTTTGCGACCATGGCGATGTCCTTCAACTTCCTTCTGCTGCAGGTAACGTCTCCACCTCTCTTCACCTGCAAGATTGCTTGTTCAACAGTGGATTTTTGTTGGGTTCGACGATGTTTGAGTGTATTTTGGTGTGTTTAAAAATCATTTTTGTGTATGGCATTAAGGGTTTGACTGTAATCATTTCTAGTTACATGTGAATGGTAGAAAAATGACCCCTCGTGAATTATTCTGTCTATGGCATCGACGGTTTGACTATTATGCCTTTTTTTGACATTATTATAAGAAGTAATTACATGTAATGTGATTTAAACAGAACATTGACAGAATTTTGACCAAGTATAATCATAAAATTTATTAGGTATATAATAAGATTCTTAATCTTCAAATATTTTTTTAATTTAATCTTATATGGAGCTGCATAAAACGTCTCAACCTCTCTTCACCTACAAGATTGCTTATTCAATAGTGGGTTTTTTTTGGCGTCAACGGTGTTTGAGCGCTATGATCTCTGTTGATATTATTTTATGAACTAATCTCATGTAATGTGATATAAACATAACATTGACAAAATTTTGACCAAGAATAATCATTAAAATTAATGGGTTATTGTCAAACGACAGTATAATCAAATTATTTTTGGGTTTTTAGATTTTGCCCCAAATTATTGAGGGGCTTCAAGATACAGGTTAATGGGGTTTCAAATCCCTACATTTAAAGCATTAAAAAGATGATGGGTATACAACTATTTGTCCCTATATTATTACAAAGAGAATATAGTTACATCTCTATAGCAGGAAATAGTAGGAATTACAGAATGACTGTGAATGTTCACACACGAATCTGGGTGATAGTTAATGTGTTGCTTGGAAGGAAAATGGGTTATTGTTATTTGAACACAAAAGAAAACACCAAAATGTTTTTGCAGTATGAATCCATAGAAAAACCGGTTTATAACTAAGTAGCATGTTGACAGTGAATCTCGTGAGCTATCCCGAGTCCAATGGCTCTGTGTGGTTGCAAAACCCAAATTAATACCTTGGGATTTGCCTGCATAACCAACATATAATAGATTAGAAATGACACTAGTGGAAGAAAAATAAAGTATTCCCCTGTTAGTGGCAGTAATTGTGTTATTACTATTTTTATTGCATGTGTACACACACACATGCATAGAAGCTGCAAATGCAATCTTTACATTCATGTCATTGATGTGAGACCAAAATATTTTGCAATATCTGATACCTATCTTCAACAAATTCAACTAAACCCACTCATAGATGTTACTAGCAACATGATCATGTGAATGCCTCTTCGTCAAGGCCTAGGCCTCCCCCTTCTACATTATTAGCCTATACATAAAAAATGTCATAAGAGAAATCTTGTTTCCATTCAAAAGAGCTTGCATGTGCAAATAAATAGAAAGCATTTAACTCGCTATCATTAAACCCGACTATAACAAGTAAAATGTCAGCAAAACCCGAGAAAGGGGGCTTGCTTTTTTCATACCATCACTAGAGAATGGAACAACCCACAACTCCAAATGAAATGCATGCAAAGGCCTTGCTTGTACCATAGTAGACTCAATGCTAAGGAAAACTCATTACCAACATATCAGGTTTTTAAATTGTTGAAAATATATTTTGACACTTGAAAGAGGCAGTGGAAAGAAATTACATGCTCCCGAGTTGCTTCTTACAAAATTATATTAACATAGGCACCATTGTTATCAACCACTATTTAGTACGCATTCTATATTGAATAGAATATAGTTGAAAGAATACATTTGAAAACAATATAATTGATTACTTGAAGGCACATTCAACTTTTCATAAGGCCTTGCATACGAACCAAATTGGGTATATAGCATAAAAAGGAAAAATGTTAGAAAAAATACAAATTTCTGCCACTACGAAATTTATATTTGCTGCCGCATATGCATTCAGAAACCAGCAGGAACAAGCTTCAACAAAGAATTCTTCATGATACAAGATAAGAAATAAAAAGTGATCTTTTGTAAACAAAATATATCTAAACCTTAATTTTATATATATATATATATATATATATATATATATATATATATATATATATATATATATATATATATATATATATATATATATATATATCATTAATGCAATAATATATCATATAATCTGATAATAATACTAATATATCATTGCATTTGCATATATATATATATATATACAATAATGCCTTGTAGTGTTTCATCATATCAAGCCATGTACGGTTTCATGACATGGACCTTAACATATGTAATCTGATATAGATATATATCTAGATATAAGACTGTACACATGTAATCTGATATATATATATATATATATAATCTTATATGGATAATAAAGGTGAAAATGAGGAAGAAAACTGTGGGTGATGATGAGTATATGGCTTAAATCTACCCAACAACCCACGGTTAGGTTAACACATACATGTGGTTTGATGAAGGCTTATGGGGCACGTGGTTAACTCATACGCGTGGTTTGATGAAGGCATATGTGACACGTGGGTAACATTATAATGTGATGAGGTTGAGATTAAAGTGACCACCTCCTAGCGGACCCACGTGATATTATGATCGGGCCCACATACAAACATAACTTGAAATAGGTTAAATGATAATTGTAAATAGGCCTTTTTTCATTCAATGCACCATTGTTTGGCAAGAAAATACAAATGTGAAAGTCAATCACCACAATTCAATGCATTCAATATACACATTCGAATGATTTTATAAGAGGCAATTTCCAATGTCATTTTCATTACGAATTCTCCTATGCTTTCACTGCATATCATCTACAAAATTCACCTTCGTACATATAACAAAACAAAAAACCTATTATAATTCATATGTATGACTGAATTTATGCAAGCCACCTATTTTGTCAGTTACACCAAATATAAAATTGATTTCCTATAAGCCACGGCGGAACTCAGGTATAATTGGCCACTGCAAAATGAAATGGCATTGTTTCCCATGAAGATTCAATTTGCACATTCCAATGATTTTATAAGAGGGAATTCCCTCTATATCCTTTGCAAAATTCAGAGCTTACTAAGGCAACCTATACACATTACCTATGCACATTCCTCGTAAAAGGGAGCTTATTCATGTTGGTACACCTAGAATAACTAAATTCATGTTTTTATTTATCAGTATACCGGATTTACATTTATTTTGTCTGTTTCATTATTCAATATACTCTTTTATATTTATTTACTCAGTGTCTACATTATTTTCAGCCATACAAAATATTCAGTTTTGACTTAGCTGTTCAAATGAGCATTATCCATTATGTAATCATATCACAACATACAATATATTTATCTATTTTCTTCCACTTATTTTATGAGTTTCAATAATTAGATTACATATTTGTATATACATATACATATACATATACATGTACATGTATATGTATATGTATATGTATATGTATATGTATATGTATATGTATATGAAGGTACATATACATATACATGTATATGTATATACAAATATATATACACATGTATATGCATATGCATGTATGAATGTATATGTATATACATAGACATCTATATTTATATAGATATACATATATTTATTGAAAGTCGTGGCACAAAGTATATGCACAATACACACTGTCAAACAGATTCATGCAACGGTTGTCAATAAATACATGCATATGTACATGTATATGCATATAGATATACATGTATACACATACATATATATGTATATATATGTCCTTTCTATTGCACTCTGCCATGTATGGTGCAATCATATGTAATACACACTGTTATTTTCAGCTTCAAACCAAGGATCAAAACATTGTGGATTTTAATGCTCCAATCAAAACTCTTATTGTTGTGCATGCAATATTGTAAGGATGATTTGATGTGGGAATGTTACGAGTACCGAATACTACCCCCATTTATTACAATTATTTTGCAAGCAAGCGGCAGCGTGGAGAGGTGAATCAAGTATGTGGATTATTAACATACCAACAAAGTTGTGTTAACACAATAAACTCTATAGGGACATTTTTCTCTGAATGCTTTATGATATGTTTACATTTTCTGATATACATATGTTCATAAATCTATACTTTTCTTATAAATGCTTATTTGATTGGAGGAATATATTTATTGGCATTGGTCTCTTAATGGCAGGCATGCGAGGACTTCTCCACAATCAATAGAAGACATTCAACATTAATGACAGGTAAAGTCTATGACTTTACTTTGGCAATGACCTAGTAATACTAAAAAATGTGTCTTTTTATATATATGGTTGAAAGTTAGATGAAATGAGCAATAATATACAATAATTATGAGATTAGTTAGTATTCGATTAATTATATATCTGCATGTATATATATATTGATAGGTATATATGTACATACATATATATGGTTATGCATATATGTATGTGCATATATAGCTATATATATGTGTGTGTCTATGTGTATATATATAATTAATCTGATAATTAACATGTAGTTTTGTTAATTTTTGATACTGATAATTGATAAGAATATATCATTTTCTTCATATGCCTTCATCAAACCATGCGTATGGGTTGACCTAACCGTTGGTTGTTGGGCATCTTTAATCCCTAAATCCATCATCTCCAGCGGCAAGTTAGTATTTGTAGACAATGATATATTCTTATTAGATTATGTATATATATATACATACAATCTGATAAGAATATATCATTGTCTACAAATATATATATACAATCTTATAATATAATATCACTGTCTGCAAAAAATATATCATTGTCTGCAAATTGTGTTTGCAAACAAAGTTTTGTGATTATTTTTATTGACAAACACTGAAACATAATGTAATTAGTGAGACCACAAAAAATAGAAGACTGAAACCATTTTCAAACATATAAGGCATACAAATTTGAGGTTCCAATAACAAACAACAACATTAGGACATTTTATAATCATATCATAGTTATATTTTGAATCAAACTGCAATAATTGATTGGGTGGTGCGAGAGAAAACATGGCTTGAACATACTTGAAACATATGAAAATATTACTCAAAGCTTGTATTGATCTTCTCCCCTTAAACATATGTGAGGTTTGAAACATAATTACATCAACATTATCACATCTTATAATCATATCACAGTTATAACTTTAAGCAGATAAACAGATCTGATTTTCAAACCAGATCACCAAAATATACTGCTACATCGATCCAAAAACAAAATCGAATATGCATATAATCAACTATCCATATCTCTAGGAAAAGGAGGTGGCATGATATATCCGCCAATAGCTAAGTCATGTCCACTTGTAGGAGGTGATACTTGGTTAATACCTCCTTGAAGGCATGTTACTATTTGAGCAAGTAATTCCTGACTTGCATCAACAGTCAATCCCATTTGTTGTGACCCACTCCCAACCTGCATATTGTTGATGGCTATAAAGGCTGGTGACAAAATGCTCATTATATCAAGCAGGATAGGATGTTGGGAGGGTATAGGATCCCCCACTGTAGACTTACGTTTTCTCTTCTTTGCTTGTTTTGCTTTCTTTTTTGCTGCCTTTTGTAGATGTTTAGCCTTGGCCTACTCCTGTCTAATGGCTTTCTCTCGCATTTTTATCATTTTTTGCTCGTCTTCTATCACTTTCCTTGCTTGCTTCTCAACCCTTGTTGCTTCCTTTAGAATTGCTTCTGCTTCACGGTCTGCCTTTCTCCGCAACATTTGCTCCTTACGTTGCTGTAACTCCTCTTGCCTTTTCTTCTCTGCCTCTGGTTGGTTGAACAATTCAATGAAGGCATCATATGTTAGTACTTGGGACTGCCTACTAAGGTGAAGCACTCCCAAACGACCTCTTTGTGATGTTCCTTGCACCCTCTGCACTAGAAGTTTCAAGAATTTTCTATTTGGTCTTGTTGTTTGCGATCCATCATGTGGGGTGCATGGCACAAAGTCAGCTTCTTCCTCACTAATAGCATTGTCATCTTCACTTTGACCACACTATGCTCTTGTTAATTCCTTGTAGTAGTGAAGTAATGTATTACTTCAACTAGATCAGCGTGTGGTGGGGAAGGCATAGAGAGGCTGACTTCTTCCTCAATTGGATTTATTTGCACTCCAAGGTTTGTGGCTGCTTCATTCATCCATTCCGGTTGGCTAACTTGAGTTGGAAAACTCAGGCCTGCTGATGTAGTGGTTGTATCTTCATTGTAGGGTGCAATAACTGGTTGAACTTCTGGTTGGAAATTTGTAAAAACTTGTTGGATTTATGATTGAATGTGTGTTGTAGTTTCATCACCCCCATTGCATTCTGTTGCAACATCACTTGCCACTTCCCTTGCATCATATTCCCTCGCAAAACCATCTATTGCATCCTCATTGTAACCAAGTAGACGCAAGCATGTCTCTGCTGCCATAACATCGTCTTCAGTTTCCATTGTGACTAGTTCATCTTCTGTTGTAGGAGTTGCAACATCATCTTCAACAACATAGCCCTCACTTGGCCCCATGTCTTTGTTAAGGGCTGACTGATTAAGAGGCCAAATTCCTGTTCTGTGGAACCCACTAACAATGTTGCTTGGTTTGAAGGATTTTCTGAAAGCTTGGCTTGCAAGAGTTGCCAACTCTTCACGTCCAATATCAATATGCGAGTTTGTAGCTTGCCAAATGGTTCTTTCCTCTCTAGAATATGCCTTGAATGGAGCAAAAACGCTGACATCCAATGGCTACAGCTTGTGACTAGTATAAGCAAGCAACGTTAGCAGGTCTATTCCTAATTTTTTTTATTCTTCAATGGTCTTAAAAGCCACGTGGCTGCGATGACCGTCAAAAAGGAGAAGGGCCTTGTTTGTCGGTGACACCCCACTGGGGATATTAGCTATAAAATGGTCTAACCATTTGACAAATAGTTCCTTTGTCATCCACGCATGTGCTTGGACTGCCATCAATGCCCCTATCTCGCAATTAATAATATAGTTCTACATGTGCCTCTTTGATTTAAACAGGTAGAACTTGGGAATGCTTATCCAAGCCGCACTTACACAAGCCAACATTGTGATTCACTCTCTACTTTTTGAAACCAAATGTGGTACATATTTTGTACCCAATTTGGCAATAACTCTCATGCCACAGTTCCTACCAGCCTGAATACGAGTCTCATTGCAATTCCATATTCAACTTGCTCCATAGTGGTTAAGGTTGACCAGATTCTCAAAGTTGTCATAGCATGCTTGCACGAAAAAAGCATGAACCATAATCACTCTGTCACTATCCACTCCTTCAATTGTTCTGATTGTCAAATTTGGGTGCCTTCTTCAAAATCTTGCCCACCATGACCTCTCGGGGACCCCATTTGTGAAAGGATTGGGTCGACTTGCAGTTATTTGGGCAACTGTGGCTTGTACTTGATTTACTTGTAGTCCGTGGCCCAATTTTTCCATGTCCTTGCACCATTAGACAACTTTAGTCTCCTCTTCAATTAAAATTGTACGTGGACCCCTCCTCTTCGTGGTGGTTTGTCCTAACAGCCATGCCCTCAAACTGCTAGGTGGCATACCCCACTTGATTGTTGCTGCCCTGATTGACATGTGTTCTTCAACACTCTTAATTGCTCCTTCCATATCAGCATATGTCCACTGCCTAATGGGTACAAGTGAGTGTAGTTGCACAAAAGGTTGAATATTTCGCTGAATAGGAGGCTTGGCTTATGTTGTGTTGGTGGCTTCATCCGTAGAGTCATGAACATCTTCTAAGCTGGGTTTGCATGAAATTTATCATCAGGTTGTATTTCAACGAAGTGCACCCCACGAGTTACTCTAATGGTGTATTTTCCTCTTCCTACAACCCTTGTTGTCCTTCTAGCAGGTGCCATAATTTTCCACTTAACCTGCATGAACAGTAAAAATTGAATAACTTGTTAGTGCAACAAAGAATATATGATTTTCTGCATAGATATATATATATATATATATACAATCTGATAAGAACATATCATTCTCTGCAAAAATATATATTCAATCTTATTAGAACATATCCTTGACTGCGAAGCTTCATATGATTAAATTTCATGATTATACTTGGTGAAAATTTCGTTAATGTTTTGTTTAAATCATATTACATGTGATTAGTTCATAGAATAATGGCAAGAAAAAGCATAGCAATCAAACCCTGGATGCCATAGACAGAATAATTCACAAGGGATCAAATTTCTACCAGTCACATGTAAATAGACATGATTATAGTCAAACCCTTAATGCCATACACAAAAATGATTTTTAAATATGCCAAATGCACTCAAACATGTCAAACCCAACAAAAATCCACTGTTGAACAAACAATCTTGCAAGTTAAGAGAGGTGGATCAAATTTCTACTGGTCACATGTAAACTCTACACAACTTGATATGATGAAACAGTACATGGTATGTATATATATGTATGTATGTATGTATATAGTCTGATAAGAATATATCATCATCTTTGCAGACAATGATATATTCTTATCAGATTAATTATATATATATATATATAAGACAATGATATATTCTTATCAAATTTTATATATATATATATATATATATATATATATATATATATGTATATGTATGTATGTATGTATGTATACAATCTGATGAGAATATATCATTGTATTTATAGAGAATGATATATATTCTTATCAGATTATATATATATATATATATATATATATATATAATATGCTATGATGAAACCGTACACAGAAATATATATATATATGTGTCTGGAAATTGTAAACCAAAAACTGGTCAATAATTTGGGAAAAAAATTGTATACCCATTCAACTTCATGATTATTAAAGAGGGATTCAAAATATAACTATGATATGATTAAACAATGGGTAATGTTGTTATTATATTTGATGTATGGTATAATGCTGCTATTATTATCTTTGATTTATGATGAATGCAGGTGAAAAAAAATGTAACTACGATATGATTAAACAATGGATAATGCTAAGTTTGAATAGCTAATTGAAAGAAAAATTATTTGTATGACTGAAAATAATGTAAACACTAAGTACATAAATATAAATATAATGTAACTAAGATATGATTAAATAATGGATAATACTAAGTTGAGTGAAAGCAAAATTATTTGTATGCCTAAAAATAATGTAAACACTGAGTACATAAATATAAAAGAGTATATTGAATAATGAAACAAACAACATAAATATAAACATTATGCTTGATAATAATGTAAACACTGAGTATATTGAATAAATAAAACATTATGCCTGATAAATATAAAAGAGTATATTGAATAATGAAATAGACAACAAAAATGTAGAACAATATGCTTGAAAATAATGTAACCAGTGAGTACTTAAATATAAAAGATTATATTGAATATTGAAACAGACAACGTAAATGTAAAACAAAGAGGCTGAAAATAGTGTAAACACTGAGTACATAAATATAAAAGAGAATATTGAATAAGGGTAAGTGCACCAAGATGGTTCCCAAAAAGGGGGCTTAAGTGGCCACTTTTTTTTTTTTGAAATCAGGAAATACTGACCTTGAACGTGAAATTGAGGATAGTTACACTCAAAATTTTGAGATGGAACAAAAACAAGGATTGAAATGCTTCGAGTCTACTTTCTAAACTACTAATTTATTTTGAAAATGATTGAGATTAAGAGGTTCAAAAGAGGGACGTACACAAATTGGTGTTGTTTTATCAGAAAAAACATAACATAGCAACTCTTGTACGACCCTAGCACAGTGAAATTTTTTGTAGTATTTTTAAAATCACTACGGTCAAAAGTTAGCTAACAGTATCTAGTTGATGCATATTTTTTTGATAATTTTTTAATGAATATTTTATTTTTTACTAATTTTCTAATTGGGCACTTCCTGAAAAGCAGAATTTTGGCCATGCCCCCCTACAAATTTTGGAAAATAATTGTTTTTTTTTTTTAAATTTGTAGAATGGAGTCTAGTTTCTAAAAATGTAATTTATTTGAAATTTCGATGAACGGTTAATTTATAATGAAAAAAACACCAAACACTATTTTTTGGCAAAAAAGAGACACACAAACAAAATAAATTATGGATGAAAGGCTTAACATTGTCAAAAAGTGAAAAATTACATTGTTGGATAGCTAAGAGAGAACGTAACATTACCCATGTGTTTGATTTTGTCGATATTGAACCAGATGCAATTGTGATGGTGAGCACGAACCCGATTATGTGAAAAATTGTAGAATTTGCAAAACACGTCTCTGGTCGTTGGGAATGCCCTCCAGCCTTTGGATTGGTATTCTAAGGAAAATAGCAATGCTAAGGCTTGGGGATTCCCAAAGCAAGATATAACGCGAGCGCAAGCGCATTATAATGTGGTCGCGTTATTTCCTAGTTTTGAAATTTTTTTGCTTATCCGAGATACATGTCAAACAATACATAACGCAAGTGTGTTATAACGCGCTCACGTTATGTCTTCTTTTATGTTAAATGCCACTCTATTGAATGTTTGTTGATATATTTGTATGTTTGTATGTACATGTATGTTGGTGTGTCATGTATGTATGTATGTATGCCTATATGTATTAGTGCATGTATATTGCATGTATGTAGGATTGTATGTACATATGTATTATGCTTGTATGTATTTATGTATGTTTTTAGAGGGAGGGAGAATTTTAAGAGAGAGAGTTGTTTAGGTAGGGTGGGATGGGGAGAGGGAGAGAGAGAGTCTGGAGAGAGGGAGAGGGGGTGGAAGTGATTTTAAGAGAGTGAGTGGGAGAGAATAGGTTGGAGTGAGGGGGACTTAGCTAGGTAGGGTGAGAGGGAGAGAGTTGTCATTCAGGCAGGGTGACAGGGAGGAGGAGGAGGAGAGAGGAGAGAGGAGATGGGGAGAGAGGAGGGAGAGAGAGTCACGAGGGAGAGAGGGAGAGGGGGTGGAAGTGATTTTTAAATCAAATCAGAGCAACTCGGATCAATCGTTTCCACTCAATCAAAGATCCGCTCAATCAAAATCGAAATCATCCATTTCCTGCGCTTCGCGCAGATCAATCGGATCGTCAAAATCAAAAATCAAACCGCTCGAGCAGGATCAATCAGTTTCAATCAAATCGAAGATCAAACTTTAAGAAATCAAACTGAATCAGATCAATTCAAAGTCAAAATCACGAGATCAGATCAATTCAAAAATCAGGCTTTGATCGAAAATCAAAATCGAAATCGAAATCAGGCGATCATAAATCAAAATCGGCATCAAAAGCGATCGATCAGGCAAAATCAGGCATCAGCGCAAAATCCATCGATCAGAAAAATCAAAATCTTGCGGTCAATCAAAAGACAGTCAGGCAGATCGAAAAATCAGGCAAATCCGGCGAGAAATCAAAATCAGAACATTTTCAGGCAAAATCAGATCAAAAATCAATTTCAAAATCAAGCACATCAACAAATCAAACTTTGTTTTTGAGAATCAAATCAAAATCAAACGCGGCGAAATCAGGCAAAAATCAAAATCAAATCCGCGTTTATCAAAATCAATCGAAATCTTGGCGCAAATCAAAATCGAATCCGGCATCAGGCAGGAGATCTGCCGAAAAAATCAGCAAATCATCAAATCAAATCAGACAAATCAGGCGATCAACTTGCAAAATCAAGATCAGGCAGATCAGGCGAATCAGCGTCAGAATCAAATCAAATCAAAGATCCAGAAAATCTGGCTGAAATCAACCGAAATCGAAATCGGCGGAAATCCGCTAAAAAATCAAAATCAACTGCGGATCAAAATCAGGCGATCTTTTGCAGGAAAATCAGAATCGAGAATCAAAACAAAAAATCAATTTTGCCGATCAAAATCAAGGAAAAAATCGAGCGTCGACTCATCCGCTCTTCAAATCGAGAAAATCCGGAAATCCGGAAAATCAGAAGCGTCGAAAAATCCGAGAAATCCGGAAATCAAAATCAAATCCGGAAAAATCGAAATCGAAATCCATCAGGCAGGATCATCCGGGATCGGCATCCAGAAAATCGAAGATCAGGCAGATCAAAATCAGGCAAAGTCGAGCAGAAATCGGATCCTCGAGATCGACAAAAGATCCGTCGATCCGTCAGTCGATCATCGACAAATCCTCGGCAAAAATCAGGCGAAAATCGAAAAATCAGAACCGAAAATCAAAATCAAAAAATCAAGCATCCATCAAAAATCAGGCGCAGGATCCGGCACGAATCAAAATCGAGATCAAATCAAAATCAGCATCGAAATCAAACCCGTTGCGCTTCCATCAAAATCCGCTTCCAGAGTCAAATCAAAATCGAAATCTTCAAAAATCAGAAATCAAAGATCGATCAAAATCAGATCAGGCGCGATCTGCGATCCTGCAAATCAGCAATCGAAATCGAAAAATCAGGCGCGATCGAAAATCAGGCGCTCAAATCAGGCATCAGGCAGGATCAAAATCAGGCGATCGAACATCAATCAGCGCGATCAGGCGTCAAAAATCAACAAAATCAATCCGGTAAAATCAGGCGATCAGGCAAATCAAAATCGGGCAGCACGGATCCTCGAAATCAGGCATAAAAGGCGAAATCGGCAAAATCGAAATCAAGAACAAAATCAGAAATAAAGTCATCAAAGTCGACGTCCGAAATCGGCGCATCAGGCAATCAGAGATGGAGGGTGGAGGGTGGAGTATAGAATCAAAAGATGGCATTTTTAATGGAATGGAAGAAGGGATTGAAGAGATAAGCATGCTCAATGTTATAACATGAGTGTGTTATAGCTTGCACTAAAAATGGTAAAAAACACAATATACCTGTGATGTCGGCCCACATTTTGCATATTCTCTTGGTTTTGCGCGTGCTCCGACAAAAAGTAGCTTTTTGATGATTGAGTGAAGTGTCCATGCATGATTTTTAGATTTCGCCACCTTTTTCATGATCTTTCCACTACCTTTGCATGAAATAGCAAAGTTTTCACATTGAAAGACATATAATATCAATTCAATTTTGAATTCTAGTGATAATTGATATACAATTGAAGTTTGGAGGGGAACAAGTTTTTGAATTTAAGTCAAATTGTTGAGTTTGAGGAAAGAAGAACCAAAGGCTACATAATTGGGTAGAACTCCTCCATTTGAAGCTTTGGCTTTTTAGGTATGTAAAGTCTTTGTACATTTTTTTTCATTCTATTATGGCTTGCTTTCATTTTTGTTGTTTTGCATATTCCATGTTGATCATTGTTTGTTTGTCATGTTACAACCTTAGGTTGTCAATGGACATTTTAAATTACACAATTCTATACACTTTCCAATTAAATTTTTAAACCACATCTCTTTGAGGCATTTTTTTATTTAACAATTGACTTACTTTGTGTATGCTTTCAAAGCTTTCATTGAGGTATTTTGTCAAACAATTATACAAACTAGTTGATTTCCTTGTCTATGCTACCAAATTTTCCATACATGTCTCTAAAAAAATGAAATATACTCCTAATATAGTAGGGGGAGGCCTGCAACACACAAACACACAACTCCAATCTGCAAACATAATTTTGAATTTACATTTTCATCAGGACCTCTTCATTAAGCATATTCACACTATCCCTTGTAGCATATCAAAGTCACTCAATCGGGTATAATTCCACTCACACAACCTTTCAACTCACAACACAACACACATCAGGGACCCATTACAGAGCCTTTCAACATATCCAACAATCACCAATGCTTGTTTTGTACCAAACTGCACAAATAAGGTTTTCTACCCTTATAAGTGCCCAAGTTAGCCCACTTTTACAAAGGGACCACCTTCAAAACTTGTCCAAATCTCCTGAAACCTTGGAGAAACACTTTATATCTGTCAAAACTTCAAATTATAGTGTTAGATTGCAAACATTCAATCATTTACTACCCAAACCATAAAACCCTCTCACTAGGCTTAGAAACCCTGGGTTTTATTGAAAGTAGCACTCGCCAAACACTCCAAAACTTGTCAACTATTCGAACAAGTCTAAAATACCCTACTCGTGCTCAATCTAATATAAAATAATGCTGCCCAACTCAAAAACTCAATTTCACTAACCAAAACCTCATTTTTCTTAAGGAAATATCAACATTCCTCATTTGGTTTTACGCCCAATCCAAGGATCATCCTCCATTCAAGTTTCTCATGGCCTGTGATAATGTTTCCCTCCCAAAACAAACCACTTCAACTTCAAAAAATAACATTTGAAAGAGGTGACTGTTGGTCTCCCTCTTTAATACACTTTTACAACCCTGGTGTAGGAGCACCTACACCTCATCCTCCTTATTTGATCATTTGATGGTAATTAGGAGGTTAATAGGTAGGCGGAAGGTTCGTGAGTCTGACCATGAGGAAATACTTGACACAATAAAGAGTAGAGTAGACCCAGATGGTTCATTGGTTTAATTTGTAAGTATATGCACAATGGTTCTTAATTTATATTTGTATCCACGTTAATTTTTTTTATGCCAATGCTATCATCTTATTTTACTTTGCATATCTGTAAGTAACCTGGTAAACATTGATTGGTGTCCCCTTGCAAAAAATGCAGATTTATGAGCCATCCAAGAGAATCTCAAACAGAAAAGCAATGCAACATCCCTATTTTGATGATCTTGACAAATCTCAATTATGATTAAATAAGCCATTACAAAAGTGTGCGCAAAGTTTGGTGAGGGAATTTCAAGTTAACCTTCTCATGAGCACCTATGATGTAGAAATTATAAGAGCATCTCAAATTTCAAGATATTCTATTCATGAGAGGTGTTGTGTGCAATATGTATCTTGGAACTCCTAGTGAAGATGTATGGCCAGGATTGACTAAGTTGAGAGACTGCCATGCCTATCTATAAGTTCCTTCCATCTATTTTCATTTCATTTTCATTTTGGCTGAGTTATTTCTTTTTATTCTCTTACTTTGCGTATATGTAACTAAACTAGTAAAAATTGATTGGTCTCTCCTTGCAAAAAATGCTGATTTTGGAGCCATCGAAGGGAATCTCAGCCCAAAAAAAATGCAACATCTTTATTTTGATGATCTTGACAAATCTCAATTTTGATTTGAAGCCATTATAAAAGAGCATGTGAAGCTTTGCGAGGGAATCTCAAGTTTCTCATTTGAAGTTAACCTCTAAATGAGAACCTATGATGTAGACATTATAAGAGAATCTTGAATGTATGAGTGACATTGTAAAATATCTGTGAGAATAGAGTACCTAAGGCATTGTAATGAGATTTACTTGTAATGGCATTTATTGAAATAATAAAATTTGGTGTAGGGGCACCAAGGTTATTGAGCAAATTTGGTTCACGAAAGTCTTTTAAGTTAGTTTTGTGTTTTGAGTTTTCTCAATTGAATAAAGTCATAACACATCCATAATTGATTTATAATGTAATAAGTCATGTTAGTTACAAAAAGAATAGCTAGGCATGATTGAAAAGATGTAGACTCATTTGTAAAGGCTATTTAAGTCAATAGTTGAATTTGTAGCCTTTTGAAGGCAAATCTTTGAATATGGCTATAAATGTACTATTAGTGAGATTGAGATTGTTAACCTTCAGAGAGTAGCAGTATTTATGCTGATGAAATTTCCTTTAGATGCAAGGATTCAAAGCACATCAACCATGTGGTATAAATGATTAAATCCCAGAGACGAATTGTAGCAATGAAAGAGTTTGAAAAGGCAGAGAGAGCTACACTGGTGACTCAGGATAAACTTCATCTTTCAAAAACAAATTCAATTAGGCCGGAAGATGTGTGGATCGAGCTAGCATTTGGTGGAAGAGGAAGAAAGATGATTGGAACTCTGGAGACCCACCATACTAGATTTTGGTATTCAACCATGAGAGTAGAAGAGAGAGTTGATATCATGTATCAAAACATTAAGCATGCATTCTTCCAACCAATGGAGAAGGAGATGATTACTTTGCTTCATTTTCATTTGCATAACCATATCAAGGAATGGGAACCAAGAAGACCAAGGATGTCCAATTTTATGTGGAGGTAACAGATGCGGTCCAAACTTTAGGAGGGGCAAGAAGGTCAATGTATGATCTTGATGAAATTAAGGAAGAAGAACAAGAGAGGGACAAGAAAAATAAAATCAATACAGAGTTTCAAGGATTTGTCAAGCGAGTAAGAAAGCTATGGGAGTAGCCTCATCTAAAAGATTTTGAACTAGAGTTTGATATGTACCATTTAGAGAGCTTGGTTTTCATGGAGTTCCTTTCAAAGCCTCTGCTTTTATTGTTTTTATGGTAAAGTGTTTGGTAGAGTTGGTGGAATTACCTTTCTTAGTAATCACTATTAGTGAGATTGAGATTGTTAACCTTGAGAGAGTAGGAATTGGGAAAAAGGAATTTGATATGGATTTTTCTTTTAAAGACTTCAAACAGGATGTACTCCACATTGAAGCCATTCCTCAATCTTCACTTGGTGGCATCAAGGAATGGCTGAACTCCATGGTTATAAAGTATTATGAAAGCAAATTGAACTTGTACTAGCAGCCAATTTTGAAGACTATTACTGATGATCCAAATAAATTTATTGAAGATGCTGGTTAGGAATTTTTTAATATGGAAGCTATTGAAACTGATTCTAATAATTCAAAAGAGTCAGACCAAGGATATGAACCCTCTAATGTAGAAGAGGAATCATAATCACTCTTCATGTTGCAGGTACTGGCTTTAATACAAACTACAATGGCAATATTGAAATTCCCTAGCAGTATTTATGTAAAGGAAATTTACTTTAGATGCAAGGATTCAAAGCACATCAACCATGTGGTAAAGATGATTAAATCCCAGAGACAATTTGTAGCAATGAAAGAGTCTGAAAAGGCAAAGAGAGCTACATTGGTGACTTGGGAGAAACTTCAGCTTTCAAAAATAAAGCCAATTAGGCTGGCAGACGTGTGGATCAGGCCAACATTTGGTGGAAGAGGAAGAAAGATGACTGGAACTCTAGAGGCCCACCATACTGGATTTCAATATTCAACCATGAGAGCAGAAGAGAGAGTTGATATCATGTATCAAAAAATTAAGCATGCATTCTTCTAGCCAGCGGAGAAGGAGATGATTACTTTGTTTCATTTTCATTTGCATAACCATATCAAGGCATGGGAACCAAGAAGACCAAGGATGTCGAGTTTTATGTGGAGGTAATGGATGTGGTCCAAACTTTAGGAGGGGCAAGAAGGTCAATGTATGATCCTGATGAAATTGAGGAAGAATAGCAAGAGAGTGACAGGAAAAATAAAATCAATATAGAGTTTAAAGGATTTATCAAGTGAGTAAGAGAGCTATGGGAGCAACCTCATCTAAGAGATTTTGAACTAGAGTTTGATATACCATTTAGAGAGCTTGGTTTTCATGGAGTTCCTTTCAAAGCCTCTGCTTTTATTGTTCCTATGGTAAACATGTATAATAACCTTCAATGCCTCGAAGGAGAGGTTGTTGGTTGATTTGTAACCCATTTTTTATCAAGAAAAACGTTATTTTCTACAAATTTACTGGTTTTTCTCACTTCTCTTATTGTTGTACGGCCTGTACAAACACTAAGATGATCTGAAACCTATTGGATGTTGTAGATTAATGAATTAGCTTTCATTTTCACCTTTCTAGAGGTTCTAACTCTTTGTATAGTGAAAGTTATCTTGTTTTTATTGCAGCTACCTACTTTCACAGTGTTCTTGGATTGAAGGGTTTCATGATGTAATTCAACCCATTCCACTTTTTGTGCCTACTGTAACTTGTGGAATGGGTCCTCTAACTTGTAAAATGCATGCCTAACCTGTTTAGAATGTTGTGGAGTCAAGGTTGGGTGTTTGGGATGATGTTCTAGGGCTGTAGTAGGGTATTTTCATGATGAAAATGAGGGTTTCAAGTGGTTTTTTGACAAAATGTGGGAAGGATTGTCCATGTAATGTACTATTTTCTATGTACAGGGCCTGGTAAGTGTGTTTGGTGCTTTGTTTGGATATGGTAGGTGCAAGAGATAGGAGTTTCATTAAAACCCCAAGTATTTTGCTTGAAATAGAGGGTTTGGTGTATTAGGGGTCTAGAGGTCTTGGACCTGGAAACAAATCATGGAATTGGAGGTTTTGACACATAACATACTGTTGTTTGAGGAGTTTGAGTGAAGATCTAGTGTTTAAAATGTTGTCTCTTTGTAAATAGGGCTAATTTAGTAGCCTTTATGCAAGGTGGTCTATTGGATCTTAATGATAGTACAAAGAAACATGGTATGATCTCTTGTGAATTTGTCTTAGGGTCTGTGTTAAAGCTTGATTGATGTTTGGTTGGCCATTGGATGACCTTCTCTAAAAGATAAGCCCATTTGATGAGATTTGGAGACTATAAGTTAGGCAAGGGTTTATTGAAAACCCATACTTGTAACCTTCCCACAACCAACCAAAGGCTAAAACACCTTCAAAAAGGTATGTACAAGCTTAAAAGTTCAAGAGATATCACTTCCCCCAAAGATTTCTTCAAACCCTAGCAGTAAACCACCATTTTCCATTCAAAAATGCACCATTTGACATCTAAGGCATCACCTAAAGCCATCTATTCACCTCCCTTGCACACAAAAATTTTCACACATGTTTTATAACCATAACTAAGCCTTTCCATCAAGTTATAGAAGCATACAGGGGGTGAAAGGCTTAATATGACATTTTAATGCACTCAAAACCCTTAAAACTGGGTATACAAACTGACCCTTAGTAATTGGCTTCTAAAATGAACAAAATCACTTGAAATCCAACCAAACCAAAACTAAAACAGAGTTAAGTCTGCTGCCCACCAAATTCCATTGAAAAGAGAGTACAATCACCCTGTGCGGAACCGTACAGTTCAATGAAACATCAAATTCTAAAGTGCAAAAAGGTAGAAATCTTTGACGAGGTATTACTCGGATACCATGGTGCTTACAAAATCTCTGTATGAACCTACGGGATCATAATGGGGCTATCTACAATAAAATCTCTCGGTTTTTGTTATCCCGGAGTGGTTTTCCCGTGGTTTCCAGTTTTCAGTTGATGAAAAAAGTGTCAAATGCAAGAAGTGGAAAGTTGCAAAGTGGTGCAACTTTCGTTCTGCAACTCGTGTGACCAAACAGACTATTCCAATGTGTCTGAATAGGTATTTTTATGATAGGCATGGTCCTCTTTCACACCCAAACACACAGAATTGCTTCGAAATATGTTCAACTAGATCGATCTCTTAAGGGTCTAAAGTGCAAAATAGCTGCAAACTTCAACATGTTGCTACTTGGATACCGTGATGCTTAGAAACTTCTTGTTTGATCCTATGGGATTGCATTGGGCCCCTCTATAATAACCTCTCTCAGTTTTTGTTACCTCGCAGTGGTTTTCCTCTAGTGTCTAGTTTTCATTTGATAAAAAAAGTGTCAAATGGAAGTAATGGAAAGTTGCAAAGCAATGCAACTTTTGTTCTGCAACTTGTGTGACCAAACAAACCATTCCAATGCATTCGAATATGTATGTTTACGTTAAGCATGGTCCTCTTTCGCACCCAAACACGCAGAATCACTCTGAGCTACGTTCAACTGGATCGATCCCTTAAGGTTCCAAAGTGCAAAATGGTTGCAAACTTCAACATGTTGTTACTCGGATACTATGATGATTAAAAATTTATCTTTTGATCCTATGGGATTGTGTTGGGCCCTCTGCAATAACCTCTCTCGGTTTTGTTATCTTGGAGTGGTTTTCCTGTGGTGTTCAGTTTTCAGTTAATGGAAAAAAGTGTCAAATGCAAGTAGTGGAAAGTTGCAAAGTCATTCTGCAACTCGTGTGACCAAATGAACTGTTCCAACGTGTTCGAATAGGTATTTTTACACTAGGAATGGTCCTCTTTCATACCCAAACAGGTGGAATCACTATAAGCTACATTCAACCGAATCAATCCCTTAAGGGTCCAAAGTGCAAAATGATTGCAAACTTCAACATATTGTTACTCAGATACCGTGATGCTTAAAAACTTCTCATCTGATCCTATGGGATTGTGTTGGGCCCCTCTACAATAACCTCTCTCAGTTGTTTTTTTTTCTCAGAGTGGTTTTCCTATGGTGTCCAATTTTCAATTGATGGAAAAAGTGTCAAATAGAAGTAGTGGAAAGTTGCAAAGTGGTGCAATTTTTGTTCTACAACTTGTGTGACCAAACAAACTGTTCCAATGCATCTGAATAGGTATTTTTATGCTAGGAATGGTCCTCTTTCACACCCAAAGATGCGGAATCACTCTGAGCTATGTTCAACCGGATCAATCCCTTAAGGGTCCAAAGTGCAAAATGGCTACAAACTTCGACATGTTGTTACTCGGATACCGTGATGCTTACAAACTTCTTGTCTAATCCTATGGGATCGTGTTGGAACCCTCTGCAATAACCTCTCTCATTTCTTATTATATTGGAGTGGTTTTCCTATAGTGTCTAGTTTTCAGTTGATGAAAAAAGTGTCAAATGCAAGTAGTGGAAAGTTGCAAAGTGGTGCAACTTTCGTTCTGCAACTCGTGTGACCAAATAAACTATTCCAACGCATCTGAATAGGTATGTTTACTGTAGGAATGGTCCTCCTTTTCACCCAAACACGCGGAATCGCTTCGAACTACATTCAACTGGATCGATCCCTTAAGAATCCAAAGTGCAAAATGGCTGCAAACTTCAACATGTTACTCAAATACCGTGATGTTTAAAAATTTCTCATCTAATCCTATGGGATCACATTGGACCCCTCTACAATAACCTCTCTCAGTTTTTGTTATCTCAGAGTGGTTTTCCCGTGGTGTCTAGTTTTTAGTTGATGGAAAAAGTGTCAAATGCAAGTAGTGGAAAGTTGCAAATTGGTGCAACTTTCGTTCTGCAACTCGTGTGACCAAACAGACTGTTCCAACATGTCTAAATAGGTATGTTTACGTTAGGCATGGTCCTCTTTCACACCCAAACACATGGAATCACTTCGAGCTACGTTTAACCGGATCGATCCCTTAAGGGTTCAAGTTTAATATGTTGAAATAAGCCATTCCACCTATTGTTCAGACTATGTCTCAATGATATGGGCCTGATGTAAGTAGGATAGGGAGTAGGAATAAGAAAATAGCATTGGTAAAGGCATTGGAAGAGACTACTAATGTTGCCCCTGTTCAAAATCCAAAATTGAGGCCCCTTAAAAGCAAGGCTAGAAGAGGTGAAAAGAAGAAATTGTTTGAAAATAAGTTAGAATAGGTTGGAAATAGGGTGAGGTTGTGGATTTTGATGTATTCAAAAGGTTTGTAAGGACAGGGGAGGTCAAAAGTATGTTATCGCATGATGCCCTACTTGAGAAAACATGGGTTTTGAATGAAAAATAGATGTTTGAGGGAGTAAAGTGGGTAAAGTGAAGAGGCAACATAATTTGGTAGTCAATTAAGTTTGTGTAGGTAGAATGAAGAGTGTTGGAATAGGTTTTGAGGTTCAAGTTCGGGTTTGGTGATTCGGTTCGCTAGTTAGGCCAAAAAAATTTGGAGGGGGTTTGGTTCGTTTTGGGTTTGTTGGTACAAAAATCATGTAAAAACAAAATATAAATATATATGCAGCCTAGAAACATGCATTAGGATTAGAATATCACATAACATCATATAAACAACAAAACCACCACAAAATTGAATGTCATTTAAAACATGCATGATAAATATTCATCTTTGAAACTTGAATTGTGGTAGCTTGATATACATAGTCTATTGATGCTAGGGTTCAATTTATATGATTTTGAAAAAATAAACCAATTGAGTAGAGTTATCAGTGTTCTTCATAAATCATAAAAATTTGTTTAGTGCACTAGCCATTTTTATGTCTTCTTGTAGTCTCAAACATTATTTTGTATCATTGTTACATTGGTCTTGAGATTAGTAGCTTAATATAGCTCCACAATACAAAATCCGGTTTACCTGTGCAGTGTAACAATGGCATAGGTAGATTTTTCTTTCAAAGAACAAAAGGGTGAGTGCACAATTGAGATGTATATACACATATCTTTTTGTAATATCAAGGATACTTTTTGAAACTTCCATTCATTGCTAATCGAAAAGGAAAAGTCTTATACACATACTTTGCTTAATTGAGTTGTTCCAATCAAAGGATTAAATATATTGGAATCTTTTTATCAATCATTTCATAGAATACCAATTGAAAACGTGTTTTTTTCTTTTAGATAAAGTTGTTTACCATTAATCAATTAATTTATTCAAGGAAAACCATGAAGGACAACAATGATCAATGCTATGGCTAACCAATTAATAAGTTTACATGTGAATAAGTCAAGCATGTACATGTGAATAAGGGAAGCACAAGTAGTCACAAACACATATGCCTTGAAGTATACACACGAATACATAGTATACACAACTTAAGAGAAAGTATATGCACGAATACAAGGTATATGCATGAAAATGCGTAAGTCGCAAGTGCAAGCAAAATGAAGAGTGTTGGAATAGGTTTTGAGGTTTGGGGGTTCGGTTCACCAATTAGGCCAAATGTTTTTGGAGGGGGGTTTGGTTTTTTTTGAATTCGTTGGTACAAAAATCATGTAAAAACAAAATATAAATATATATGCAGCCTATAAGCATGCATTAGGATTAGAATATCACATAACATCATATAAACAACAAAACCACTATAAACTTGAATGTCATTTAAAGCATGCATGATAACTATTCATCTGTGAAACTTGAATTGTGGTAGCTTGATAAACAGAGTCTATTGATGCTAGGGTTCAATTTATATGATTTTGAAAAAAGAAGCCAACTGAGTAGAGTTATCAGCGTTCTTCATAAATCATAAGAATTTGTTTAGTACACTAGCCATTTTGATATCTTCTTGCAGTCTCAAACATTATTTTGTATCATTGTTACATTGGTCTTGAGATCGGTAGCTTAATATAGCTCCACAATACAAAATCTGGTTTACTTGTGCAGTGTAACAATGGCATAGGCATATTTTTCTTTCAAAGAACGAAAGGGTGAGTGCACAATTGAAATGTATAAACACATCTTTTTGTAATATCAAGGATACTTTTTGAAACTTTCATGCATTTCTAATCTAAAAGGAAAAGTCTTATACATATCCTTTGCTCAATTGAGTTGTTCCAATCAAAGGATTAAATATATTGGAATCTTTTTATCAATAATTTTATAGAATACCAATTGAAAATGTGTTTTTTTCTTATAGATAAAATTGTTTACCATCAATCAATTAATTTATTCAAGACAAACCATGAAGGACAACAATGATCAATTCTATGGCTAACCAATTAATAAGTATACACGTAAATAAGTCAAGCATGTACATGTGAATAAGGGAAGCACAAGTAGTCACAAACACATATGCCTTGAAGTATACACACGAATACATAGTATACACAACTTAAGACAAAGTATATGCATGAATGCAAGGTATACGCATGAAAATGCGTAAGTCGCAAAGTATACATTGGAACACATGTAAGTCACAAAGTATACACGTACATTGTAAAGTAAACACTTCAATACACATAACTCATATCTATTGAACCATGACTTTATAACATGCAAATATGGACACCATTGATAAAAAAGATTTGTATTAACCAAATAGCCATGTACACATACATCAATATATGTCGATATAAGTATAAAATATAGGTACAGAATAGCCATATAGGCTTACGAGAATGCCATATAGGCATACAATGTCAAATATATCCAATACAAAATATGTACAAAATTTCCATGTAGGCATACAACAAAGGGCTCTAGAATTAAAAGTCATTGCTCTCCAAGCTCTCAAAATAAACTCTTTCCCTTTGTTGGTCGATCGGATGGCGATAGGTCTATCACTCATTTCTGCTGCACTTAAGGAGTGCTCCTACTCCTACTACTGTTAAGTTCTTGGTGAAGTTTTAACTATTACAATAAGAAGTAAAGACATTAATATATAGAAATTACATTATAAAAAATGATATATTTTAAAAAATAATCACTTATGGCCATCCCACGATCACTCTCCTCAAGGGAAATATTTGCACGCCGATGCTAAGGCATACTCAAGCCCTATATAAACCATTCAAATATAAATTAGACTACGAATCAATAATTTGGTTTGATTTTTCACTCGAACTAACATCTATAACAATGAATGTAAATTGAAATATAGTAATTTGCCTCATACCTCCCCTATCAGAGCCATCGAGGATTGTATAGTGGATGAAACACTGATATCCATTACCCTCATAACATTTGGAGGTGTTTCCACAACCAACATCTGAAAATAAAACAACAAATTATTTAATCACAAAAAAGTTACAATAGCGATGGACATGTCATGACTTATAGTGTATGAGATCTAATGAACAAAATTTTGAGTACTTATTAAACTATATATTTCTAATTATCATGATTACTATTTTCCCTATCCATATCTTGTTCGAAAGGACATGTTTTTAGGATTTTACCCATAGTACCAAGCCGCTGAATCATTTGATTAAATGCTTTCACGGACATGTACGATAACTGTGGTGGCATAGAGAAGGCAATGAACTATTTGAAAAAATGCCTAAAAAAAAGGGGTCTCGTGGTGATGGAATGCCATTACAAAAAATTGCACGTCATGGAATTCCATCACCATAAAAACGCATTTCTTTCAGGAACTTTTTCAAAAAGTTTATTTCCTTCTCTATGACCAGTATTATTGCTTACTATTATGCTTTGATAGATATTTTTCCAAGCATCCATAGTTTGTTAGAAAACACCTATTTTAGGCTTTTAGCCATAGCAGCAAGGAAGCACGAGTAGTTTGATAAAATGCTTTGGTACACATGTATGAAAAATGTGGTATCATAGAAAAGGTGGTGAGCATTTTGAAGAAATGATTGGAAGAAATGTGGTCTGGAATTCCATCACCATGAGACTGCATTTCTTCCAAGCATTTTTTGAAACTACTAACTGCCTTGTCTATGTTATTGCTTACTATTATGGTTTCATAGATTTTTTCCAAGCATCCATAGTTTGTCATGCAGGTGCACCATTGCAAGCACATGTCTTCATGTGAAGAAATTGCATCACTGCTTATGTTGAATTTCTAAACAACTATATTGTAGTTGATATTTTGTCATCTATCAACATCTAGTTATTAGTTATGGAATGTGAAGTAATGCTTTGAGTTTGAATGATGTGCAATGCAATGCAACCAACGATATGAATATAAACTACATAAATCTATTAAGTACAATTCATTAGTTAAACTCTTTATTTTATTACCTACATGAAGGTTTGAGTAAATCCACTGGCACTGGGAGGTGTTCCCTCGAAACCTCCAATATTACCCTATTCAACATCCAAAATCACATATTAAAATACCATTCGTAAAACAATGCTATTAACATGTAATAAATTTATAATTGTTTACTAGTTACATACCCCACTGATAGGTGTACTGCAAAAATAAGTAGGTGGAGGTCTGATGTATCCAGTCTCAACACTATGACCCTACAATTTTATTAAAATCATAAAACTAAATTAGTTAATCTTGCATTTCAAAATAAAAATTTAATAAATTAAATTCAATGAACATGCTAAATTTTACTTGAGTATCAATTCCATACACATCATGCAAAATTTCAGCCACCCTCTCCATCTCCATAGCTGCATAAGGATCCTCCTCCGCAGCCTCCTGAGTGCCAATGGGGTCATATGAACAAGTCAGCTTGCAAGATTGACACACATGGGTTTGAAGGCCACCACTTGAAGAATCCCTTAGATGGCGCTATAGAATAGGGCTAGTATGATGAATGACACTCTAGGTCAAATTGTTGATCACCTACAATGTCTCTATGTCTTCGTAACCACAGGTTTAACAATGTGCTCACAAGGTAGCCTAGCAAGAGCTCGTCTCCCTTGCCATGTAGGATCCGGCTGTGCACTGGGCCTATCTTAAGCCGACCCCCCACCTCTCCCCTAGAAGTCCCTCATATCAAAATAATTCAGTATTTTGTTCAATATGAACTCATTGTATAGTTTCCTAAGAAAATACTGGGGGACTTCACAATTGTTGCATAGTCAATCATCAAAGACCATGTACCACATATCATAAAAATGGTTCCTAATCTCTTGGTGGTGGCACCAATGAATAAGAAACCTCTTCGCATTGAGGCTAAGATTTTTATTTATTCATGGATCAATGAATAATGAGCAAAAATCACCTTTTGTAATTTTTAAATCCTTTACATATTTATGTGATAGTTTATCTGCATAATATGCCCTAACTACCTGCCTCTTATCTTTCCATCTAGTTATTTGTTTGCTAATTGAATCTACATTTTTTAACATATCTTTCAATGAATTTGTGAGGGTCATTCTTTCTATGGTTGAACCATTTGGATCACTCAACCTACTAATAAAATCCTCAATCTGTTTTTTGTTGTTCTCAATCTCACTCTTTAAATTTTGTTGAGTGTTAGGAGGGTGTTGAGGGATTGGTGGAGGAGGTTGTTGTTGAGGTTGATTTTCTTGTTGAGGATTTTGTTCTTCAAGATTTGGTTGCTCTTCTTCTTGAGGATTTTGTGGGTTTGCGAGTTCATTTGCATCTCCTACAAATTCAAAAATTTATATATCAAATTTAACCTAAAACTAACAAAATCTACCTAAAACTAAGAAATTCAAAAAAAACAACAAACAATACTTACCTCTCCCACCTCTTCGTCATCGTGGTGCCATCCTTGCAAAGAAATAGCAACTCTTCTTGAATATTTGTGCCCAATACCTCCTCCTAGAATGCGAGTGCAAAAAGTTGGGGGTTTTGGCCGCGAGCAGAAGAAGAAAATAGTTGAAGTGAAAATGAAGACTTTCACTTTTTTTTTTGCTTTTAACATGTTATAACATGAGCGCATTATAACGCGCTTGCGTTATAGCATTTTAAAAAAAAATTAGAAAGTGGCCACAAAATTGGTACCCAACTTCATGCACCCGCCTATAATGAAACAAACAAGATAAATGTAAATCCAGTATACTAATAAATAAAAACATGAATTTACTTATGCTGGGTGTACCAACCTGAATAAGCTCCCTTTTAAGAGGAATGTGTAGAATTTTCCTTAGTAAGCTCTAAAATCTACAGAGGATATTCAGTGAAAGTAGAGGAGAATTCATAATGAAAATGACCCTAGAAATTCCCTCTTATAAAATCATTCGAATGGGTAAATTGAATGCATTAAATTGTGGTGGTTGAGTTTCAAATTTGAATTTTTGTGGGAAACAATCTCTCATTTCATTTTGTAGTGGCCATCTATGCCTGAGTTATACCGTGGCCTTTAGGAAATCAATTTTATATTTGGTTTAATTGTCAAAATAGGTGGTTTTATTAAATTCAGTCAGATATATGAATTATACTATGTTTTTTGGTATATTAGGGAGCCTTACACCATTAACTGTCTATGCAGGTACCAGAAGTAGATGGGGTTAATGCATGAAGATGTGAAGGGAAGTGTGGGTGAATGTACAATTGATAGCTCATAAAGCTGATCAATGTTTTGTATTATGTCAGAATGTGCACCATTAACTATTTATAATGTTTTAAATTATGTGACATTGTGCACCATTAACTATTTATGTATACATGTAAATACAATGTACTAGAAGCTTTAAGCCACTTGCATGGAGTGGTTATTGTAAACATCACTGTATTTTATTTAATTCAGAAATGACTTTATTTTGTGCAAGTTGACTTGTGTTGAAAACATAATTGCACCAATGTATGTTTAAATTTGTTTTTTTGTTGGTTGGTTATAGACTAGAAGTAGTGAACATATACTAGTGTAATGTCTAATTTTTATTGGCATAACTAAAACATTTTAATGACTAAAATGTAAACGGATATTGGGGGGATAGGTGAATGAGGAGTAAACAACAATTAGATCATGAATGACAATCAAGGGTTTTCCCCTAGGTGAATTGAATGGTAAAATATTCTTAGGCGTTCCAATTTGTAGGAGATTATCTTACATTAATGTTTTTTAGTTCCTGTGGAAGGAATTATAGGCACCATCTGTGCTTTAATTGGTGATTAAATATTTTGCTTGCATTTAATCAAAATTCGTTATTTTCTTTTTCATATATTATCTTTTAAATTTTATACATTATATTTTAATTTTTTTAAAGTTAAATGCATGATTTTTAACTTTTCAAATTCCAAAAATTATTTTTCCTCAATTTTATTGGCTAAATTTTTTTGAGCGAGAGGATTTTGAGGGAGCATAAACTTTTTATTGCAGTTTTTCAAGGTTTTTCTACCACAAAAACCATAATCAAAAACATATTTAACTAATTTTTTGAACTCTTCAAAATTTGTTTACTTGTTATGTTTTCCATTCTATGCATTTATTTACTTGTCACATGCCTTAAATAAAATATAATTAAAATAAAAAATTCAAATATATAAAATAATCTAATAACAAATTAAAAAAATATATGTTTTTAATATATTATATTATTAATTTGACAAAATATTATAATATTATAATATATATATACACTATATAATATGTAACATATATAATTATAATATCTAATATATAATTTGATATATTAGATAATAATATTATAATTTAATATTTTAATTTTAAATTATGTAATATATTATCTTTTTAATAATTTAATATATTTTTATTATATTATATTATTAGATATTTTTAATATATATTATATTATATATTACATTAACATCTAATATATTAAATTAATCTTGCTATACAGTGATTTACCTTTTTTCATTGCTATTTATTTAAAATTTGTCTTTTTACCTAAAAATAAAAAGATATTAAAACAAGTAATGAATATTCATTTGTATAAAAAATTATTTAAAAATCTTAATTTATCACTTAAACTCATCCAGTTAAATTTAATAAATTTAAATATTAATTATTTTGTAATATAAAATTCTTACTTACCTTTATATATATTATATATTATTTTAAAAAACATTCTATATTAAAAAAAAATGTCCAAATAAGAAAATTTAAACATTTTATTACTATCTAATATAATTATACCATAATCATTATTCATTTTTAAAAGAAAGGATTTAGGCAAGGCCCTCCCACTATAAATGAACTCATTCCATTTACATGTCATTACATATAAGTCATGTTCGTAATTAGTGATTAGTCGATAGGCTATTATAGGTGGGAAATCCCACTAGATTAGTCTGTTGTCTGATGTCGGTGGACTATTCCAGTGGGCAATCCCATTGGAATGGTTTTAAGTGGTTCCTCATAATTAACACCATTAGTGTATTGGAGTGGGTTGCGTACAAAAATAAAAGGATCATTCATATCAATAAACACCGTACCAGCTACTACTTGTGCACTGTACATTAATTTTACCTCGACTTTTGGGGTTTTGCGTGCAAGCTGAAGTAGCTTGTGTCTGCATGTATTCCCTATTTGCCTATTTCAATTTCTTTTTCAAGTGGCCTTCTTTAGAATAAAATGGAAATGGCGGTTATGATAGGAGGAGAGCAAGGAAACATCAGAAGGGAGAAGGTAATTTCTATTTTTATGCTCTGTACACTATTTTAATTAAAACCCTTCCATTATTATTCAATGGTTGCTAACCCTTTGTTGCGTTTACCAATGTCATTGGGTTATTTCTTCTAACTAAGAAGGGGCGAACCTTCAACCAATTAGTTCTATCACTTTCAAGTTGTTTCACTGTGAGATGCCTATTGCAATGCAAACCCTTCATATTAAGGAAATGGTTGTTAACCCTCCATTCATTTTACCACTGGTGTTGGAGAAATTTTGCAATTGAAGTAAATGCCACTTTCCAAGGTATTTTCTTGTAGGTCCACTATATCTCTCATCCTTGCACAGGCAAGAAGGATGTTGGCAAAGCTTATGGGGTCGGGCTTTACACCTGCCAATCACATTTGCTTGAAGCTTTATAAAGCCTATTCAATAAATCCATTTTGTGCATATCCTATAATTGTTGCAATCTAGAAGACGACAACCTTTGAGGCATTTATTTAGATAGTCACGTGTTTTGTCTAGGTTACTGCATTTTGCATACATGTCTACTAGGGCCGTTGTAACTACACATCTGATAAAATGTGTCTTCTTAGGTAGTCTGATATATATCTTTTACCAGAGGAGGTGGGTGGCAGAGGTGGAGAGGGGAAAAAAGAGAGGGAAGGTGTTGAGAGGAGGCACTGTTGTCTCCATTTGAGAACTTAATTCTTGAACTGAAATTATTGTCAATTGTAAGTAAAGAGTTCATAATAATAATGTCACATAGTTATTTTTAATTGTTAGGTTTGCTACATTGGGTTCAGTCTTAATTAGGGTTTCTTGGCTTTGAAAAGTTCTTTGTAATGGATTATTTCAACTGGGCTAAGAAACAATGTTAATGGGTGCTTAGTAGTATTGAATTTTTTTGAAACGAGCAGCATTTCAATCCAAGAATTGTTGTAACGGGGAATAGGGGCACTATAGTGTGGAAATAATGGGAATGGGTTGTATAAGATTAAAGAAAGAGTATGCCCACAAAACTAATCGAGCTTGTTAAGTTAGTTATCATGTAATTATGCCATATAAGCAATGAGGGGATTCATTGGAACGTATTAAGACTAAAAGGCAAGAATTAAGTCTACTGTATTTGCAATGCAATACAGTCCCTTGTACTCATGTATATTTAGGAATCACGCAGGATAGTTTTTGTTCCAATGTATGCAAAATGTCTACAATTTTCATTTTAAGAGTTGCAATGGCTTTATTTCCAATAGTACAAGCATCAGATGTTAGGACGTGGTGACTTTGAGCATGAATATCATGAGTTATTCTATTCCAACTGAATGCAAAAATATATGTGGGAACTTGAATACAGTGGTAATGAGCATGTGTTAATTAGGACTGATAGAATGGGTAGATGTTTTATCTAGATGCATAAGGGTCACCAAAAACTGGGTATTATAAATTCTATCTATCCTGGAATGAAATTTGTATAATAATGCTTATGCTTTCTTATCAACATGCATACAATGCTTCTTTTTTCTAATCAGTATACTACGTGTTGATGGTGTTTTCTGCACAGCAACAACCTAGACAAGATACAAGTATTCGATCTCTCTTGAAAGGTAAATCTCTATCAGCAAGCCTCAAGAGATAACCCCAAGGTCTCTAATGTCAGGTCTTGACAATGCATAAACAACTCAGTGATAAATGTGAAAATGTTGGTAATCACAAAGGGACCTTACTACAAGCAAATACTGAATCCTTAAATTTATCAGATCTAGCAATATGGTGATACTTCCAATCCTAAATCTAACCCAAATGATAAAGAAAGAGCAAAAGAGATAAGGTTTTAGAGAGATTCTTAAATTTAACACTAAACCTAAGATTAACAATGCAAATGATGAAACACTTGAAATTGACCAATCCCTCAGAAACTAATTTCTGCTTAACCCAGATAAATTTGCAATCTTACAAAAATAGTTCAATATTCTAAGGTATTAAAGATTTTTAGATCATGAATACTCATCCAAAACAATCTTATTGCAATTGCAATGAACAAATAATCACAATTGAACTAAGCACAACAAATGTAAAAGTCTAGGCTAACTTTGCAAAGCAACTAACAATCAACTAGCTGCAAAAAGTATGGACTAGAGATTGCTACAAACACTTCAAGCATCAAACCACAAACATCATCAAATCATCTAACATTAAACCTAGCACATCTATCAAATAAACTTAAGCAAGTTCCAAAGATAGAATAATAGAAGCCATGCCAGATAAAACTCAACACAAGAAAGGCCCCAAATCACAATGTCTTCACTTGCATTAAATTACCCAAAGTAGCAACAATTCCAGTATTCTGTTACAAGACTTGCTTGCTTGAAAAATAAGACTAACTCCTAAATCTAACTCTTTCTATACTGCTTAGTTCGCTCTAATATCAAAACTATCTAACCCCTACAAATGAGGAAGAATGCCATATTTATAAAAACCCCCCAAGATATGTCGGCCTAATTAGGGTTTACAATAATAAATGACCACAAAACAAGTCAGCCAAGAGGAATTCAAAATAAGCCAAAATATGCATTAAATGCATGTATTCCATTCAAGTCAGCCTGGGTCTCCAACATAATCTAGACCAATGCACGTGAAGGAGAAGAGAAATAATGGGGAAGCACAAATTCCGATGTAGCATTGCATTAACTACTTCCCCCTTTATCCTTAGCACACTCCATCTTATCATGCACCATCAAAAATATCCTATCCAAGTCGGTTGTAGCTAGCATAATCAAGACCTTAATCCTTCTTTTGATGGACTTGATATCATCTCTTGAATGCTTTACCATTTTATCCCAATCTACCTTACTTGTTTGATATTTATCAATTACTACAATGTAGGTAGTTGTATCATCCAACTGATGTTCAGTGATAGGGCCCTCATTTATTGGAGAATACACATCTTGCCACCATCTTCTCAATTGCTCCAAGCTAAGGTGTTTTGGCACAAATCTCTTTCTCCCTATCATCACCTCAAAGAAGGAAATGCACTTATTGTAAATTTCAGTCAAGGTGTCCTCAATTTGTTTCCCCTGTTTATATACTTTCTTTAAAACCTTCTACCTTATTTGCAAAGCTTCATACCATTCACAAGGTTCGACGACTTTGGAGGAAGGAAGAATTCCATCACTTACCAATTTGTCCTCAGTATATTCCATGATGGTCTTAGTCTTTTGCAATAGGATATCTACGTCCTCCTTATCCTGTGCTAGCACATTTCTTAGCCAATCTAATGATCTCATTACATCTCTTCCAGTAGAAAGGATGTCCTTGATAGCATCATCTCCCTTGGTTTGTACCCCCTATAACCAGCCGATTGTAACTTGTGTGGTGCTTTTCATTCTTTCCAACCCTGATATTATTTCTTGCGGTAGGAAGCTTGCAGCAGATGATGAGGAACTGATGGATTGCAAAGGCTTCATCAAGTCTTGCAAATATCTCTTAAGTTTATCATTTTCCTTCTTCAATTCCTATTTGGTCTGTACTTCTTTCCTCAACGTACCCAAGATCACAACACTAGATACCTCATATTCTTCAATCTCTTGTTCCATGGAAGTAGGCCCTAGGTTGATGGTATGCACATTGTAATCACTTCCAGTCACATCATCCCTATTCTTATCAGGGGTAGGAGTAGCAATGTGAACCACCTTGTTAATTTCTCCATCTCTCTCAATCTTGGAGATGACCCTGGATTTCTTCTTTCCTTTACCCTTTCCTATATTTTCCAATAGCTCATCCCAATTGGGAGGGGTGTCATCTACAACTATCGGTTTACTCTTTAATTCTTTATCCAACCAACCCAGAACAATAGATTTTGATTGTACTTTGATCTATCCAACTTCATCATGTTGATCCCTGGGTGTATCTTTGCTCAAATCCTGTTTTTTCAGAAATCTCCTCAACTTTATCTTCTTTTTCTTTATTATGTTGTTCTTCTTCATGCACCGGTGATGGAGTCCTAACTAGTATTTCCTCTCTTTGAGGAGGTTTATCTTCTTCACTTCTTATAGGTGAATCCTTAAAATTTACCAGAGGAGACTGCAACACCCTCTATTTTTTCCTCAGCACTATAGAGCTCACCTTCTTGAAATTCTTCTCCTTCTGGATCTTGATGACTTTCTACTTCTTTGGATTCACCTAGTTCACCTAGTGTACTATGAGCTTCATGAGAAAGAGGAATATTATAATGTTGTTCTATAACAGGAGTGACTGGAGGAGCATCCTTCCTCGGCACATTGTCCTTAGGAGGAGTTCTTGATCTCCTTGTATATACCTGTGTCCTTTCTCCCGAGCTCTCCACATTTATCACAGGTGGGCTAACTTCCTCCCCTGCCTTGGAGCTTTCCTTTCCTTCTATGACAATCTTAATATCCTTCTTCTCTTGGGCATAGGGACACTAACCTCTTTATCCTCCCTTTCAACTTCATCTTTTTTTGACTTCTTGGTCCTTGAAATGTGCCTCCTTTTATTTGCAATAGGCTTTCTTTGTTTTTTTGCCTCCTATACTTCCTCCGCTTAAACATCTTTAATCTTGATCTTAAAAGGAGAGCTCACCTTGCCCTTACCCTTAGGATCCTACTTAGTTGACTCCTTAGAAGTGGAATGAGACTTCAAGTCTCCCATTAGATCATAGGTGCATTGCACACCTTCACTTTCTAGTTCCCACATCTTATGCTTGAGCCACAACTTTGTATACTTAATCACCAAAGTCATAAGTTTCTCTAACTGTATTTTCTCTTCCTCCAACTAGTCTATTTCTCCCATTGGTTTATTCTTCATTGCCTCATAATCATGGCCCTAAATCAAATCTCAATCATCTTCAACTTGATCTGGAATGACCTTCACATTATATAGCCGAACCAAGTTAACAGGTAGCCTAGAAAACTTCTTCCTTCTAATCTCAAATTCATCACTGCGATTGGCCCAATAGTCCTCTATATCATCCTTGTGACTATATTCTCTGTTGGCCTTCTTATGTGCTTTACCAGTCCTATCAAACCTAGATCTCTTGGAATGAAAGGATAACCCAAGAGTACTCATTTCTTCTTTAGAAGCATAGGCCAAATTAATAGAAGGGCATGCCTCATTAGTGCCTATCCTTAGAGGAAAATCTCCACAAAATCTAGTCTTATGCCCATCCTTCTTCACAATTGCATCAAAATTACATATTTGTCATGTGACCTCCAGACGTATAATGTGATCTGTGGGATACCTAGGAATTCTATATGGAGCCCTCTAACAACCATCTATCCTTATATATGAAAAGGTGGGAAACTGTATGAACCAAGCCCCATACCTTTTGATTAGCTCCTTGGCATTGCCAGATATCCTTACATGCTCTACACCTTGGAGCAACCTAGTAATGTACATGGTGAATGCATCATTCACCCTCCTATAGCTCGAGTTACCTAGGTGTAACTATGGATAAACCTCATAAATTACATCTTCTCCAAACATACCCCTTGTATTTAGTCCTTTGTATGGATGAAATCTTGCAAGTGCATAAACCAAGTAGGAGTTCATTGTGAAGTTCTTTGTCTGCAGGAAATTACACATTTGTTCATGAATCATGGCACTTATAATGCTTTCCCAGTGATAATTAACATTTTGCTCCATCCTCACAATGACATGGAACATCCAATTCTCAAATACTCCTGCACTCTTTAACCCTACCACCCTACTGAGAAGGGTAATAACATCATAGTATGCCTTCTTGAATTTAGCTCTGAATAGCTGCTTGGGTAGCTTGGAAAAGTGGGACTTAGGTTTCTCCAACTAGGAATTGATGACCTATTGGGACTTGATGGTATCTTCCTCATAGAACTTATTTTCCATATCTATATCAAAATCCACCACATGAGACCTATCTGGCATGTCAAAGGTTTGGGCTATAGACACCGGATTTAGATTTGCCACAATTCTCCCTTGAGGGCCAATTATCCTTTGTGTACCCTTGTCATAGTGTTTGGCACATTCGAGCACCAATTCATAACACTGCACTATAGGAGGAAATCCAGCTACATGTGCCAACCCTGATTCCAATGTCCTACTGGTTAACAAAGGGATATTTTGTGCTACCATCCTTGTCTTGAACTCTTCATAATCCCACAATCCAACATTTGTATCAATTACCTCTAACCAGATGGAAGTCAGCTTTCTCTCAGGGATTTTTCTCTTGATATCCATTTTGATTCTTTCTACCTCATAAATAGAAGACCCCTTTGCACTTGGATCCATCACTCTACCCCTAGTTCTACTTGTCACTGCGTTACTTGACTCAACCTACATTTAACAAAGAAACCATAATAAAGATCACATGAAACCCAAGTTAATTAATCACTAATAACATATTCAACCTCAATATAATTCCCATGATAAGAAAAATTCTCAAAAACCTCATAAGAATTAATCATATCAAAGTTCGGGTTTGCAGTCCTCCCGCGGAATCCAGGCTAGAGAGGAATTTTGAAAAATTCCCAGCCAGGCGGATTTTAGTGAAATAAACATAATAGCAACCAATAATCATTTAATCAACTATCATTAACTAAGAAACAACATGATACATCTTTAAATAATTTAAATTGATCATACAATGCATAATCACCAGCTAATAAATCATGGTATCTCTCAGTGCTTCATTTTCAACAAAGTTTTAGAGAATTCCGTCCAGGACAGGAATCAGCGAAAACAACAATAGTCTACGAATTCTAGGAAAATGAATGAACAAAGGAAATTTTGGTAAAATTTGAAGGGAACAAAAATCCGAAAAGCAGGAAAAACTTCGGATTATTGCACATTTCGGGAACATGAAGAGAAAACAGAAAATTAGAGAATTTCGGCAGTTAAGGAATTCTGCAAAGACTTTGAAACACCGAATGTCAATTTTTTCTCGCAACTTCACTCAAATTGATCGAACGATCACAAATTTGAGGATCCTAGGCTTGAAACCAGCTTGAATTGAACCTCCTACATATCATCTTTAAATTCAAGGCTCATCCTAATGTAAATCGAGAGTAATTGGTGATGCCCTAAGCACGAAACCCTAAAATCCTGCCATGAAAGTATAGGACAAGCTTGGGCTCAGCTTACTCATTTTCTAGCTTTACAGAAGGTTCATTATGACCTACACAAGTGAGCTACCTCATAATGAAATCAAAAAACAAGCTTGAAAAACTCACTTGGGGATCATCAATCTAACAAAATTGAACAACCCTAACTTCAAATGTTCAATGCCCAAACATACAGAAATTTAGACTTCAAGCACACTCAAAATGCCAAAGAATCATTCACATTCAACAATCAAAAGCAAGGAAATGCGTACATACCATTGATGAAGTGAGACTCAATTACAACAATGACAGGTAACAATATTTAGCGCCTTAGCAAACAATAGATGACATCTAGGAAAATCACCACCAAATCCAAGAATTCACAAATCGAACATGCCAAATCTAGCCAAGCACTCAAGATCAAGCACCTTAGATCAATAGAAAGCAAGTGATAAAACTTAATGTCACAAACTCCCAAAAATTGATTAAATACCTGCCGCAAAAATCGTACAAAGAGCATTAATGTAGTCGACAAAACAACCTTGACCAAAACCCGGGAACCCGATAGGATGACAAAATTTTGGAGAAATCTAGTCACCACAGAATTATGTGAAGGACCAAAATCTCTGGATCATAGTGCAAAGCATCCACCACCAGGTTTTGAGAGTATCCGAGGAATTCTGCCAAGAGTGGATTTTCCCGAGTAGTGAAAAACCCGGAATGAGTCAAAAACTTGAGGTTTTGAATCAATATCACAGAGGGATCACCAATGTAGGTAAAATAAACATTCAAGCTCATACCAAAGCAAGTAAATCCCCAAGATCAAAGGGCCAAAACACCAAGAATGAAAGAAAAAGAGGGTCCCTGCTTTCAGTGGGGCGTGTGTGTGAAAAACTACACAACAAATGGCGACTCTTGCTGGGAAAATGCTCCAGAGCATTTAAGTGACAAACTGGAATCAAGAACCTAGAATCCCTAGTTTCAGTCCCTGCATTAGGTCATCAATTGGCAGAGTTTCAAAACTCAAAGGTAAGCAAACCATTCTTGTACTAGGGTCAAATTTTGTGCATATGTGTTCATTCATGTTTTCCTTGGTTACAATGAGGATCAAATTTGGTCTAGCTAGGCTACATAAAGATTCAAACTCCAAAAGAAACCTGGATAGAGCCTTGCTGCCAGTCAGGCATCCATAGCCCCGATGAGGTTATCATTGTGATTCCCCCCAAGCATAGCTCTACTGCCAGCCAAGCGTCCATAGCCCCAGTAGAGATACTTGCATGCCCCTGATAAGTTGAGTTTGATTTTTTGATTTTCAATGTATCTTTTTTTTCTTTTCTTTTTGATATTTCTTTTCTTTTCACTTTTGTTTCAACCTATGAACAATGAAGTTCACACTCAGGGTTGGGAACCACAATGGCGCAAAAGCAAAATATAATATTTTTCACCTAAACATATTTCATAGGAACCCCTTGCAACCTTGGAATTTTAAAAGATTTGTGTAAAAGGTAAGACCCAAATACATTCCAGATTTAACTTAATCCCTTGGATTATCCACTCAAAACACTTAATACATATGACACCAAATAGAGGACTTTCACCAACAGACTCCAGAAAAAAGATTGAAGTTTGTAAAAGAAATATTCAGAACAATCCCAGATAATAATATGATTTCCATGCAGGTGCAACACACCTAGAAGAAAACAAGAAAACCTTCAAAGAAAGAGTGGAGCAAAACAAACCAAACCACAAGCAAACCAAAAGATAACCAAAACAAGAACAAACCAACAACAAAACAAAAAAGGAAACCTACCCTAACCAAAGCAAACCAAACCAAACAGAAAAGAAAACCTATTTTAACTATGTACAAGGAAAGAGTTGTAAACAACTCAAGATTGGAAGTAATGCTTCAAGTACTTCCCATTGACAGGCAGTGGAATATCCTCCCCAGTGAGGGTTTTCAAGTGAAAAGCATTATCTCCCAGGATCTCTGAAATCTGATAAGGTCCAAGCCAAAGTTTGTCAAATTTATCGTGCTCCCCTTTTCGGTCATGTGCTTTATCCCAGTAAAGAACCAAGTCAGAAATCCTAAAGGATTTTACCTTAGCTCTCCTATCAAACCATCTTTTAACTATGCCCTGATGCTTAGCAAAGTTTTCTAAAGCTTCAACTCTTCTTTCTTCAAGGTGCAACAACTCTATCAGGCGGGCCTCATGCCTGTTCTCTTCATCATAATATTCATTAATAAACTACAAAGTAGGGATCCTTAATTGAATAGGAAATGCAGGTTACATGCCATACACAAGGTGGTAAGGAGAGGTTCCTAGGGAAGTCTTCTGCCTTGTACGATCTGCCCATAGAGAAAATCTAAGCTGAGTATGCCAATCCTTGGGATTCTTCTCTAATAACTTATGGATGATTGTTAAGAGGTTTTTATTGGAAGACTCAACCAAACCATTACCTTGTGGATAATAATTGGATGTGAACTTTATTACAATTCCATGATCAAAGGCCCAATTAGAAAACTTCAATGATGCAAATGTAGGACCATTATCACAAACTAAAGATAGAGGACATCCAAATCAATTAATAATACCTGATTCAATGAAATTAATTACCACTTTAGAAGTACATTGTTTGCATGCAAGAGCCTTAGTCCATCGTGTGAAATAATCAATGATAGTGAGAATATACATGTGGCCTGCAGAAGAAGGTGGATTGATTGGAACTATGAAGTCTATTCCCCATTGTGTGAAAGGTTTTACCTCAAAGACTGGTTGAAGTTGAAGAGCTACATATTTTTCCCTAGTTGCTACAGTTTGACACACATGGCAAGTTCTGACATGATTGTGTGTGTCCTTGAACAATGTAGGCCAATAATAACCAGACCTCAGAATCAAGTTTGTAGTGGAAGGTGCAGATCCATGGCCAGTACCATATCTGTCATGAAATTCTACCATGACCCTTTCGGCCTTCTGTTATCCCAAACATCTTAAATATACACCTTCATGGTTCATTTTGTATAAGAAAACTCCCTTCAACATGAAACTGTCACTCTTCAAACGTAATTCCCTTCTCTATACTGCATTAAGATGGTCAGGACACCGTTGATTCAAAAGATAGTGAATGATATCATCATACCAGGCCCCTGGAGAAACATCTTCAAGATTGTAATGTTGGGCTGCAAGGTCAGGGCCCAGTTTTGTCATTGTTCTTGTAAGCCCTTGCCCTCTTACCAAATTCATAGGCTGAATCTCAATATCGTATTCCTATAACATGGTCACCCACTTCGCTTAACATTCTCCTAACTCATTTTGCATCAACAACAACTTGACTGCAAGATCAGGAACTAATGCAAAGACCTTGTTCTTGAGAATATAGTGCCTGAACTTCTTCACAACTCTGACCAAGGAATAGGCTTGTTTCTCTACACTTGGATACCTTAGTTCTTCATCTTTCAATGGTGTGCTCATAAATGCTATGGGGTGCTCATTCCCTTGATCGGACTTTTGAGTCAACATGCCAACATAGGAGTGATCAAAAGCAAATGACTATATGTAAAATGGATTATCATAATCAGGACTCACCAAAACTAGAGCTTCAATAATGGCCCTTTTGATTTCTGCAAATGCTTCTTTAGTATGTACTCCATTCAACTTTGGCTTCCTACTTCAACATAGCATTCAATGGATTGACTATTTATGCAATTCCTGTGATAAACTTCCTTACAAAATTAATTTTGCCAAAGAATGACTTCATCTCTTTCTTGCTAGCTAGTGGCTGAATCTTAAGTATGGCTTCCACTTGCTCAGGGTCAATTGCAATGCCTTTCTCTAAGATAAAATGTCCTAGCAACTTTCCCTTAGTAACTCCAAAGATGCACTTCTTTGGATTAAGAGATGTGCCAAATTCTCTACACCTCTGAAACACTCTGCATAAATTGGCTATATGATCACCTCTCTTTTTAGAAAAGACTGTCAAATCATCCATATAAATAATTATGCATTTACCGATTATATCCTTAAAAGCTATGTCCATAGCTCTCTAGAATGTGGCTCCTGCATTGATCAAACTGAAAGGCATCCTTCTATAAGCGAAAGTACCCCACTTTGTGGTGAAAGTGGTTTTATGCCTTTCTTCATATTGTACCATAACTTGATTGTATCCGAAGTAGCCATCCAGAAAAGACATCATTTGAGACCCATTGACAATCTGAAGTACTTCATCCAGTGAAGGTACTAGATAATTATCCTTTTCTGATGCTCTATTAAGGTTCCTATAATCCACACACAGTCTGATTTCACCATTCTTTTTTCTCATAGGAACCAGGTGTGTGACCCAGGTTGAATGTCTAACTGGGAATATGATTCTGGAAGACAATAGCTTATGCACTTCCTTTTGGATAATGGGCTCTAGCAAGGCATTAATCGGTCTTTGCCTCTACCTGAAGGGTCTTACTCCTAGCTTCAGAGGGATAGTGTGAGTTATAATTGATGTGTCATATGTCTTCAGGTCTTCATAACTCCGAGCTATCACATCTTGATATGTATGTAGGCCACACCCATACCCATATTGGTTAGGGTACCTTTTAGGCACATACCAGATTTGACTAATATTGGTCATAACAACAAAAAGAAGGTAAGCCAAAAAGATTTAAAATTAAACTAAAGTCACATAGAAGATAGAAAACATATAACTCAACCACTTAATATCTCATTTCTAACCCTTCCCCTAAAGGAATCTAAAATTTGAAGAAGACCAAGTCAATAAATGGCAATAGCATGAGGCAATCATATGTTAGCAATGCTAAAAAAATGAGCCTTTCAAGGGCAAGCCAAAAATATTTGCATTAAAAGAAGACAACCATAAGCTATAAAGGTCCTAAGATGGACAGTCAAAATTTGGAGGAGAAGGGACACCACTTGAAGGGCCAACATTATCAACTCCTACTACCAGTGTTGTTTTCTTTTCAACTTCACAGACCTTTGAATCAAGTTATGATAGTAGGTTGGTAGGAAGGGAATAGTGCAATCTAGGTCAGAGCATCAAAATAATAAGGGCAATGCTCTATAAATTTCAGTATGGCAGGGTTTCGATGCATAACAACAGACTTTGAGGGAGCCATACAGCAAGGAAAGGATGATTAAGGGCAATAAGCAAAAGGTCATTGTATACCAAATGAGCAGTTTTATCATAAGGGACAATCCACCTTGACTATCATTTGTGACAGTAAATGAATCTTTTTTGTACAAATTGTGATGGTCAAACACCTTGATGACTTCGTGTACAATCCCTTTATCTCCATATGCACAAAGGGAAGAGTAATAAGGACTTAGGACAGTGATCAGACTGAAAGACCATCAATGAGACAGTCAACCCAATGAAGAAACACTACTATCAAATGAATTTAAGACAGTCCTTTTGCAAAGGATAGGAGTTAAGAGAAGCAATATAAAAATGTACTGATGAAAAAGAGAAAACCAAAACAAAACAAAACAAAAAACATACTATATTTTATGATTTCCCTACTATAAACAGCCAGCACATTCTTTAGGCTAAGTGCATAGAGAGATTCTCTCTGCACATTAGAACCTAATTAAACAATGCAATTCATGCCGAAAGAATATTGTAGTTCAAATATATTGTACACAAAGCACTCTGTGGGTTTACCCACATAATGGAATATTTTAATTACAAGGATGGAAACCTTGATAATCCATCGATTCTGGTCTCTTTGGTGAGGCCTAAAATGCTTAGGATACTCTAGGAAGCCATGCTCATTTCTGGCTAGGAAAAGAGAAGAGAGGTGTAAAGTTCCTCCATTCTCAGGATGTAAAATGAGGCATTCATCACACATCTTGGTGGCCCTGAATAATCTTGGAATAAACCAACACATTATATGCACATTCACCTTGGTATCTAGTTTCTTCTCTCTTAACAAACAGTCACCTTCGTTATCATTTTTCTTACAATTATAAGTTTGTTGGCTTACCGATGTCTTATCGAGGGCCGAGATGTCACATCTACAGTGTTTGTTCATTTCCACATCAATGGATTGAGTTTTCATTGTTGATGGTGTGTAAATTCTTACTGACTTCCCCATAAAGCTAGCAACATTGCCCAGTAAGTTGGAATGTTTTCGTAGAACTTGCCACAAGCATGTTTCTTGAAATTATCTATAAGAATTGGTTTCATTTTTTAAAAGTATCCTTATATTATAGTAAAAGAAAATCAAATTTATAGTTTACTTATATGACTTTTACACCAAGAGCCACCTACTTATATCTACGTATAATCTTTCTATTTGTCTTTGTCGTCGCAAAGTCCTATCGAAATTGAATTTTAGCGCTTGAAAGGGTTCTTTAGTTATTATGTGGAAGGTGTTTCCTTTTTGAAGTGAATCGAACTAATTTAAAGATCGTCATCTTCATTTGTTCTAAAAGAGATGCAAAAAGATTTAAATCATCTTATGTGTTTGATGGTTCTAGAAGAGATGCAAAACGATTTAAATCATCTTACTTGTTTGGTGGCTTTAGAAGAAATGCAAAATGATTTAAATCATCTTAGTGTTCACATTGCTTTACTGACTATCCATTTGATTGCGGTCTTTAGATAAGGTGATTGGACATGCTTACAACTTTTTACTTTTGTATATAGTGATGCATAAAGCTACACTTATATTGTAGTGAATTAAAAATTAAATGCATGCATTATACTTTTGGGGAATATTTGATTCAAATGTATACATTTTGTAGATTCAAATTTATATTTTCTTGCGATTTTTTCCCATGCCCTTCAATATATTGTCAAAGTATATCTGGCTATCCGCGTAACCATTGCACCTCATTTTTTATTAACAAAAAACGGGTTTTGAAGGGACCAAAAACCCTGAACAAAAAAAGGAAGTGGAAGAAAAGATAAGACATATGACTGCCCACCCAAAAAAACCACAAAAAACTGGCTGATTAACCATTTCACCTCGTTGAGGTGCAAGCACTAGTTAATTTTTATAACAATTTTCCACCACTTCTAATTAGAGAGGCTTGTAAATTAAAATACAAATTTGATAAAGATAAAATTTATGATATATGTAAAGTATTTTAATTAATGATTGGTATTTTAAGTATTTTTAGTTCCTGCCCATGGAACTATAGGGAAGGCCATTTCTTAACTAGTGATTAATAGTGTTTATTTCAACCAATCAAAATGGATAATTTTCTTTTCATTCATTATTTTAATTCTTCTAAAGTAAAATACATGATTTTTAATTTCAATTAATTTCCTCAAATATCATTGGCTAAAGCAATTTAGGTTTGTTTTAGGTGATGAGGACGGATTTTGCCTAATTGAGCATAATATTTTTGTTTTACAATTTTATTGTCTTTTTTTTTTATGCAAGGCAACTTAGAGGCCACTTCTCATTTAATATTTGATATCCGAGAATACAATTATTATGAAAAAGTTAAAGTTTTGAAATTCTTTTTAAAAAAATTTGAAAAATAGTTACAAATAGTGATTTAAAATTGCTTTGAAATTCTTTTTAAAAACTTTTGAAAGATAGTTACAAATAGTCATTTAAAATTCTATATTGGGTAAAAGATAACCAAAGCAAAATGCTTCAAGCATTATGAAACAAAGTTTTTACATGGAAAAAATGTGTTGATGAGGTTAGAAGTAATTTTTTTTTTTTTCAAATTTAACTATATTCAATTTATTCTCTCAAAATTTTAATTATTATATGGCAACAAACCAATCAAATTTATTATTTTAAATTATTTATCAAGTTTCAATTCAATTATTGCAACTTATAATTATTATATGGTAACAAACCAATCAAACTTATTATTCTAATTTTAATTATTATATGGCAACAAACCAATCAAACTTATTATTCTAATTTTAATTATTATATGGCAACAAACCAATCAAACTTATTATTCTAAATTATTTATCAATTTTCAATTTGATTATTGTAACTTATAATTATTATGTGGTAACAAACCAATCAAACTTATTATTCTAAACTCTTTATCAAGTATCAATTCCTGCCATAGAACTATAGCGGTTTAGACCAATCAAAAGTATTAAGTTTTTTCCAAAAAAATAGTTTTCAAACTTGTAATTTTTAAATAATTTAAATTGACCATTTTTTATAGATAATAAAATAAACAAACAATTTTTCCCATTCTCATTAGACACTGTTTTCTGTTACAAAATAAAAGAAGACACAAAAACTTGTAATAAAGTTACAACGAGTGAGGTGTGGCCACTGAAATCTCCAACTAATGCAAATAAAGTCAGTTTAGTTGGTGAAAACTGAATAATAGATAGTTTCAAACTATGTAGTTATGGTGAACCATTTTTAAGAGTTTTTAAAAGCACTCATAGTAGATATAACAGGTATGAATGTCTATCTCAAAAAAGAAAGAAATTAATAGATTTAGAATATGATTATGGTGTGTCTTCTTGCACTATGCATAGATAAGGTTTTGTCTCCTTTTTTTCCCATTAGAAAGATATATTTATTTTAGTTCTCCCAACAACTGAGCTACGTATTATAGGTAGTGGTAGATTTTTCTCTAGAAAATTTGAATTACAATGCTTCAGCATATGTTGGATGTGTAATGTATAAGATATACCTAATGGATATTCAAAGGTGTGTATTCTATTGAAAATGTCCACTAGTCTAATTATTATGGTAGCAAAGAAGTTGTAATAAATTTCAATAAAACTAATTTTTTTCTTGCTAGTGATATTTGGAAATGATATCTAACAATTATGGATTATAATATATTACAAGAAAATTTGAACTACAATGCTTCAACCTTTATTGGATGTGTAATACAAGATATACCTAATGGATATTCAAAGGTGTGTATTCTATTGAACATGCCAACTGGTCTAATTATAATGGTAGCAAAGAAGTTGCAATGAATTTTGATAAAACTGATTTTTTCCTGCTAGTGATATTTGGAAATGATATCTAATAGTTATGGATTATAATTTATATTACAGGTTACTTGGATAGATCAGGGTGAGGTAGAAGATAGAATGGTTCAAGAAATGTATGAGCAACTAAACAGTAGTGGAATGAAATTTTAATTTTCTTTTTGGCATTTGTTGTGAAAAATAGTGAATGTGAAATCTTATGATATGTGTGTTGAATGCAAAATATGGAGTGAGTGGACAGGTTACTACAAAAGGAGATGTTTACAGCTATGGAATAATTTTATTATAGATGATGACTGTAAAGAAGCCAACCAATAGCATATGAGCTTGCATAAGTGGGTGAGTAGATGTTTTATGAATACAATAGAAGTGGTTGGTTGTTATTTGTTGAGTGCTTCCAAGAACATTGATGAAAATAAGGTATTGAATTTCCTTAGGCAACTCATCTATCTAGGTTTTCTTTGCACAAAAGAATCCCCAGAAGAGCGATCAAATATGATTAACACTGTAAAAATGTTGCATATTATCAAAGACAATTTTTTGGGAGTTTTTCCATATACAACATTTCACTTAGATTTATTATCGGTGCTGAGTAGTGGAAATGTTGCTAACAATGATGATGAAAGCCTAAGTTCTTCATTTTGAAGAGAAAAACCAAAAAAAAATAGTATGAATATTTTGAATAGTTTTTAATGGTTTTGTGTTTACATGGGTCAAGTCTTTTCTCAAATAAATTTGAGTTCCAAATTTTATCATTCAACATCCTTGTAGATATTCCATTGTTAAATGATTGGCAAGTGATTAGTTATTGGGTATTAGAATTTTATGAAACCAATAATATGCAGTAGAGCTCTCAAAATGTGTATTTTTATTCACATTGGCAAGTGGTTAGTTATTGGCTATCACTATAATAACGCACAACCGGGTACTTAAGAGCAAGTTTTATGGATACTATAGTTGTTTAATCTATTCACAATTTAGGAAGTAATTTTAATTAATTTTCTCATCTCTTGTAATAGGAAGTTTGCACCCTCTTGTGGAATTGTTATGAAGTGCGAAGCTATTTCACTTTGGATAGTTTGAAGATGCAAAGAAATGGAAACTATACCATTATCAAGTGTCGGCCTATTGCATACAAATATCTCATTTGATTCCTCCACAATTTCTCTACATCCATTGGGGATTTTACTTTTCTAATGTTGGATATAATTGGACCACTCAGTCCTTCATATGCAACATCAACTTTACATTTTCTAGGTAATGTAAGCCTTCCATAAATATTTTAGGTTGTATAGATATAATTTACATTTTTAATATTTGTAAAATATCCTCTTATTTATAATACTTTTGGGTTCAGATGTACTTTTTGATATATCATTTTTTATTATATCACAAAACTTTTTGGTTTTGATGATTAATAGCTTAACTATATATATCCACTTCTTCATCCATTCGTAATATATGATAATAAAGCTTCAAGTATATACCCTCAAACCCTATCCCAACAGCCTAGAAACTCATAAAAACATTCATTGAATGGCATAGTAGAAGGGAATTTGTTTGATCTAATTTGTTCATTTAATCACATGGGGGTTTGTGACAACAGTCTGATCTATGCATGGAATCTCTAATTGTTTTGAATTATCACTTATATTTACACATAAACCCTACACCAAAAACTAGAGTAGTTGTGGAACATTTCACAATATACACAAGGATATCATCAAAGTAGATAGATCAGTTCTTTGAGAAATGACTTAAAAACCTCATTCAACAAGCTTTCAAATGTTGATAGAGTGATAATGAGGCTAAATGGCATGACAAGAAATTCATAATGGTCTTCATGAGTTCTAAAAGTCATCTTAGGAATGTCCTTCTAACATAGATTAATAATAGTCCAATCATAAAGAAAGCTTGGAGAAGAAGTGGGTGCCATGTAGTTCATTCAAGAGCTCATCAACCATTGGAATAGGAAATCTACCCTTGACAGTAATTTTATTCAACTCTTGAAAATAAATATGAATTTTTCCCAATGCCCATATTTTTTTGAACTAGCTAAATTGGTGAAGAGTAAGGACCTATGCTTAATTGAATGACACCACTTGGAATAGGTCTTAGATGTTTTTTTTTCTATTTTTGTCTTTTAGAGGAAAGAGTACTAATAAGGGTGGATATTATGGTTACATTCTCTAGCATTGGCTGAATCACATAATCTTCTATACATTGCAATGGTAACCCTTTAGGTTCTCCAAAGACAAATGCATGTCAGGACCATAATTCTTGTAATTCCATTGACCAGGTTGAAGCAGATTATTCAAGGCTTTGAATAGCACAAAGCTAGGTGATAATTCCAAACATTGTTTTTGTTGGTATATGGAGCCTAATCAGACTTGGAGGTTAAATTTTCCCCACTTTTATTGGCATGATTTCCCCCCAAATTATTTAACAGGGTTGAGAGGCAATGCCCTCGTAGGGGCTCAGGGGCAACATCCCTGAAACCTCTCACGATTTTTTTATTATTTTATAAAGGTGTCAGGTGTTATTTTTCTATTGGATGACATTAAAAAAACCCTATTTTGTAACCAACATAAGTTTTGATAAAAGGATAAGGATTAGGGTTTTCGTTGATATTGTATTGTAGCATTTGCAGCGGTATTGAGTTGCAAGGATTACTGGTTGTAATCAGTTTCATTTACTAGATAATAATATTGGACTCTTTGTTGGTGGATGTAGCCCGACGTTAAATATTTTCTCTCACTATTATTATTTATGTGTTTTTTATTCCTTTGTTTAATCTTTATTTGCATTTAATTGATATTTTTTGCATACAATTCCTAACAGTTTTCTACTAGTCATCATAAAAAGCGGCTTCTAACTAACAACAGTTTCAACTCAAAGATTACTATCTAAGATAACAAATCAAACCAAGCTCATAAAATATCAGCAAATGCAATAATTCTTCAAACCATTTTAGTAAATACTCACTCTAAAATATTTCAGTTACCATCAAAGCCAGATAAGCTTTTGAACTGATTTATCTTAACATCAAGATCTTATGCAACCACTCTTAGCTTTCAATAGGAAATTCACACAAAATTCTAGTAGTCTTTATTTTCATAAAACATAATCTATTCATGAACCAACACCAATTAGCAGATTTGCATCTAAAACATCATTTTATAGCTTAGATAGGCATGTTCTATTGGATGTGTCCAAAATTATTATTGATGTTAACGAGTAGACTATTAATTGTAATGCAAATCTGACCGCATCTATGTTTAAAATTATTATTATTATTATTATTATTATTAGGCATAGCCATTATATAAATTAATATAAGTATAAACATAGATTTACATATTATAATCCTGGTTCAAAAAAGGCATACTGACAGGAAAGAACCAGGAGAAGAAAACCTTTGGTTGTAGCCCCAAAAAAAAAGATTATTTTTATATTTTCTTTCCCATACCCTGATTGAGAACATGCTCTCAAATCAATTACAATTTTTTCAAAAATCCCCATCAAAACCCATAATTACAAAAAATTTGTATCAACAAATAGCCCAAATTATGAAAATTTCCCAAAATCAGGCTCCCTTCTCAAAACATAATTCACTATCTACATCATTTTTTGTGTGAACATTTTGAAGTAACCTAAGCTAAATGGCAACCTCAATCACCATGTGAACAGAAAAGAGGAATATCCGTTGATAGTGCACTCAAATTGAAAATAGAGTCGGCCAACAGGAGCATATGTTAACAAAACCAATACCCTTCATGATGGAAGCCATGTTCCCATAGATAGTAACCACATTCTCTATACATGAATTAATTATGCCATCAATAGGCTATGATGGGTGATCCCACCATAGTGGTTTACAATTTTTGGCCAACCTGGACACTAAAATAATTTTTTCTAACTAAATCTTCACTTGCAGGAACCTATAGCAGCTAAACCGTGAGGAATTTGAAGATGATACAAAATAGAGTTTTGTGAAATTTTTTTTTGTAGATTCTAAAAAAAAAATCATTTTTTTTGAAATCAGATTGCACCTTTTTTTCCATCTCCCTCAAAAACTAGTTTTTTTCATAAAACAACATTTTTAAGGAGTGGCGTTCACCGTATAATGCATAACTTTTTTTCCATGAGCGATAAAATTCTAATTCTTTCAAATTTAGATTTGGAACTCTGATATCTAGTGCTTCCACTTGGTTAGTGTTTTATTAAATATTTTTTTCTTAATCAAGTTTTGAAGTCAAACCAATTACAATTCAGACATAGGTGGACCATATAACATGTAACTTTTTTTGTATCGAAATTCAATTTTTTTTTGTTGGATCAAGGACTTCAATATTTGGTAAACTCACATTTTTCATTTTTTTTTGATAATCTTCTATTTTTTCACATGTGTAGAACAAACTGCTTGATTTTAGGTGAAAAACCTACATTCACAAGAAATAAAAAATAAATATAATTATAAATTTAAATTTATTTAAAATTATACTTTTTGGGAAGCTTATAATAAGGACTACATACTTACAAAAAATAAATTTTAAATGAATTCATTTGATCCCCCAAAAGGTAAATCAAAAGTGATTTTTTATCAGCATTTTGATAGGTGTAAAGGAGACTCTGTTATAGGTATGAATTAAAACTAGCAGAGTTCTATCCAAGGGGGTTTGATCTAAGGTAGTTTGACAATTGGAATGCTTTAAATGGAAATTTTTAAGGCTTAAATCATTATATTTTCTAAAAATATGTGATTTCAGCAAAAATCAGAATCTCCTAGAAATTGTAAACCAGCTTTGTGGGACCACTGTGATAGTGCACTCAGATTGAAAATTGTTGTCGATGTTAACCAATTGAATAATATTTGTGATTTGTATCCCAGTGGCACAAATATGACCATGAGAGTCATACATATGGGGTATGAGGCATCTTTTGTTCCTTTTGATTTGGTTTATTATTTGATCACCACCTCCAGATGCAGTTTCATTCATTAATTGATTATCTATTTATTTGTTTTATCAACATTGTTGCTAAAACTTATCAAACACAACTAATTAAAACATAACTATTTTATAACTTTTTGGTAGGAACTTTGTTGCACTACAACTCTTGTTTTAATATGGTTTTTTAATTATTAAATTTTAAAGGTAAAAATTGAAAGAAAAGTACAAAGAGGGAAAGATAAAATGCGTTAACAAGATAAAATATTTGTTAATTTGAACTCTACTTTTATATTTATATTTTAAGTTATATTTTTTAGTTTTTAAATATAAAAGAATAGATATTAATAATCAAAATCACATAACAAATTTATGTTCTTAATATCTTTTATAAAATTAGAAATAACTCTCTACAAGAAAGTAGCAAAAATGAATTGTTTGATTATGAATGCAAAAATGATACAATAGATACATAATGCATAAAAGATGTCTTACTTATATAGACAAGGTGAGAGGATAGGACAACACAAGATTATAACATGTGTCACAATCATGTCATGATAAAAAAAATATAACCTAAAAATGTCTTAAGTAAACTTAACTAACAAGTGTGAATAAGACCTAAATAGTAACTAATTAGTTTTTGATAAAGGAACAAACAGGTTTTAGAGGGAACTCGAAACCCTTAACAAAACAAAAGTGAGAGATAGAGCATTAACAGAGCCCAACCAAAAAACAAAACACTGCCCACAAAGAAGAAAACAAAAGAAACCAAGGAAGCATAGCAAAAAGTTGACAAAAAACCATAAAACAACTAGCCACTAGGCCAGATTCCTGAGGATCTTTGTCGTCTCCTACTCCAATTTGTTCATATTAAGCTCACAAACTTCTTGATCTCTTGGATATTCACTAAATCCTGATCTACCTTCCTTTTCAAGTTTGCTCTAGTCCTGTTGCTCGCCCCCCCACTATCCAGCTGACCTTCCTCTTTGTCCACATCAAAAAACACAACAATCCTAACCTGATACGCATTTTCCAAGTTCTCCACAATGGTATTCATGGTCTTAGCAGTGGATTTTAAGATCTTATGGCTCATAACCAGTAATTTGTGGAGAGAATCTTTGATGTTCCTCAGCTGCTCCTCCATCTTAGAATGCTTTCCTTCATGGTTGCTTTTAAAATTTTGTAACTCATCAATAGTTTTCTTGAGGCGTTCAACCATATATTTCTTCTCATCCTCCATCCATAAATAAATGGCCCTAACACTACCTCTGTTATTATTGTCATCGTCTTTCTCCATTTTACTGCTCATGGCTCTCTGGTTTAGTTTAATCTCCTTAATTTCAAAGAACACCCATCTAATTAACCTAAAAAAATCCACCAACCCATTTTAGGCTATAGAAAGAATATTAGTAGGGAATTCTTGTTCCTCCTTGAAGTAGTGATCCTCGACTTTGAGATCTATAGGAAAACGAGGCCTCTCATCTCTGTTGGTAGCAGGGTAGTTGGAGTACTCAGATGACGAATCTGACTATGAGTCCTCATCATTTACATCATAGGAGGGATCCTCTGAAACCTTTTTCTTACCCTTCTTCTAGGGAGAATTACTATATTTTTGTTTCCCCTTAACAACTACCCTATCTTTAGAAGAGGGAGTCTAGTGGGACAAAGACAACATGGCTTTAAAGTGATCATAAATAAGAACAAGCAAGCCTTCGTGGAGAATGGAATGCCTAGTAGGTTTCTATCTATGGCTCTGCAAACTGGCATTCAAAGATGAGGAAAGATAGAAAGGAAGTGAAACCCTAACCTGATGCCTGAAGTGGTTGAGGAGAACAAAATGATACCCGAAGACTCTAGTGCAGTGGCCATCCAGAGTGGTGTACTCCATTAGCACATTGTGCGAGACAATCCTCTCCAAGTCATAATAACTTCTGGTAGTCCTTCGCAAATCCTCCCTCTCAACCTCCAACTTTTGAAATTTATTGACGGCCCAGTCAAAAAGCTTTCTATCCCTATAGAACTTGATAATCACTATATTTTTCCTTTCCCCTTAACAGCTACCCTATCTTTGGAAGAGGGAGTCTGGTGGGATAGATTCGGCATGGCTTTAAATTGATCATAAATAAGAACAAGCAATCCTTCGTGGAGAATGGAATGCCTAGTAGGGTTCTATCTATGGCTCTGCAAACTAGAATTTAGAGATGAGGCAAGATAGAAAGGAAGTGAAACCCTAACCTGATGCCTAAAGTGGTTGAGGAGAAAAAAATGATACCCAAAGACTCTAGTGTAGCGGCCATCCATAGTGATGTACTCCATTAGCACATTCAAGACCCTCCTCTAGTGCGAGACAATCCTCTCTGAGTCATAATAACTTCTAGCAGTCCTTCACAAATCGTCCCTCTCAACCTTCAACTTTGGAAATTTATTGACTGCCTAATCAAAAATAAATTTAGGAGGAACAAATAAATGCAAGAATGCAAAGATAAGTCTTGGCAATAAAACCTTGTAAGGTATCCATGATCAAAAGATTTCTTGTAAATAAACTAAAGAAAAAAAATCCATAGGAATTTAATCCCTCTCCAAAAGAGAGAATGCATGAAAAAAAACATGGCCAAGTGATGGAAGGACTCAAGCCATCCTCCCAAAGACTACATCCATCATAAATGTGCAATCAATAACCCACCATATGAAAAAGAGTGAGACTTTAGATTCCCCACAATGAAGTAGTTGGTGTGTTAATGGTGAACACATGAACGTAAATGCTAAAAAGTGTCAATTTAAATAAGAAAATAACATTTCTCCCCTTGGGAAGAAACAAATCCAATGGTGTATGCAAAATAAGCGTGAACTCCAAAAAGAGAAATGGAAAGAAGTCTCATGATAGGTGCTTCTAAAAACTAGTTAAGTATCTCCATGCTAGAGTATGCCATAAACAAAATCAGATGTAATCCCATTTAAAGAAGATAAATCTAGGTTGCATGGAATCTCATAAACAATAATCTCCTAAGATAATGAAGGTGTGATCACAATTGTGTTGTAATTTTCATAGAAGAACAAATGAATATTCTCAAGTGTCCTCCAAATTTGAAATATTAGACTCACAAAATAAATTCAAATTCCTATCAAGTAGTCATCCAACAAAAATGAATTTGGAAGATGGTAATGATCTTGTTAAACTATAGTACTAGAATCCATGACATTGATCTCTAAAGGGAGATGTTGAGGTGATGAAAGCTTGGCATAAGTCTTGTGTAGAAGAGGGGGACCAACCACACCAAGGCTCCAAGTCATAGAGAGATGAGAATGGAGGCCTTCCCTAATCTACCTCAAGTTGGATAAGCATTTTAGATCAAGGATAGAGAATTAAGAGCACTCTCAAGTGCTTATGCCACTCTACTAACTCGTGAGATTGAACAGAGCTAAATGAACAAACTTTTGGAACCTGAACCATACCTCAAGTAGCTCTCTGCTCGAGGACAACAATGTAGGTCAAGGATGACTGCATGACACATTAACGTGTCTCTGGGGGCACTAGCATCCGCAAGACTAGAAAATACAAAAGTATAGTGGAAATGCTAAAAATCTACTACCGGTTTTAGCAAACGGAGTTTAAAGGTACTAAATGGAACAATAAATAACAGAATGAACTAGATAACTAAAAAGATGATGAAGGAGATGATGAAAGTAAAAGTGATGAAGATTAACTCACTACGAGTCTGCTTCGCCAGTAAGCTCCACATGTACATGTACCTACACACAGCCAGGAGGGGAAAAATCTTGGGGCTATACAAGTGTTTGCCTCAGTCAAACCCCTGCTTTGGTGTTTCCACCTCCACAGATAGCCAAGAAAGCCACGAGATATAAAATATGATAAAGAAAAAATGAAAAGAAACTGAACAATAGCAATGACACTATTCTATGTAAATTGACAAACAATATCACCTTCTCAATTGAGGTGCTCTCAAGCACGTAGATGAGGATGCAATCTTGGTAAGGTCTATGTTGCCACAACAATGAAGAAGAATTCCCTCAAGACACCAAGTTGTAATTCAAATGGTGGAAAAAGTGCAGCAAGATGTAGAGAAGATCTGTATGAACTCAACTAATGTGTAGAGGTGTTGGAAATATGTGCCTCAATCTCACAGGCTGAAACCTCTGGAAGAGCAAAGTCAGTATGACCTTCATTGTGTCTGGCCGACTAGCAGATGTGAAACCTTTTGAAATATTTAGGTCGCCAAGACCTTACTTATGTCTTGTCGACTAGTGTTGTCGCTATGACATGTGGCGTTCGCTGTAACCCTCTACCAAGTGGAGATCTCTGGCCGACAGGCCACTCTTATCAGATATCAGGGAGACTCTAGGCAACAAGCGGTTTTAGGGAGAGACTTGGATGTTCGGTATGTCTCATACCGACAAGAGAAGTCTTGCCGATAATTTTTCACTTGAAGTCTTTGGGGTAACACGGAGGCTTCACTATGAACTCTTGGCGACTTATGTTTGTCTCACCGATGCTCATCAAGGTAACTTGGAAGTCTCAGTAAGAAGTCTTGCTGACGGTTGGTTCTCTTGTTGATGGGTATGAACATCGGTGTAACCTCCTGGCGATAGCGGTAAGTCTAAGTGCCGATAGGTGTGAACATTCAGAGTAATGTCTCAGCGATAGCAATAGTGTTGCCGATGGAAATGCTAATGTCTATGTGACTTTGGAACTTCGGTATGATGTCTCATCAAAAATTATGGTCTGTCTGAATAGCGATACAAGTGATGATCGGTATGAGGTCTTGGCGACAAGGCGAAGTATGAGCGACAACTTTCTAAACTCAATGTAACCTCTTGTCGATAGTGATCACTCTTGGCGATATTGACAGTTAGGATTTGTGGCATCGGGGAGACATAGTTAGTGTCTCACCAACATGTGAATACATTTTGAACACATTTGACCAATTGGGAGACCATCCTACATGGTCTGTCTTTGACTAATCAGAGAAGCCGAATGGGAACCGCTAGCAATTGGACTATTACGGCCATTATTAAGAGGAAGTTCGACAGACAGGGGCATCATGATTATACTCAGAGATTGAAGATCATGATCGGTTAGATGGTTGGATTGTTCGATGGTTGAATGAACAGTTCGATGATTAGTTCGATGAGTGATCAGTAAATGTAATTCTGAGAGTATTGTAACTTGAATATTTTGTAACAAGGTTGATCATTGTGAATGTTGTTGTAAATTGACATTAGAGAGAGTGAATCATGTACTCTGTATGTAATTTCATTACTATAATACAAAGGGGTTTTTCTTGGTGTGGTGGGTTTTTCTCACATAAGGGTTTTCCCACGTAAATCTAGTGTTCATCTATGTATGATTATTTTTCTATTTTTGTTATTGCCTTCAAGTGTATCTTAATTAGACTGTAATTGAAAATTTAAAAGTATCTATGCATTCTTCCCTAAGGTTTTGACGTTAGGAGAGTTGTTTCCGCACTTAGCTTTCCTTACAAGAGGATGGACTGAAAATTCCCAAGAGATGTTGAAGAGATGAAGTATTGCCAAGAAGATGAAGTCTAGTAGAAAGATAAGCATTAGAAGTGGAATAAGGAGGGAAAGAGCCATTCTTAGGTCGACTGGAAGACGCAAAGGCGTTACGCTTCGTCGCCAATGGAGAACATAACGTCTTTGTGAATTCTAGAGGCAGGCATCTGTCAGGGACGACAGTGCGCCATGTAGACATATGTGTGCCGCATGCACGTCGTTGATAGAAATTCCCCCACCTACACAAGATACAAGCACCAAGTGGATGGAAAGCAAGTAGGTGATGCAAAATTATTTAGTTGGGTTTTATTTTTATAAAGTAGAGGGTGTAAAAGGGGAATTCACAAGAGGGATGCAAATTCATTCCTATACATTTTTCTCCCACTTTAGTGAGCATGAGTGCCAACGAATGTTTGGTAAAGTAGATTAAAGAGTTTAGAAATGTATACCTGAACCATCAAGGAAGTAGACCGCAATTTGGTGAGCTCGAAAGTGTGGGGTAGATAAATAACTCCATAGGTACTCTCCTGAGGAGGTTTGAACAAAGGACTCTATAGATCCTAAGAATTGTAGAGTTGATGAAAGTGCACCAAAGGCCCACAAACTAATGAAGGAAAAATCCCACAGGATGCAAGTGCTTCACAAGTCCTTGAACTTGCAAAGAAGGCACCCCCCAAGTACTCTCTCTTGAAGAAATCTCAATGTGAGGGGACTCTGTAGAGTTGGATTGGAAAGTAGCTTCCAAGCACACCTACAAAGCAACATGTTAATCCACAAACAAAACATGTTAGAAAACAACGAGAAACCATGCAGGCAAAGAGTCACATAGACATTCAAAAATTGAAGGAAAATCTTTCAAAGTGGTCCCTCGAGAACCCTTCAAAAGAAAAGGGGTCCACTCAAGGGATGCACATTTTTGAAAGTGAGCATTTTTCTCAAATCAATTCAACATCAAGGAATCCTTTTGAAAGATATTCACTTCATCAAGGAATTTGAAAGGAAGAATGTCCCCTCACAAAGGGAAGGTTGGGCTTTACCCCCATGAGAAGGTGCTCCCTCCTCGAAGGAAATTTTTTTAAATTCTTTTTTTATGAACCCATGATGAAGGAAAAATATTTTGCTATGAGTCCTTGTTGAGGAATGTGATTTTTGAAAAATAAGTTTTGAAGGGATTTTCAAGAAAAGATTCATTGGCCACCGAATGTGTTTTCTAAAAATTGAAGTGACATGAGAGCCCCCCCTTAGGATGGTGTGTGTTGAATGCAGAGACATGTGGCATCCTAAGGAGAGAAAAGAAAAAATGAAAAAGTGATGTTGTGTCCATAGAACATAGCAAGATGTAACCATGGTAATTTCATCGCACACACAAGGGACAACACATGAGCACCACAACATCAAGAAACAAGCATGAAAGATAAGAGAACAAAAATGAAAGAAGATACAAAAACATTACAAACAAGAGACATAGGGGTGATCTAGGATATTTTAGGGTCAGAGCTACGCATAAATATAGATAAGTATAATCTAGTATATTAATGAAATATCATCAACCCCCTTCTATATCAGACCATATGAAGAATGCACGAGAAGAAAAAATAAAAATAAAATAAAAAATTGGTTCAATATGGAAGGAAAGCCTAAATTCCCCCAACTCTTTGCATCGTCCCCAATTGTCAAAAATCAATACACATAATAGGGGAAGAATGATGCAACAAATAGAGGAAGTTTTATGACACATAAACACTCTTGTATCCAAGCACCTACGAGCATGACAAGGGTCATCCAGGAACACATAACGCAAGCACAGGGGGAACACACACAATATACTCTACATATAAAGAAGAAGCACCCCCTATTCCTCATCAACCAAGAGGTCATCAACCTCCCAATCTAGATCATTATAAGGGGAAGATAGGTGAGATTGCAAGGGAAAAATATTAAGGGGGAACCCTCTGATCCTCTTGCAACAAGAGCTAAGGAAGAAGGCCCCGCAAGGTCTTCTCTTCTTAGTTCCTATGGGGTGAAAGCCAGCGATTTTGCAAAGATCGTTGATAGGGTTGGAACCTTGTCTAGAGAGTTAAACATTCACTTCATAGGAGTTCCATGTGTTAACTCAACAGACAAGGGATGTGGCACCCAAGATTCACTTCTAGGCCCACTGAGTGACTCAGGAGCAATGACAAACTTCGGGGATGCTAGGACTTCCTCCATCACCAGGATGACACATGCTAATGTAGAACCACCCTCTGAAGAAGGTTGGCCCCTCTTTCAACCATCATTGCTAGTAGGTACATCCTCCATCTTTCACTTCTTCGAAGGATGCAAGATCCCCACAAACGAGGTAGAAGGTGTGGAGGAGGAGGAGAAGGCCGCAACGGACACCACCGAGGTGTTCGAGCATGTCCACGAGCTTTGAGAACGGTGGGATGTTTGGGAGGTACATCAAGAGGAGTGGCTCAACTAAAGGAGAAATAAACACCTGCACCTTTCTTTGGTGAGGGTCGTTTATGCTTGTAGCAGGAGCTGGAAGCAGCACCGAAGCTGATGGAACTAAATCAGAGGGGATGGGAAAGGTAGATACAACAAAAGGTTCTAGAGCAGAAATTGCCCACTCCCCTTCCTTCCTTTGTAGGGTGACCTACTCAGTGGCCAAAACCTTTCACTAATGCTTGCACTCATGCGCAAGGTGGTTCTTGTGACTCTAATAGCTAGAGGTCGGAAGCTGAGATGGAACAAAGGACTCCTGTTTGACCATCAAAGTGTCCATCACAACTATTTTTGATGGAGGGAGATACTCCTGGATAGGAACAAGTGGGAGAGGTTGGAACAAAAATGGGAGGAATTGGCACTAACACCTTAGCGGTGGGCCTCTTCCTATTCACCGCCTTATGGGTAGGAGCAGTAGGAGGCTACGGAGGCAAAGACATAGAGGAATCCCCATGGGGACCCTTCCCCTTACCATATCGAATGATTCAAGGCACTGTGGGTAAGATGGGAAGTTTGAACACTGGACGCTTAGGCTTTCGCCAAGTGGGCACCAACGGGTTCTCTAGCAAACACTTAGGAGCAAACAATGATGGCACCACAACAGGGTGAGAGGAAGCGATAGGCGGAACAAAAAAAGAGGAGGAAGGAGAACCTTGAGCACACTTCTCTTCCTCCCTTCTTAGAGCCAAGGTGACATCACTTTCAACCTTCAAGCAAGCCCTATGTGAGACATCATAGGGAGAAGGAGGGTATCTCACCTTAGGCATTATGCCCCCACTCTTGTACTTCACATAGGTTTGATATAAGAGATTCATCCCAAGAGGAAGTGCACCAATGAGCCCAAGCCAGAAGTGATCCAATAAGTAGCCACCATGTGCAATCAACAATTTATAGCTGGTACGTGGACTACATGCACTGTACCCTTATGGATGAACTTTAGACACTTATGCACCACTAAGGGAACTGTATTCATAGCAACCAACCAAGGGATACCTAGTCTCATCCTAAAGAGTTCAGACCCTGGGATTATGTCAAAGTATAAATTTATGGATTTAGGTCCAACTAAAACAGATAAGTTCATGTAGCTGATGGGAGGTACAAAAATCCCATCATGTGTACGGATGGTACTCCTAGACTCATTATACCCATCTCTATGCAAGAAGTTAATCAACATAATCTCCTCAGTGATGACATTCACCTAGCACGTTGGGTCAACAAGGAAACATGTTACATTGTTTCCATTGATTTGTGCAGGGATGTATAAGGGAGATGACTCTCTATTATAGTTCATCGACAAGTCCTACAAGGTGAAATTTATGCCAAGGGATCCATTCGCAGGTTGTGAAAATAGGATGGGAAGATGTAAAAAGGAGGCCATCACGTATACCAAGCAAAACTTTCATAGAGCCCCCAAGATTTTTGCAACTAGACAATGACCCAACTAAGGTTTCATTCTACAATTCCTATGGAACCTTCCAACTACACCACTGGGAATCATAGGTCTGGTTGCAAGGCTGAGAGCCTCATAACGCTCACACCCACAACACTCCTAGGATATGAGGAAATGGTCTTTCAGCACTGCTAAACAGAACCAAAATGTAGAAGAGGGGTACTGACCACACCAAGGCTTCAGGTCATAAAGAGCCAAGGCGGAGATTCCACTGTGCAGTTTTGACACACGCCCCACTTGGAGGGACCCCCCTTTCTTTTGTGTCTTTATTTGATTTTATTGGTTTATCATTTTGGGGTCTTGACATGTTGGTTTTGCTGGCTTTGCCCTTGCCTTGGGGTTTATTGATTGAAATTGAGTTTTTGGCTAAGTCCGGGTTTTCACCTAGATCCGGGATTTTCCGCCTCTGGCGGATTTTTCCGGCCCTAGTTCCTTGTCCGTCTCTTGCCAGATTCTCCGATCGGGTTTTTCCTAACTTCGGGATTTTCCGGTACGGTCGGATTTTCCCGGATTCCGTCAAAGTCCCGGTATTCCTGATTTCCCCGGTTTCTGCATTTCCGCGGAATCTGTGTCTCCGCGCATTCTGGGATTCTCCGAAATTCCACTTGGGCTTCGGGTTTCTGGACTTGTCAGAAACGTCTTTTCGCGCATTAATGGCTGAGGTACCTTGGTTCAGGCGGGTATAAGGTCGATTTAGGGCATTTTTCGATTCATTCCAACTTCGATTGCTTCCTCGTTTTCTGCTCTGGCGATTCAGAACTTGCGTTTGAGCTTTGAGGATTGATCTTGGTTTGCTTGTGCGTGAATTGCTTGAGTGTTGCTGCCAATATCTCGTGGCTTGGATGTGTTGTCACGTGGATTAATTTTCTGAGCTCGATTTCTGCCCGTCTTGATCCATGGTATGTATTCGTCGCCCTTCCGTTTGCTTGCATGGTGATTTGAGGTTTTCTTGTACTGGGCATTGTTGAATTTTGGGGTCGGCTCGTGTTTGACTTTGGGTTTCGTATTTATTCAGTCAGGATTGATCTGTTTATTATTGAAGCCCATCTCTCGTGCCCCTAAGTTCTGTTTGTTCATTTAATTGCATATTTACATTTTCGACAGAATTCTGGGTCGTGTTGTATGTTTGTTTTGGGTGCGGAATGTGTTACCATGCGAATTTAGGGTTTCCTTGGTGTTTCGGTTAACATGATGATTTGATCTTGTGTTTGAATGACTTTCACCTCGTTTCGTGTCGGCTTCCCCGTTCTGTGAGGATTAGAGGGCTTTTGGGTAAATCTCGAACTGATATTTTAACCCTAAAAGCTTGCTCTGGTTCTAATGGCGGATATGTGGTTGTTCGATTTAGGGCATCGTCGTTTTAGTATGAGATCCTTCCTTTGAAGCGCCTTTGAGTGTTGGAACCCTTTGTATATTCGAGTCTGGTGATTGTCGTCGGTTTTGGGTTCATTCGAGCTTAGGTATTGAAGATCTTGTGGTCGCCCCGGTTTTGCTACACGTTTTTCCGTTTTTCGGGTTTCCGAGGTCGTCGCGGAATTTCCTTTCTCCCGGATTTTCCCGGTTTCCGCTTATTCCGCGGACGAGGTTAGTTCCCGACGTAATTTATACTGTCCGCGAAAATCCGTTCCGCCCAGATTTTTCTGGATTTCCTGTCTGATTGCATTCTTTTGTATATTTCGATGATAGGATTGATGGAATGGTTGTTAATGCCTATTTCTTGATTTCCAAAGAGAAAAATTAATGATTTTCCTTTGATTTCCGAACATATTAATGATTTACATGGCTAATAGTGCTTTGGCAGCAGAAATCCCTCTGGGTCGGATTTCTCCGAAATTCCGCCCCGACGGTATTTTCTCGGTTTACCTGATTTTCCCGGATTATTTGATTTCTCCGGATCTCGGAAGATTGGCAATTGGCATTTGGTTTTAATGGGTTTATATGATGTATGCTAACCTTTTGGATTGATATGATCTTAATAATTGAATTCTAATAATGATTCTTGGATGTGCAGGCCGAATCAAGCAAAGCTGCTGCTGGGAAGTCCAAAGGTGGTGCAGGGGCATCTGCAGTTTCCGAGACAGAAAAATTGAGATTGGACATGAAGAGTCAGGTCCCAGAGAGTAAGATATCTTCTGTGTGGGCAGATGTGTCTGATACAAACGTTGGTGCCTGGCGTTACGAAGAATTCAAACAGAGAATAGCTAAGAGGGACCAATCGGCATTGAGGTAAGGGATGATGAACTCAGGGTTGGCACATGTGGCAGGGTTCCCTCCAGCAGTCCAATGCTACGAGCTGATTTTGGAGTGTGCTAGGTAGTACGCCTTTGACACACAGATGGTAGTTAGCACTGAGGGACGGGCGTTGGCAAACTTCAGTCCAGCCTCCATTGCCCGGGCCTTCAGCATGCCGGATCTCCCCTCGGTCTGCGCCCTAAACATTGACACTGCTCGCACATATTATGAGAACGAGCCAGTTAAGGCTCAACAGCTTATCAACTCATGGCTTGAGAAGCCCAAATCTCACCACTCCAAATTGCCCAAACAGTTGCACAGGGTGAAGTTCAGGCCGGATATTTATGATGCCATCACACTGTTGAGCAGGGTGGCTGGACTTAAAACTGCCGGGGTATTGGAAAATTGGATGGTCCATGTGATCACCAAGATAGGCCAAGGAACGAATTACCACTGGACAGGACTTATCAGTGCAGAAATAGATAGGCAACTGAGGAATGTTTTAGAAGGAAAGAAGTTTACCATGTCCTCCTATGTCATATATATACTAGCCATTTCCTACCCCTACAAGGGACTGACTCCTGCGGGAACCGTTGGACAAGACGTTATCTATGAGGTTTATCCGGAATTGCACCTCGGACACGGAGATTATAGGAGGGCCAATGATGCCTTCACCATGCACATTACCCGGACCCTCCAGAATGCGGAGCATATTAGATTGTCCGATGGGGCTAGGGGGTTGATTAAGAATTACGGGGCCTGGTTCATCCAGTTCCCCACTTTCACTTATCTCAGGATTGATGGATGCCCCGTTGCTCCCTACAGACTGCCCAGGTATCCCACTGACCACATAGTGCTACTGGAGGTCGTAAGACAAATTTGTGAGTTCGACACGGTGGTGAAGAGGGAGAAGCATAAAACTGGTTTTGGAGGTGACTTCCCTCTTGGGATTGGCGTGGATGTGATGTGCCCTTCCATTCAATCAGCTCACACTGCGGGTGAGGAATTGGCCGCCTATGGATTCTCTTTACATTCAAAGAGAATGAATTTTGATATCACCGGAGGGGCACAGAAAAGGGCTACCCGGGAATACAGGCACAAAGAAGACTTGGAGGACTACTGGGTCAACATCAAGGATGACCTTGATGCACAAAGGAAAAGGTATTCCCGGCTGCCAGTAGAGGCAATTAGGAAATACAATGTGAAGCTGATTCCAGATCAGCTGGAAGATGATGGAAAATTGGTCCAGGACCATGTCTATGAGCCCATCAAGGATAGGTCAGTGGCGGATATTGATTGGAATGAGCCTGAGGTGACAGAGTTGGAAGACTTAATGGCTCCGGTGCTAAAATATACCTTTACTTGGATCAAACATGAGGTCTGGGTGTTGGAAAATGCCAATGTACCCTTCACTTTCGACTTGATGGGGAATCTCAACCCCATGTCCACTTCTGAGGAATCCGGGGAAGAGGACCCCAAAGGAAAAATGGCCAAGGCCTCTCCCTTCAAAATCAAAGTTAGAAGTCCTAAGGGGACTCAACCTGCAGCAAAAAGGAAACCTATCGGCAAACGCAGGTGGAAGACCCTGACTATCAGCAGGTCCTCGGACGAGGAGGAGGCGGAGAAAGCTGAAGAAGAAGATGTTCCCCCACTGCCCAAGAAAGCCAGAACTGCAAGGGTGGCGAAGAAAAAAGGCCAAACGACTTCAGAGGATGAACCCCCAATTGTGGATGTGGAAAGCTCCGGAGGGGAGAAGACCAAAGTATACACTAGAAAATCTAGAACCCCTTCCCCAAAGGATGTTGCACAGCCAAAGGATTCTTCTCCAATATTGCCAGCCACTGAACAGGACAAGCATGTCTCTCCTCCACAGAGTGTAACAGAACCGGAGAATCCGGATGAGCAGGAAATCTCCAGAGAGGCAGAGCCGTTTAAAGAAGGAGCATTATTCAGTGAGGCTGCCGAGCTCGAGGTAAAGACAGAGGAGAGGCACACTTCTCCCTTGGTACAGTACGAGGATTCTCTGGAGAGTGAGAAGGGCTGCGGATCGCCAGAACCGGAGGAAGGCCTGCCTGCTCGAACTCCATCGCCGGTGCTTCCTGAGTTGGGATTTGAGGAGACTGACCAAGGCGAACAACCTCCGGAGAAAGAGGATGACAGGGCAACCGAAGAAGAAGAAGTCGAGGTGACAGTGGCAGAAGAGGAGAAAGCCACAGAGGACCCGGGGAAAACTGACACAGAAGGAATCCGGACAGACCCCGTAGCCCCGGACTGGCTAGAAAAAGAATTAGCAAGGAAGAAACAGGTGATAGTAGAGGACACTCCTCTCGACTGGGATGCAATGTTATCTCAGATTGGAAAAGGGAAAAAGAAGAAGGCTGCCAGGGTAATTTCCTGGATGGAAAGGGATGAAGTGCACAACCGTGTAGTTCACATCGCTACCCCTGTTGCAGATAAAACAAGAGATGAGGTAGCAGGCCAGGATTACAGTGTCCAAACCATTAACCTTGGGCCAGCCTCCCTAGAACAAGACATTGAAGAATTTGAGGGGTCAAGTGTTGTGATTCTGGGTAGATTGAAGAAGGAGACTCAGACGAAGCGAGAACTGAAAAGGGAGAATGAGAGGTTGAGGAAAAGCTTAGAAGAGGTCATGAAACCTCTACAGTCCCTCCATCCGTCCTCCTCTTCTACTACCGGATTTCTTCCGAAGGAAACGATCTCTGGCATAGAGAAGATGAAGGCCTCTACACAAGCTACCACAGACTGGTTGATGAGTGTTCGGACACAAGGAGATGAAGCTATTAAGGAGATCCTGTCTGTTGGAAAGGAGGCAGTCCGAGGAAAAGAGCTGGTGGAAAGCATCCTTTCTCAGGATAAGAATGATGTCGATTCCCTGCTGCAGAAGACAAAGATTATTCTTGGGCATGGCAAGGAACAATTGGGCAAGGATGGAATTCTTCCCTCTACCAGGTTGGATGAACCATGGGAATGGTTCGAGGCATTGCAGATCAGGCAGGGAGGCCTGAAAAAGATACAGAAACGAAGAAAGTCCATTGATACTGACCTCACTGCAATTTATGATGGTTGCATTGCATTTTTTGAAGTAATGACAGGGAGGAATAAGATGGCTCCTAAGTACCTAAGTTTAGATCAATTGAAGGAATGGTGGCATGAGGTTTATGCCCCAGATTCTGATGAGGTTGTCACTGGCCATATGCTTGACGATGCAGCTACATATTTGGCAGTGATAGATAGATACCTGACCAGCAGAAAGGATTGGAAGAAAACCATTGAGCGGTCCAATGAAGGGATTGATTCGATTAAATGCCGGCTCAAAGTTTTGCCATTGCCACCCATTGCTGAGCTGGAGGGAGTTTTCTCGAAGGTCCAAGGGTCACCAGCGCGGAGAAAAGACAAAGGAAGCAGCGGTTAATGTTTATCTCGAGATTTGTGCTTCCCTATTATCATAGGGCATGCATTGGACCGGACTTCCTTGGGGACTGTGCCTTGGCCGACTTGGATGATGGCATTAAATGTGTGCCTTAGTTTGTTTCCTTGGCCGACCTATTTTGGCGGTTTTTATTATTTTGTAAAAATGTTTGGCTGGGCCGACATGTTTTGAAAAAGAAATTCGATAAATAGGCATTCTTGCCTTATTGTAAGGGTTCAGTTCAGAAGATTTTGATAGTAGATATTAGCAAGAGCAATAGTTAGAGTTTTAGAATTTCTTGAAGCAGATATCATATTCAGAACAGTTGAATTGTTGCAGCATTTGATGATTAATACAATTGAAGGCATTGTGGTTTTCCTGGTGAAATCCTTTGTGTTATCTCATCTCGCATGTTTCTTTTGTTCTATCTTTTACATTGCTTGAAGATCTAGGGTTTAATATTCAGAAATAAATTAGTTTAGTTGGATAAATGGTGTATGTGATTTCATATTTGGAATGTCGGTAGCTATCTTTGGTCTATACTCCCAGTAACTATCTGATTGTAGTAGGCTGGTGAAGTCAACCTGGACCATATATTCGAATGTGCTTAAGTTCGGTTGTAGATGCAGGTCTATGATTTGAAAATCTGTATTCCTCAGAAGATTGCACTGTTTCTGTAAGATTGCTTCGTGGGTCGAACAGGAATTGGTTATTTGAGATAGGTCCATTCCAGATATATGTCATTTGCAGTGCTTGTCCTTTCGGTAATTTAGATTTTATCACCTTCCTTGCATCCCTGTCTTTTGCAATTTCTTTATTATTCGGTTAGACTTAGGATTCAAGATCATCATATTGTCAGATCTGATAAGTTGAAAGGGTTCAGTTTGTTTGTAGTAAGGTCCGATTGTGATTACCAGCAATTTCACATTTCATCTGAGTTGTTTTATGCATTGTTATGACCTAACACCCGAGAGACCTTGGGGTGATTTTCAGTAGTTTATTATTGGAAATAACCTTTCAAGAGAGATAGAATATTGCATTCTGTCTGAGTTGTTGCTGTGCAGAAAACACCATCAACAGATTGGCGCTAGAAGGAGGGCCTGAATGAGCACACTGGATCGTTTCTTGAATGCCATCTCTCCAGAGAGATTTAGGAGAAATACCAGATCCACCACCAGAGAGGAAGATTTAGAGGAACTTCAATTTCCCAATAGGTCAAGAAGGACTAGAGGGAGAGGAGAATCATCATCGCCCGCTCCATCACCAACATCATCCACATCCTCATATAGGGGAGTATCATCATTACCTATCCCTTCACCAACATCGTCCATATCTTCTCACCCTGAGGTTGAAGCAATACCCGTTCCTGAAGAGGTTCCCCTTCGACAGCCTCAACCTGCCATTAACCAACCACAACCTCCACCCCCGCTCTTACCAATGGCTTTCCTTGCCAATAATCCGTCACCTTTGTCCTTCGGTGCTTATAATGTAATGCCCAAAAATCCTGAGCATTTCTGCTCGAAATTCCATGTAAATGACCCGAATAGAACTGCAGAAGAACACATAAGGATTTTCCAAACTTGCCTTAAAGACAGAGGAATTGTCCATGAAGATGTTGCTTGTAGGTTATTCCCTTATTCCCTAGGTGAAGAAGCCTTTTATTGGTACAACCATCTCCCTGCTGGCTCAATTCAGAATTGGAGTGACCTTGAAAAGACCTTTCTGCAAAAGTTCCGAATACCCATCAGTGCTAATGAGCTATACCTGCAATTTATCAAAGTCAAGAGAGAAGTCAACGAACCCATAGCCAGTTTCAATAATAGATTCCACCGTGCGTTCACCAGATTGCAAGACCCATATGTCCTAGATGATGGTACTGCCCTGGGAGTATATTATGAAGCTTTGGATAGTTTAACGGCAACCTTTCTGAAATGGAGACCTAACCCTCCAGCCACCTTGACAGATGCTTATACGGAGGCTGTCAAGCTTAGCACAGACTTGAGACAGCACTTGACGGGGCCATTGCCTTCTCTGGGACCAGTTGCACATCCCAACCAGATTCAGGCAGTAAATCAAGCTCTCACCAATTATACCCCAATTATGAACCCAGTTCCCCAATTACCCATAGTACCACACCCTGGTCATCCCATGAACCAAATCTCTCCTATGACAAACTTCCCTCAACAACAAGTGAACCAACCCATGTATCAGTCACAGTAGAATAGCTTCCCTGCTTACCTGCAGAATTCTGAGGTGCTGCACCAATCTTTGGGATCCGCCACAATGCCTATTCCCCCTCAGAGTAACCCGAACCAGATCCCTTACCAAGATGCTAATAAGGAAAGGATTGATGAAATGGATGAACAAATAAAGAAGCTAAATCTAGAGATGACTTATTTGAGAAACCAGAATAGCCAATTACAAGCTGCTCAAAAGGGAATGCAATCTAATCAGAACAGAGAGTTCTCACAGGGGCAGAATTTTGACAGGGGACAACGCAACGACAGAGGATTCTACAATGACAGGGGGTATAATCAGGAAAGAGGTTTCAACAACGATAGGAGGCAAAACTTTGATAGAGGCCAAGGAAGTGGGTCAGGATTTGACAAAAGGCCAACACAGGGACAGAACAGAACTTGGAATACGGGGCCTAATAATGGAGGAGTTCCTACTCCATTGGATCAGCCGGCCAATCAGATTGTTAATCAATCTGCGAACCAGCCAGTCAGCCCGGATAAACCTCCCACTGGTGTGTATCTCGCAGAAGCAGCCCTATCAGGATGGTGCAGACTCCATAAGACAAGCCAGCATTCAGAACTAGAATGCCCAGAATTTCAAACCGCAGCCTCCATTTTTCAGTATGAGGTGGAAAATAACGCTAATGGACAGGAGATTGTCCCCTCTAATTCCTATGATTCTCCTGTGCTGGTATTGAATCATGCTCCTTGTCCAGCCAGCAAGGAAAATATGCCAGAAGAACCCGATTCCCGTGATGAAACAGATCAGATTTGTAATGGGGATGAGGTGGCCCGGTTGTTTGACGAAGGAAATATAAATGACAATGGTCCCTTGGATCAGGACGAAGCTTATGTTGAAGAAGTACAGATGTTTCAGAGACAGGGATTGAGGGATATGCCTCACAGACGCCCACAGCCTGGAGGGCCCTTCACCACTTCCATTCCTCCCAATAACTTTAGTACCCCTCCAGATCCTAATGCGAGTAACAATCCGTCTTATCCACAGGTCTCTAAGCAATACCTTTCGAAAGATAGACAGGCTCAAGCAGAACCACAGAAGGAAAGGACTGTTCAAGTAAGTAAGGATAAGGTAGAGGAACCATCTAAAGAGGTTTCTACTGATATGAGTGAAGAACAGATGGCTTCGTACGTCGCAGAGGAATTCAAAAAATTAAAGGTAAACCTTTCCGCTTTTGAATTGTTGAGGTTTCCTGCAATTAGAAAGGCTGTCTTGGGTACTTACGATGCGAATTCAAAGACATTGGACAAATCTTCTGGTGAGCATGTCAGCCAGACCTCCAGTTTTCAGCCTGTGAACACACAAAGTCAGACACAGAATAGGGCTAATCCACCCCCTGGAGATAGAGGAAAAGAAAAGGACAAAACTCAAGTGGCCCAGATGGATACTCAGCCCACTCTGTTTCAAGGAAAGACGGAGACTCCTCCATTTCTGATTTCTGTCAGAATCTTTGGTAAGAACCTCCACAATTGTCTGTTAGATTCTGGTGCTTCCACTAATGTCATGCCCCTTGGAGTTTGTAGGGCTCTAGGAATTACACCTGCTGATTCCCAGAAGAAGGTCACTCAGTTGGACAGAACCGAAGTGAGTGTAGTAGGGGAACTCAACATGATCCAGATGCAGATAGCCTCTGATCCAAGAATCCAGCAGGTTATTAACATTCAGGTGGCTGACATTCCTGACGCATACGGTTTAATTTTAGGAAGAGATTTCACCAAGGCCCTGAATGGGTATGTGTCCACTGATCACTCTCACATGTGGCTTCCCTGGAAGGGAGTGCCTAATCAGATAAGGATCGAGAGGGAGCCTAGAATGAAGTACATGATAACGAAATACCAAAAGACTTCGACTGAGGTTCTCATATCAGAAGCTGGAATGGGAAACTACTTGCTATCCGCCCCATATGAAGAATCAGATGTAGAAGAAGTGCTGATGTTACATACGATGCCAATTAATGCTGAAACAGGGTCCAGTCCTGTGGAGGTCCTGACAGAATCAGTTGAGGAAGAAGAAGAACCTGAGGATAGACAGATTAGCTTACTGGACAATTTCCAAGATTTCATTAAGCAATGCGTGGAGAATCAAACTCACTTGGGAAGGAAGACAAGTTTCAAGGAGTTACTCTTGCCGAATTGGTGCAGATTCCACAATGCTTCTCACTCAGAATTGGAGTATTGCTTGTGTCAAACAGCAGTGAAAGAAGTGCACAAAAGCATGAATCCATCTCAGGTGGCTAGCACAGATGAGCAGAATCTGCAAGCCAAGTGTGAAAGTCAGAAACCTGTTGTGGCTGAGGAAGCCTCTATCACTGATAAGACGAAAGACAAAATGAAGAAGACCACCACTATGGAATACTGGACTCTCAAGTTTGATGGATCCAAGTCCAAGCAGGGGGCTGGAGCCGGATTTGAGTTGATAAGTCCAAAAGGTAAGAGTTTCTTCGCAGCTCATAGACTCCAATTTCATTGTACAAATAATGTGGCTGAATATGAAGCTTTAATTCATGGACTCCTTATGGCACTCAAGAAAAAGGTCAGGGTCTTGCAAGTATTTGGTGACTCAGAATTAGTGGTCAAACAAGTAAGAAAGCAATATGCGTGTCATGACAGAAGAATGACCAGCTATAGGCATAGAGTTTGGGACCTCATCGAGGGGTTCGACGCTTTTAATATCCAATTAATCCCAAGGAAGAAGAATCAAACCGCTGATTCCCTAGCTCAAGCGGCCAGTACCTTGCAACCCCTGTCCCTATCAGGATTGAAGAAGTTTACTGTTGAATTAACTCCTGTCCCATCAGTCCCTGACAATGTGACTAACTTTCAGGTGTTTGAGGATGATAAACATATCCTTGACTTTATCACAAACACGGATGTTTTTGCTTCACAGATCATTGATGAAACAGAACCTCAAGAAGCAGAATTGGATCTGGAAGGTGTGCTAAATTTGAAGTCCAATACTATTCCGAGGGGAATGGTACAGCTAGAGAGGATTTTCGATATGGACAAAATCAGAGACTAGGAACAGGAATCTAAGAAAGAGTCTATCAGTGGACAGTGTGACACTCACAACGTGGGCACTGAAGACGATGTGAAGAATGTTTTCATTGGTAAGGTCTGTACACCTGAAAGAAAGACAGGGAATAATCAGAGCCCTATACGACTTTCCAGACATAGTGGCCTGGGGTTATGAAGACTTGAAGACTTACGATACATCCATCATAACTCACACTATACCTCTCAAGCCAGGTGCTAAGCCTTTCAGACAGAGGCAGAGACCTATTAATGCGCTGTTGGAGCCACTCATACAGAAGGAAGTTCAGAAACTGCTGTCCGCTAGGATCATATTTCCTGTCAGGCATTCTACTTGGGTGGCTAATCTGGTTCCAGTAAGAAAGAAGAACGGTGAAATTAGGCTCTGTGTTGACTTCAGAAATCTGAACAGGTCATCTGAAAAGGATAATTATCCAGTTCCCTCGTTGGATGAAGTGTTACAAGTGGTTAATGGATCGCAGATGATGTCCTTTCTGGACGGCTATTCAGGATATAATCAGGTGATGGTCCAGTATGAGGACAGACACAAGACTGCCTTTACAACTAAGTGGGGAACTTTCACCTACAGGAGGATGCCATTTGGGCTTATCAATGCAGGAGCCACGTTTCAACGAGCTATGGATATCGCTTTCAAGGACATCATAGGAAAGTGCATTATCATTTACATGGATGATCTGACTGTTTTCTCCAAAGATAGAGGGAATCATATCTCGGACCTGCGTAAAGTGTTCCAGAAGTGCAGAGAATTCGGCATCTCTTTGAATCCCAAGAAGTGCATTTTTGGGGTTACAGAAGGCAAGTTATTAGGACATGTGATATCAGAGAAAGGCATTGCTATAGATCCAGAAAGAGTGGAAGCCATCCTAAAAATTCAGCCGCCTGCCAGCAAGAAAGAAATGAAGTCTTTCTTTGGTAAGATTAATTTTGTCAGGAAATTCATCACTGGGTTTGCAGAGATTGTGAAGCCACTAAATGCCATGTTAAAACAAGATGCCAAGATAGAGTGGACTGCAGAAGCGAAGGGGTCCTTTGCAGAGATTAAGAGAGCCATTGCTGATGCTCCAGTGTTGGTGAGTCCAGATTATAGTAAACCGTTCTATATCTATTCCTTTGCTTCAGACCACTCATGTGCTGGAATGCTGACACAAAAGTCTGATGAGGGGAATGAGCATCCCATCGCTTTCATGAGCACGCCATTGAAGGATGCTGAGTTGAAATACCCATGTGTGGAGAAGCAAGCATATGCCCTTGTTCGAGCAGTAAAGAAATTTAGGCACTATATCCTCAGAAACAAGGTGTTTGCAATTGTTCCTGATTCTGCAGTTAAGTTATTGCTGATGCAGAATGAGTTAGGGGAGCACAGAGCTAAATGGGTAACCATGCTTCAGGAGTATGACATTGAGATCCAGCCCATGAGGCTGGTAAGAGGACAGGGACTCACCCAGACCATGGCAGAGATAGGCCCTGAATTGTCTGTCTGTAACTATGATGTTGGAGCGGTTTCCCCTGATGGCTGGTATGATGATATAGTTTATTATTTGCTGAATCAGCGGGCTCCTGGTCATCTTAATGCAATACAGAGGCGAGCCTTGAGACTGAAAAGCGATGGTTTCATGCTGAAAGGAGATGTCCTATACAAGAAGAACCACGAAGGTATTTATTTGAGGTGCCTCGGGAGGCAGGAGTCTGAGAGAGTAATAAATGAGTTTCATGAGAAATATGGCACTGGTCATGGTTCTGCCATTGCCACTGCGAATCAAATCTTGAGGGCAGGGTACTACTGGCCTACTTTGTTCAAGGATGTTCATCAACATGTACGGACCTGTCACATTTGCCAGACTGCAGCAACAAGAGAAAGGTGTGCAGCACTTCCGCTCCAGTCTGTTATTGAGGTAAAACCTTTTGCTCAATGGGGTATGGATTTCATCGGCCCTATCAATCCACCATCTTCTGCTGGACACAGGTATATCCTCACCATTACTGATTACTTTACAAGGTGGACTGAAGCATTTGCTTGTAGGCAGTGTACGTCAGAGGTAGTAATCGATTTCTTAGAATCTGCCATTCTCAATCGGTTTGGATGTCCTTTTGCTGTTGTGTGTGATAATGGTCCTGCCTTTGCATCTTTGAAATTCTCAAACTGGGCTTTTGATCATGGCATTGTTGTTAAGTTTGCATCTAATTATTATCCCCAGGGGAATGGTCTAGCTGAATCTTCTAATAAGAACCTGTTGACTGTTATCCGAAAACTATTAGAGAGGAACCCAAAGGACTGGCATACCCGGCTTAGGTTTGCTCTTTGGGCAGATCGTACTCGGGTTAAGTCCTCCATTGGTACCTCTCCTTATCATTTAGTGTACGGTCTGGAACCAGTTTTCCCTATCCAGCTTAAAATCCCAACTCTGCAGTTTATCAACCAGTTTTATGATGAGGGGGATAGAAGGGAAGCGAGATTAGCTGAATTGTTGCATCTTGAAGAAAAATGGGATAATGCCCTTGAAAGATTCGCTAAACATCAGGGGGTAGTCAAGCGATGGTTTGATAGGAGAGCTAAAGTCAAAGCCTTTAGGATTTCTGACCTTGTCCTGTATTGGGATAAGCCGCATGATCAGAAAGGTAGCCATGGTAAGTTTGATAGATTATGGCTTGGTCCTTACCAGATTGCTGAAATTCTGGGAGATAATGCCTTCCGTTTGAGGACTCTCACGGGAGAGGACATGCCACTGCCTGTTAATGGGCAGTATCTTAAACATTATTTCCAGTCTTGAGCTGTTCTCAGCTCTTTGCCCTGTAAATAGTTAGTTAGGTTGCTTTCTTTGCTTGTTTTGCTTGTTTTGGTTAGGGTAGGTTTCCCTTTCGCTTTGCTGGTTTTGTTTGGTTAGCGTAGGTTTGCTTTGGTTTGTTTGTTTTGTTTTGCGTTGCTCTTGCTTTTGGTCTTATCTCCTTGTGGGATTGTGGGTGCATCTGTATGATAATGGTGGCAAAGCAGGTCCAATGTTCCTGATATTTCCCTTACAAACTTTGATCTTTTTTCCAGAATGTTATGGTATGAATTCCGTTGCCTATGTCACTTGTCCCTGTGGTAAGGCGAAGATTTTCTGGTCAGTCTGAACAGGAATGTATTGGGGTCTTATACCTTTAATCTTTAAATATACCTGAAGTCGTAAAAGGTCCTTATAAGGTCTGGACAGGTGAAAAATCTTTTTCTGCTCTAGTGCCACTGTGGTTCTCAGCCCTGAGTGTGAACTTCACTGTTCACAGGTTGAATAAGTTGAGTAAAAAGAAATATTCGTATAAAAAAAAAAAAAGAAGAGAGAAGAAGCAAAAGAAAAGAAATGGATATTGAAAATCTTGAGGTTCGAATTCAACTCATCAGGGGGATCTGAATATCTCTACCGGGGCTATAGACGCCTGGCTGGCAGTAGAGCTATGTTCAGGAGGATCACAGCGATAACCTCGTCGGGGCTATGAACGCCTGACTGGCAGCGAGGCTCTATCCAGGTTACTTTTAGGGTCAGAATCTTTACGTAGCCTGTTCATACCAAGTCTGGTTCTTTGCAACTGAAGGTGGGTAATATATGCACCTGCACACACTTGGACCCTGGTATAGGAATGTCTGAATGTCTGGGAGTTTCTTTGCTTTAACTTAGGGTGACGGCTAGGTACTTGAGTTGAAACCAGAGTTCTGGGTTCTTGATTCCAGTTTGTCATCGAAATGCTCAGGAGCATTTCCCCAGCAGAGTCGCCATTTGTTGTGCAGTTTTTGCACACACGCCCCACTTGGAGTGGGGACCCCCTTTCTTTTTTGTGTCTTTGACCTTTGATTTTATTGGATTTATCATTTTGGGGTCTTGACATGTTGGTTTTGCTGGCTTTGCCCTTGCCTTGGGGTTGCAACTGATTGAAATTGAGTTTTTGGCTAAGTCCGGGTTTTCACCTAGATCCGGGATTTTCCGCCTCTGGCGGATTTTTCCGGCCCTGGTTCCTTGTCCGTCTCTTGCCGGATTCTCCGATTCCGGGTTTTTTCCTAACTTCGGGATTTTCGGTACAGTCGGATTTTCCCGGATTCCGTCAAAGTCCCGGTATTCCTGATTTCCCCGGTTTCTGCATTTCCGCGGAATCCGTGTCTCCGCGCATTCTGGGATTCTCCGAAATTCCACTTGGGGCTCGGGTTTCCGGACTTGTCAGAAACGTCTTTTCGTGCATTAATGGCTGAGGTACCTTGGTTCAGGCGGGTATAAGGTCGATTTAGGGCATTTTCCGATTCATTCCAACTTCGATTGCTTCCTCGTTTTCTGCTCTGGCGATTCAGAACTTGCGTTTGAGCTTTGAGGATTGATCTTGGTTTGCTTGTGCGTGAATTGCTTGAGTGTTGCTGCCAATATCTCGTGGCTTGGACGTGTTGTCACGTGGATTAATTTTCTGAGCTCGATTTCTGCCCGTCTTGATCCATGGTATGTATTCGTCGCCCTTCCGTTTGCTTGCATGGTGATTTGAGGTTTTCTTGTACTGGGCATTGTTGAATTTTGGGGTCGGCTCGTGTTTGACTTTGGGTTTCGTATTTATTCAGTCAGGATTGATCTGTTTATTATTGAAGCCCATCTCTCGTGCCCCTAAGTTCTGTTTGTTCATTTAATTGCATATTTACATTTTCGACGGAATTCTGGGTCGTGTTGTATGTTTGTTTTGGGTGCGGAATGTGTTACCATGCGAATTTAGGGTTTCCTTGGTGTTTCGGTTAACATGATGATTTGATCTTGTGTTTGAATGACTTTCACCTCGTTTCGTGTCGGCTTCCCCGTTCTGTGAGGATTAGAGGGCTTTTGGGTAAATCTCGAACTGATATTTTAACCCTAAAAGCTTGCTCTGGTTCTAATGGCGGATATGTGGTTGTTCGATTTAGGGCATCATCGTTTTAGTATGAGATCCTTCCTTTGAAGCGCCTTTGAGTGTTGGAACCCTTTGTATATTCGATTCTGGTGATTGTCGTCGGTTTTGGGTTCATTCGAGCTTAGGTATTGAAGATCTTGTGGTCGCCCCGGTTTTGCTACACGTTTTGCCATTTTTCAGGTTTCCGAGGTCGTCGCGGAATTTCCTTTCTCCCGGATTTTCCCGGTTTCCGCTTATTCCGTGGATGAAATTAGTTCCCGACGTAATTTATACTGTCCGCGAAAATCCGTTCCGCCTGGATTTTTTCGGATTTCCTGTCTGATTGCATTCTTTTGTATATTTCGATGATAGGATTGATGGAATGGTTGTTAATGCCTATTTCTTGATTGCCAAAGAGCAAAATTAATGATTTTCCTTTGATTTCCGAACATATTCATGATTTACATGGCTAATAGTGCTTTGGCAGCAGAAATCCGTCTGGGTCGGATTTCTCCGAAATTCCGCCCCGACGGTATTTTCCCGGTTTACCTGATTTTCCCGGATTATTTGATTTCTCCGGATCTCGGAAGATTGGCAATTGGCATTTGGTTTTAATAGATTTATATGATGTATGCTAACCTTTTGGATTGATATGAGCTTAATAATTGAATTCTAATAATGATTCTTGGATGTGCAGGCCGAATCAAGCAAAGCTGCTGCTGGGAAGTCCAAAGGTGGTGCAGGGGCATTTGCAGTTTCCGAGACAGAAAAATTGAGATTGGACATGAAGAGTCAGGTCCCAGAGAGTAAGATATATTCTGTGTGGGCAGATGTGTCCGATACAAATGTTGGTGCCTGGCGTTACGAAGAATTCAAACAGAGAACAGCTGAGAGGGACCAATCGGCATTGAGGCAAGGGATGATGAACTTAGGGTTGGCACATGTGGCAGGGTTCCCTCCAGCAGTCCAGTGCTACGAGCTGATTTTGGAGTGTGCTAGGCAGTACGCCTTTGACACACAGATGGTAGTTAGCACTGAGGGACGGGTGTTGGCAAACTTCAGTCCAGCCTCCATTGCCCGGGCCTTCAGCATGCCGGATCTCCCCTCGGTCTGCGCCCTAAACATTGACACTGCTCGCACATATTATGAGAACGAGCCAATTAAGGCTCAACAGCTTATCAACTCATGGCTTGAGAAGCCCAAATCTCACCACTCCAAATTTCCCAAACAGTTGCACATGGTGAAGTTCAGGCCGGATATTTATGATGCCATCACACTGTTGAGCAGGGTGGCTGGACTTAAAACTGCCGGGGTATTGGAAAATTGGATGGTCCATGTGATCACCAAGATAGGCCAAGGAACAAATTACCACTGGGCAGGACTTATCAGTGCAGAAATAGATAGGCAACTGAGGAATGTTTTAGAAGGAAAGAAGTTTACCATGTCCTCCTATGTCATATATATACTAGCCATTTCCTACCCCTACAAGGGACTGACTCCTGCGGGAACCGTTGGACAAGACGTTATCTATGAGGTTTATCCGGAATTGCACCTCGGACACGGAGATTATAGGAGGGCCAATGATGCCTTCACCATGCACATTACCCGGACCCTCCAGAATGCGGAGCATATTAGATTGTCCGATGGGGCTAGGGGGTTGATTAAGAATTACGGGGCCTGGTTCATCCAGTTCCCCACTTTCACTTATCTCAGGATTGATGGATGCCCCGTTGCTCCCTACAGACTGTCCAGGTATCCCACTGACCACATAGTGCTACTGGAGGTCGTAAGACAAATTTGTGAGTTCGACACGATGGTGAAAAGGGAGAAGCATAAAACTGGTTTTGGAGGTTACTTCCCTCTTGGGATTGGCGTGGATGTGATGTGCCCTTCCATTCAATCAGCTCACACTGCGAGTGAGGAATTGGCCGCCTATGGATTCTCTTTACATTCAAAGAGAATGAATTTTGATATCACTGGAGGGGCACAGAAAAGGGCTACCCGGGAATACAGGCACAAAGAAGACTTGGAGGACTACTGGGTCAACATCAAGGATGACCTTGATGCACGAAGGAAAAGGTATTCCCGGCTGCCAGTAGAGGCAATTAGGCAATACAATGTGAAGCTGATTCCAGATCAGCTGGAAGATGATGGAAAACTGGTCCAGGACCATGTCTATGAGCCCATCAAGGATAGGTCAGTGGCGGATATTGATTGGAATGAGCCTGAGGTGACAGAGTTGGAAGACTTAATGGCTCCGGTGCTAAAATATACCTTTGCTTGGATCAAACATGAGGTCTGGGTGTTGGAAAATGCCAATGTACCCTTCACTTTCGACTTGATGGGGAATCTCAACCCCATGTCCACTTCTGAGGAATCCGGGGAAGAGGACCCCAAAGGAAAAACGGCCAAGGCCTCTCCCTTCAAAATCAAAGTTAGAAGTCCTAAGGGGACTCAACCTGCAGCAAAAAGGAAACCTATCGGCAAACGCAGGTGGAAGACCCTGACTATCAGTAGGTCCTCGGACGAGGAGGAGGCGGAGAAAGCTGAAGAAGAAGATGTTCCCCCACCGCCCAAGAAAGCCAGAACTGCAAGGGTGGCGAAGAAAAAAGGCCAAACGACTTCAGAGGATGAACCCCCAATTGTGGATGTGGAAAGCTCTGGAGGGGAGAATACCAAAGTATACACCAGAAAATCTAGAACCCCTTCCCCAAAGGATGTTGCACAGCCAAAGGATTCTTCTCCAATATTGCCAGCCACTGAACAGGACAAGCCTGTCTCTCCTCCACAGAGTGTAACAGAACCAGAGAATCCGGATGAGCAGGAAATCTCCGGAGAGGCAGAGCCGTTTAAAGAAGGAGCATTATTCAGTGAGGCTGCCGAGCTCGAGGTAAAGACAGAGGAGAGGCACACTTCTCCCTTGGTACAGTACGAGGATTCTCCGGAGAGTGAGAAGGGCCGCGGATCGCCAGAACAGGAGGAAGGCCTGCCTACTCGAACTCCATCGCCGGTGCTTCCTGAGTTGGGATTTGAGGAGACTGACCAAGGCGAACAACCTCCGGAGAAAGAGGATGACAGGGCAACCGAAGAAGAAGAAGTCGAGGTGACAGTGGCAGAAGAGGAGAAAGCCACAGAGGACCCGGGGAAAACTGACACAGAAGGAATCCGGACAGACCCCGTAGCCCCGGACTGGCTAGAAAAAGAATTAGCAAGGAAGAAACAGGTGATAGTAGAGGACACTCCTCTCGACTGGGATGCAATGTTATCTCAGATTGGAAAAGGGAAAAAGAAGAAGGCTGCCAGGGTAATTTCCCGGATGGAAAGGGATGAAGTGCACAACCGTGTAGTTCACATCGCTACCCCTGTTGCAGATAAAACAAGAGATGAGGTAGCAGGCCAGGATTACAGTGTCCAAACCATTAACCTTGGGCCAGCCTCCCTAGAACAAGACATTGAAGAATTCGAGGGGTCAAGTGCTGTGATTCTGGGTAGATTGAAGAAGGAGACTCAGACGAAGCGAGAACTGAAAAGGGAGAATGAGAGGTTGAGGAAAAGCTTAGAAGAGGTCATGAAACCTCTACAGTCCCTCCATCCGTCCTCCTCTTCTACTCCCGGATTTCTTCCGAAGGAAACGATCTCTGGCATAGAGAAGATGAAGGCTTCCACACAAGCTACCACAGACTGGTTGATGAGTGTTCGGACACAAGGAGATGAAGCTATTAAGGAGATCCTGTCTGTTGGAAAGGAGGCAGTCCGAGGAAAAGAGCTGGTGGAAAGCATCCTTTCTCAGGATAAGAATGATGTCGATTCCCTGCTGCAGAAGACAAAGATTATTCTTGGGCATGGCAAGGAACAATTGGGCAAGGATGGAATTCTTCCCTCTACCAGGTTGGATGAACCATGGGAATGGTTCGAGGCATTGCAGATCAGGCAGGGAGGCCTGAAAAAGATACAGAAACGAAGAAAGTCCATTGATACTGACCTCACTGCAATTTATGATGGTTGCATTGCATTTTTTGAAGTAATGACAGGGAGGAATAAGATGGCTCCTAAGTACCTAAGTTTAGATCAATTGAAGGAATGGTGGCATGAGGTTTATGCCCCAGATTCTGATGAGGTTGTTACTGGCCATATGCTTGACGATGCAGCTACATATTTGGCAGTGATAGATAGATACCTGACCAGCAGAAAGGATTGGAAGAGAACCATTGAGCGGTCCAATGAAGGGATTGATTCGATTAAATGCCGGCTCAAAGTTTTGCCATTGCCACCTATTGCTGAGCTGGAGGGAGTTTTCTCGAGGGTCCAAGGGTCACCAGCGCGGAGAAAAGACAAAGGAAGCAGCGGTTAATGTTTATCTCGAGATTTGTGCTTCCCTATTATCATAGGGCATGCATTGGACCGGACTTCCTTGGGGACTGTGCCTTGGCCGACTTGGATGATGGCATTAAATGTGTGCCTTAGTTTGTTTCCTTGGCCGACCTGTTTTGGCGGTTTTTATTATTTTGTAAAAATGTTTGGCTGGGCCGACATGTTTTGAAAAAGAAATTCGATAAATAGGCATTCTTGCCTTATTGTAAGGGTTCAGTTCAGAAGATTTTGATAGTAGATATTAGCAAGAGCAATAGTTAGAGTTTTAGAATTTCTTGAAGCAGATATCATATTCAGAACAGTTGAATTGTTGCAGCATTTGATGATTAATACAATTGAAGGCATTGTGGTTTTCCTGGTGAAATCCTTTGTGTTATCTCATCTCGCATGTTTCTTTTGTTCTATCTTTTACATTGCTTTAAGATCTAGGGTTTAATATTCAGAAATAAATTAGTTTAGTTGGATAAATGGTGTATGTGATTTCATATTTGGAATGTCGGTAGCTATCTTTGGTCTATACTCCCAGTAACTATCTGATTGTAGTAGGCTGGTGAAGTCAACCTGGACCATATATTCGAATGTGCTTAAGTTCGGTTGTAGATGCAGGTCTATGATTTGAAAATCTGTATTCCTCAGAAGATTGCACTGTTTCTGTAAGATTGCTTCGTGGGTCAAACAGGAATTGGTTATTTGAGATAGGTCCATTCCAGATATATGTCATTTGCAGTGCTTGTCCTTTCGGTAATTTAGATTTTATCACCTTCCTTGCATCCCTGTCTTTTGCAATTTCTTTATTATTCGGTTAGACTTAGGATTCAAGATCATCATATTGTCAGATCTGATCAGTTGAAAGGGTTCAGTTTGTTTGTAGTAAGGTCCGATTGTGATTACCAGCAATTTCACATTTCATCTGAGTTGTTTTATGCATTGTTATGACCTAACACCCGAGAGACCTTGGGGTGATTTTCAGTAGTTTATTATTGGAAATAACCTTTCAAGAGAGATAGAATATTGCATTCTGTCTGAGTTGTTGCTGTGCAGAAAACACCATCAACATTCCCTAATCTACCTCAAGTTGGATAAGCATTTTAGATAGAGGATAGAGAATGAAGAGCACTCTCAAGTGCTTCTACCACTCTACTAGCTCATGAGATTGAATAGAGCTAAACAAGAAGACTTCTGGAACCTGAACCGTACCTCAAGTAGCTCTTTGCCAGAGGAAAATAGTGCCCATATGACATCTCTCTAGGGGCGCTAGTGCCCATATGACTAGAAAGTACAAAAGTATAATGGAAATGCCAAACTCTACTAACAGTTTTAGCAAATGGAGTTTAAAGACCTTACTGAATAGAACAATAAATAATAGAATAAACTAGATAACTAAAAAGATGATGAAGGAGATGATGAAAGTAAAAGTGATCAAGATTAACTCACTACGATTCTGGTTCGCCAGCAAGCTCCACACGTATGTGTACCTACACATAGCTAAGAGGGGGAAAATGTTGGGGCTATATAGGGGTTTGTCTCAGTCAAACCCCCGCTTTGGTGTTTCCACCTCCACTAACAGCCAGGAAAGCCATGAGATATGAAATATGATAAAGAAAACAATGGAAAGAAACCAAACAAATACAATGACACTATGCTACGTAAATCAACAAACAATATCACCTTCTCAATCGAGGTGCCCTCAAGCACGTAGAGGAGGATGAAAATTTGGTAAGGTCTACGTTGTCGCAACAATGAAGAAGCAGTCCCTTGGGACACCAAGTTGCAATTCCAATGGTGACAAAAGTGCAACAAGATGTAGAGAAAATTTGTATGAACTCAACTAATGGGTAGAGGATGGACTAAAAATGCTCAAGAGATGTTGAAGAGATGAAGTATTGCCAAGAAGATGAAGTCCAATATAAAGATAGGCATTTGAAGTGGAATAAGGAGGGAAAGAGCCATTCTCGGGACAACTAGAAGGCGCAAAGGCATTACGCTTTGTCACCAATGGAGAATGTAACGTATATGTGGATTCTAGAGGCAAGAATCTGTTACGGATGAAAGCATGCCGCACAGACATTCATGCGTTGCGTGCACATCCTTTACAAAAATTCCCCCGCTGACACAACAGACAAGCACCAAGTGGATGGAAAGCAGGTAGGTGATGTGGAATTATTTAGTCGGGTTTGATTTTTCTAAAGTAGAGGGTGTAAAAGGGGAATTTGCGAGAGGGATGCGAATTCACTCCTATAAATCTTGAAAACGTCAAGTTTTAAGTGACCAAACTTCTCCCCATAAATATAATTCACACTAGATGCATGAATGTGAATACTAGTCAAAGAAATCACATCACTATTAGGGGAAAAATGTGTTAGTGTGAAAATGTAAATCACCTAATTAATTATTATTAGGTCCCTATTCACATTGACATGCTTAAGTTTACTTAGGTCATAATTTTTTGTCTTAACTCATAGGATTAAGGCACATGACATCATCGAATTATGTCCTACATTTTTAGCTAAGGTTTCATCTTTATCCTTATATCAAGGATTTATCATTGTCTACTTTTTTGCATCTAATAAAATATTAGGCTTCATAGGAAATTAGTTTATTTAATATCATTTTATAGGGTGTTTTAATTTGGTGATACTTGGAGTGTTATGGGAGTTCAATTATCAACTTCAACATAGTATTAGAACTCCTAATTTATAACTCTACCTTTTTTTAGAGATTTAGCCTTGGAAATTCAAATGGTGCATCCTGTTGCAAAATGGACCTCAATGCCATGCTTAGAAGGCATCAAAATCCTAAGATTGCTTGTCCAAATGTTAAAATTGGAGTTTAAAAAAATTTAAGTGACCTTTTTTAGGGGGCAGGAAATTTTGTGAATTTCTTATACAATCAAACAAATCCATATTACTGTATATTGTTGTAACAATTTCCATTAATTCACTATAGCCTACAAAAAAAATTAGCCTCTTGTGTAAAAAATTTCACATTTTTTGATAAGTTTAAAACATTAATAGCAATTTTGTAATTTATTTCAACGTTTGACTTCACTAGGCACTGACATCACCTCCAACTAGTTGAATCCTTTACGATTTTTTTCCATGATAACATCAAAGGAGGGCTTATTCATTAGGGTTATACTAGGGGTGAAAGCCCTAGGTTTGATGAGGGGCTACTCCACCCAACACCCACACAGAACACAACAATAGATATCAACACAAAAAATGCAAGATAAAAAACAACCCACTTTCAATTACTTCTAGAAAATGAAATTACAGATTCAAAAATTACAATGTTACAGCTACATGGGCTTGATTCTACAAGTAAAATCAACAATGTAAGAACGGTCTATTATTCAGAGCCACAATCAACACTAACGGAGTTTCCTCCATAATCTTTGTTCATCCCTTTATTTGGCACCAATAACCACCTTAGAATGCTCTAGAAAGTGTAGCTCCCCCTTTTGTTTTGGTGCCCAAAAGTCTAGTCATTTACTTTCCCAACCAGGAAGATATTTCTTGAAATTCACATTTTAGTGGCATTGATTCTCAGAGCCATAAATTTTGACTCAAGTGTTCGAATTGCTATTATAATACATTGTTGGAAACATTTCAAAGAGATCTACAACATTTCATGCATTTTTTGAGCTTTTTTAGGGCTTCTAAGGACTTGAAATTTGAGTTTGAAGCTATAAATTGGAGAAATTTTTTGGGATGAAAAATTTTAGCATCTCTCAAATGGTACATGATATTGAGATGATTCTTTTTCCATCAAATACATTTTTTAATTCCACTCCTTGGGGTAACTCTTCAAGTCTATGCATGCTCATTTAAGTCGACTTACTAAAATAATAATTGATTATATTTGACCTTTTCAAACTTCAAACTATTTTGCACCCCTTAAGTGTCATCATTTGACTCAAAACAACTAAAGAAAATAAGGAAGAAACAATTTTTAGGGTGATGCAAAATTTCCCCTACACTACTAGATGCTCCTACATCAAACACCAAGGGGAATTTGAGTAGTGATCTTGTCACATCTTTGGTGTTGGAGGAAAACCAAGATGGTCAACCTCTTCCTTAGAAAAACATGATGAATCTTCAATAGGCCTTCCCTTCCATTTAACTAGATATTCTTCATATTACCCATTTCTTATACTTGTTCCCACACAACTATCTAAGATTTCTTCTCTTCCTTATTTGAAGTAGGTGCTATAATATTCCACTATTATTTTATTGGTCCATCCTCCATATCTCATTAATGAGACTCTATCAAATCAACAATATTGGACATAGGAGAGACGTTTATCCCATGCACTTGGCAACTCCACCTCATAAGCATTTTCTAAATCATGCTTCTTCGAGATCTTGCATGGTCCAAACTCCTTCATTTTCAACTTGTTATACATTCCCATTGGGAACCTTTCTTTCCTCAGGTGAACCATGACTTCATCTCCAACCTGGAATTCTTTAAATCTCTTATTTTGATCTGCATTAGCCTTGTACTAAGAATTCATCTTCTTGATATAATTTCTTCTTCTTCATGTAAGTTCTTCAGGTGCTCTACAAAATCTTCAGCCTCAACACTGCTCTTTTCCCCTTTGTCCATCTTCCTCAACTCAAGAGCATTCCTCAGACTACTCTCATATACAATTTGGAATGGGCATTTACCAATACTCTTGTTGATAAAGCTATTGTAAGAAAAATTTTCCTATGGTAAAATCAAATCTTATTCCTTGGGCTTATCTCCTACTAAGCATCTTAATAGGTTGCCAAAACTCCTATTCATGACCTCTGTTTGTCCATCAGTTTGTGGATGGTGTGCATAATTGAACTTCAAATTTGTCTTCAACTTCTTCCATGCCTTCCATCAATAATCACCAAATTTGGCATCTTTGTTTGGAACTATACTCTTTGGTGGACCATGTAGTCTCACCACCTCTCTAATGACACAACTCTGCAATGTGAACAACATCACTGGTCTTATGCCACGAAATAAAATGTGTCATTTTTTAAAATCTATCAACCACCACAAATATTGAATTGTGCCATCTATGTGTCCTTGGTAAATCAAGAAAAAAGTCCATGTTAATATCTTCTCATGGCATCTTTGGTATAGGTAATAGCTTATATAGCCTAGTATTCAAACTTACCCCTTTAACCATTTGGCATACTCTACAACTATGTACAAACTTCCTCGCATCTTGTTATAACTATGGCCAATAACAATTTTCACTAACAAGAGCAATGTTTTGGTTCTTTTTCTAGCTAATGCCTTGAAATCCTCTAAAAGATAACCAATTATTATACTCAAGGACTTGAAGATCAATGGCCAATTAATGAGAGATTTATCTCACACTTTTCTTCCCTGTACTTTAGCTTTGTAAAACCTAGGGGGTCACCCTTTATGATCTACTGGATCTAGATTTTCAGCTAGTGGTGCAACATAGTGTCCAATAGATAAACTTTACACTAAACAACAAGGGTTTGGATGGATACACTCATGAATGGTACACCTCTTCTCATTTCCATCCAAGCATGAAGTTGAAACATAAAATTTACACATAAAACTTAAAGCATAAAATGGTTTTTAAAATTTAGATTTATTTTTGAAGATGGGGGAAGAAAACAATGCAAGACCAGTGGATGGCTTGGGCTACAAAGTCATAAGTTATGCATTGCATATGATAGAACCAAACATATTTTGATGGTCATCTAATAGACTATTGCCTTATGATAATTTGACTAGCACAAGCCTACTATGTAGTCATACTTAACAATCCCTACAAAAAAATAACATTCCCATTAATTTATGGAAATCATTTCCTCTGTCCCTTGGGAAAACAAGAAACCATTAAACTAACTCAAGACATCAAATGTTCTTGAAAATTTGATATAACCCTTGACTACATAGATTAAAGAACATTATCATTTACACATAGATTAAAGAACATTATCATTTACAATTGGAGACAATTGCATCAATAGTGTATAGTCATATAAGTTATAGTTTTAAAATACAAAGGCCCTACCAATGTAATGACTAAGTAACACAAGCCTTAACCTATGGCATTCAACACCTTTTGTATATAACCTTCTTCCTTAGCCAAAACTCAGAGCCTCCCAAAACCTTAGTCCCACCTCTGAAATGAGTACAATACTTGCCTTTATAGTTTTGGCATAACTCAAATGATTTCAAACCTAACACTAATGTAATTAGGATTAACAAAAAGGAAGAAATCCAAGCAGATCATACAAAATCAAATCTTAGATATGTAAAGAGAAATCTCGAGTGCAAACATTTGTTTCTCGCGGCCAAAGATGAGGAACCTCCCCAAATTACGCATCAAAGGACCCCTGTAGAGTACCATTAGTTAATTCCACCACTCAATTACCTTGGGATCATGGAAAAATCAACGAGGGTGATAGGAGCAGTTGAAAAATCCTTTGTAGAGTATAGTGATACATTTATGACACCATTTTGTTACCTCAATCCTAAGAAATTGTTGATAGAGGTGGAACGAAGCATTTTTTTCCTCTCCCAAACTATGCAAGTAGACATTCAACTTGGAATGTGAATTGTTGATTTGTTGAAATAGGGCAAGATCAATGATCAGAACTGCTTCGACAAAGATTGAAATTTTTAACAAGGATTCGATATGCTTTGAAAATTCTCGACCAATAGGAATATTCCAAGTCATATTCAATTTACACGTTTGTGTGGGCCGGTTAAGAAGAACACCTTCAAAAAGGTATGTGATGTTAGCTAGAAGTCTACGTGGCAACCTTTTATAGTTTCGTAGCTCGAAATGGGGCCTACCTTGAAAGATCAATGGACTCTTAGAATCTATTTGAATCATGCCACATGTTGCCCTTCCATAATTTCACATTCAGAAATTGGACTCCTTTTGAATATCTTTCCACACAGCCTGAGTGGGCCTAATGGTGGAGAACTTGTGCTCTTGACAGGGAGGTCACAAGTTCAAATCCTGCAGGGGGTAGGGTATGTACACCTCGTATTGTGGAGCACGAGTTGGGTGCCTCCCCCATATTGGGGGAGTACGAGGGCCTCGTATTGTGGAGCATGAGTTAGGTGCCTCCCCCATATTGGGGGAGTACGAGGAGTCCCATATACTCATGGTATCGTGGACTTAAAAAGGACCTTACCTTTTTTTTTTTACACCCTCTTTTTGTCTTTAGTGATATAGCTCTCGTGGATATGCAGAAGCTAATAATGAGGATAGGTGTCACCCTTTCCGTAGTTCTGCAGCTTCTCTTTTGTTTAATAAAATATAGCCTGCGGACATGCAAAAAACTAACCAAAAGCTAGGGATAATGTGATATGTGTAAAACAATCTTAACTTGAAGGGGTCCCTAGTAGGTCATATAGGGGAGTAGATGACTAGGATAATTCTTTATGTGAGGTTGCAGTGCTATTAAATCCATGTGTAAACAAATAAGAGAAATATATTAGGAAAAGTATGAAGGGATTTTAAAAGTCAATTAATCCAAGGATGTTAATTCTATAGTTATATGATTATTTGGATATTGAAGACAAAAAATGTTTGTAGTGTTGTAAATTAAAATGATAATGCGGAAATTTGATTTCTAAACTTGAAAGTTATTTTGAAGATTGTGTTCCACATTTCTAAGATTTTTCATGTTGATATAAAAGCATATGAGATTACACATTTGAATTTGAATTTGATTCTCTATTTTCTCTTTCTTTCTGTTTTTTATTTGATTTTATATAATGATTCTCTTCTCTTAATAGAGCTCAACAAGATCTACAATTGAAATTTTTAAAAAGTACAACCTTAATCTTGTCTTTGTAGTCTTTGATAATAAGTTGGTTGTATTGTATGTTGGAGGTGTTTTGTATAATTTTCATATTTTATAATTGTATGAAGGAGCCATTTGTTGGATATGAAACCCAACAGTCACTTCCCTTTTGCTTCCAATTTGGTGACTCTTCACATTATTCTTCACAGGGACATTCTTATGGATAATGTAATCATGAATAATATCAATTGAAGAGTATAAGTTGCTCAATGAATGTACTATACAAAACAAAGATAATATTAAGAGTGTTCCCCTACTTTAAAGTGGGTGTAGCCAATTGTTGGACCACTATAAAAAATTTGTGTTATGTGTCTTTGTGTTGTATGTTTTTAATTTGTTCCGCACATTAATTTTTGTTCACTATTTATTTTTAACAAATTGGTATTAGAGCTCGATGAAGAAGCTAATTAAGAAAATGTGATCATTTTTGAGGAAAATGGAGGAAGTAGATAAATGGAAAATTGAGAAAATCTCAGGACATAATTTTGGATTATGGAAGGTGCAAATGGAATTGTTACTAATTAGAGGAGATCTCTCACTTGCGGTGGAAGGTAAGGTCGAGAAGCCATCTACGATTGTTGATGAGGAGTGAGAGAGATTGGATAGGAAAGTGAGAGCAACCATTATCCTGTCATTATCCAACAATGTCTCTTTTAATGTTACAGCCAAAAATACCTCAAAGGAATTGTGGGACAAACTCACTGATATGTATGAGATGGCTTCAACTTCTTGTAAATTATTCCTTATCAAGAAGATGTATAATATGAAGATGAAGGAGGTACTATGTCCAATCCTTTGAATGAATTCAATACTCTAATCAACCAATTTATTTCAGTAAATATTAATTTGGATGATGAAAGCAAAGCTATTTTATTATTGTGCTTTATCCTGAATAGCTAGGAAGGAGTAGTGATGGCAATCAACACTTCGGTATTCAAAAAAGGAAAACTCAAATTCGACAATGTTGTTGGAACTCTTCTTAGCAAATATATGAGAAGGAAAAATGAAGGAACCACATCTGATGATGCCTTGATTTTTGACAATAGGGGTAGAGATCAAGAAAGAGGCAGAAATAACAATCAAAGGAGATCAAAATCTGCAACAAGATCAATTTCTAGAGGGAGAAATGGAGGTTGTTGATTTTGTGGTATAGAAGGGCATACCAAATATAATTGGTCTTATAAGAAAGTTTAAAATCAAAGGACAATGAAGTTAACACCACATACAAAAAAATGGTGTTTTAGTCTTGTCTACAAGTGATGTTGCTCCTGATTCATGGGTGTTGGACTCTGACCATGCTTCCTTCCACGTAACCTCATGTTGGGAAGTCTTTCAAAACTATCAAGAAGGAAAATTTGGCAAAGTCTACCTTGGTGATAATGAGCCATGTGATATCATTGGAAAAGGCGACGTGATGTTGACCTATTAAATAATGGAAACAAATGGATTTTACAAGATGCGAGACATGTTCCCAAGCTAAAAATAAATCTAATTTTCGTGGGTCAACTTGATGCTCAAGGATGTAGCATCATCTTTTCTTCAAACACTTAATTGTGTGTTTGGAAAAAGATTTGCAGAGATCTTTGAGGAAATTTGTATAGGAAGAAAGTTGTTGTAGAAAATAAAGAGATAGGATCAGTTTTTATTGCTAAAAGTAAATCACAATTTTTTTTTTGGAGTGAATGTTGTATTTGTGTAACTATCATAAGAAGTTGTAGAAAAAAGAGATCAATGTTCATCATTTTCAAAGATTTGTAGAAGAGAAGGTATAAATTGCAAGAGAAAGGTTGAAGACACATCATAATCAAGTGAAAAGGTGAGTTTAATTGTTTAATGCAATGGGAAAAGTCAGTAAAAGAGTGTTAAAAGAAAATGAAAATCTAATTTGTGAGAAGGATTTTTTAAAGAAAGAAAATAGTGAGCTTTTGAAAGATTTGTGGCAAGTTGAAGAGAAAAATAAAGAGCTAGAAGAAAAATTAAAATTGTTTGATGAGGTTAAGAAAAGAAATGAAGGTTTAGAAGAAAAGCTAAAATTGTTAGAAGAAGAAAATTGTTTACTAAAAGAAGAATTATCAAAGTTGAAAGAAGAAAATAAATGTTTAAAGACAAAGCCATTGGTAAGTGATGTTGCTTGTGGGACAAAGGATTTGTATTGTTCAGTTGATAAATCAAGTAGTTTGTGGGATATGACTAATATTGTTTTTTATGAGGAATGTATAGAAGAAGAATGTAAAGATGATGAAGTGTTTGAATCTAGAAATCATGTTAATCATAATGAGCAAAATGTTGGTTTTAAAATTATGAAAAGAATGGGTTACAAATGACAAGGATTAGGAAAGAATGCACAAGGAAGAAAAGAGCCAATTGAGGCAGTTATGAGACCAAAATATGAAGGTATCAGATATATTACAGGTAAAGGAAATTTTATAGGATCAAGAAAATTTGTTCAAGAAATGCATCAATGTTCGCATTGTAAAAGGGAAGGTCATATAAAAGATACATATTGGGATCTACACCCGTGTGCTATTTGTGGTTTGAGAAATCACTCAGAAAAGAAGTGTTGACAAAGAAATTGGAAGATTGAATCTTTGTCAGGATGCATGCAGTTGAAGTGTGGTTGGAGTTTTGGATCAAATTGGCAAAAGTTGACAGGTATGTTGAAAAGTTTTTTTAAATATAAATATTCATATGTGAAAGATGATAGTGATCAACAAAAGGTTGAAGGTTTGACAAGACATGATGAAAAGTGGAAAGCTACAGATAGTGAGATAATTCAATGTTTGAAGGACTATCGTAGCAGCTGGTAAAGAGTTCAAGAGAGATCCATAGATATTGAACTTAATTTGAAAGTTTCATGAAAAGAAAAGAATTTGGGGGAGTCTAAAGACTTGGTTGCAGAGTTGAAAGAATTTGAGGTTGAAATTAAGGGGGAGTGAACATTGGCATATAATTTCTCCCATATATTCTGCAGTTAATTAGGCATACATCAATAGAAAGTTTTTGCATGAAACATGCATTTAGGAAGTATTTAGGAAGTTTCAATTTGCAGCAGTGAAAGAATTGATTTAGTATGTTTCCAGAATTATCTTGTAAACTCCTCTATAAAAGAGGTATGATGTAATGTTTTGATCATGCAATGAAATCTATTTGGTGTAGCAGCACGTTGAACAATCATTGTGTGTTTATGTGACTAATTGAATATTTTCTAAATTTATATGTTTCAATTGATTGTGTGTTTTGATTTTTCTTCATTCAATTGTATCACACTTGGAGTGTCAACCTCTAGTCAAATTAGATGATTATCAGTTGTTGATATTTGATCAATTGGAGCTAACTACCTTCAAAGAAGCCTACAAGGATGTTAATCATGAGGCAATGAAAGAGGAAATGGATTCATTGATGGTAAATCACACTTGGGACTTAGTAAAGCTTCCACCCAATCAAAGAGCCTTGAAGAATCGATGGGTGTACAGATTGAAAGAGGAAGGAGGCAAGAAACATTATTGGACTCGATTGGTAGTGAAGGGTTATGATGAGAAAAAGGGGATAGACTTCAATGAAATTTCTCACCAGTTCTGAATATGACCATCATTCAAGCAATTTTGGGCTTGATAGCAGTATATGATCTTGAGTTGGAATAACTTGATGTAAAGATTGTATTTCTTCATGGTGACATAGAAGAGGAATTATATATGCATCAGCCTGAAGGTTTTGAGAAACTAGGGCAGGAAGATTTGTTTTACAAATTGAAGAGATGTTTGTATAGGTTCAAACAAGCCCTGAGGCAATGGTATCTCCAGTTTTACTCCTTCATGACTAAGCAACATTTCATTCACTACAAATCTAATATGTGTGTCTACTATAAAGTATTGGACAATGGTGAGTTTTTTTATAGCTACTTTATGTCGATGATATGCTAATAACCAGCACTAGCAACTATAAACTCACAAGTTTGCAATGAAGGACTTAGGAGCAACAAAGAGGATACTTGGTATAACCATAATCTGGGACAAACACACTTGAGAGAAATTAGATTGTCACAAGAGAAGTATATTGACAAAGTTTTGGACAAATTGAACATGAAAGGTGCTAAGCCTATAAGCACTCCACATGCTAATCACTTTCGTTTGTCCTCTAAAATGTGTCCAAAACACAAGAAGACCAAGACTGCATGAAACATATTCCATATTCATCAACTGTTAGGAGTCTTATGTATGCTATGGCGTGCACTTGTCTCAACATTTCCCATGCAATGGGAGTAGTTAGCAAATTCATGAGTAATCTAGGTAAAACTCATTGGGATGCGGTTAAGTGGATCTTGATGTATTTAAAAGGCACTTCAGATTATGCTTCAAGGTCTTGGAGGGAGAGATGCACAACTCCGAGGTTATGTCGATTTTGATATGGCCAATGACTTGGACAAATGAGGGTCAACAACAGGCTATGTTTTCACATTTTTCGGGGCAGCGATCAGCTAGGTCTCTAGATTGCAACAAGTGGTTGCTCTTTCTACTATTGAGGCTAAGTACATTTCTCTCATTGAAGGTGCAAAAGAGATGATTTGGTTGCAGCAATTGTTGGGTGAGTTGGGATTTAAACAATAGTTTTTCATTCTCTTTTGTGACAACAATAGTGCTTTTCACTTGGCCAAGAATGCGGTGTTTCATAATTGAACCAAGCATATTGAGCTGTAGTATCACTTAATCTAGAGTGTGATTGAAGAGGGCAAGTTGCAAGTTAAAAATATTCATACAAAGGTTAATCTGGTTGATTTGTTGACAAAGATAGTACCAAGGGATAAGTTTGAGTTTTGTAAGAATTTTCTCGACATTATCACACTCTGACAATAGGCTTAAAGTGGGGGAATATCTCTAATGGTTTGCAGTAGTGGTTGGGTTTCAAGTGGAAGATTTTTGGATATGAAACCCAGCAGTCACTGTCCTTTTGCCTCCAATTTGGTGACTCTTCACATTCTTCTTTGAAGGCATATTCTTATGGATAATGTAATCATGAATAATATCAATTGAAGAGTATAAGCTACTCAATGAATCTACTGTACAAAATAGAGATAATAATAAGAGTGTTCCCCTACTTTAAAGTGGATGTAGCCAATTGTTGAACCACTATAAAAAAATTGTGTTATGTGTCTTTGTGTTGGTATATGTTTTTAATTTGTTTTCCACATTAGTTTTTGTGTGTTCTTTCTTTTCAATACCATTAGTAAGAGTAAGATCACTACTTTCAGTCTTTATAGTAGTTGATAGAAAGAAAAAAAAACCCTATTAGATTTGACATTTTTTTCTATGATTTTAAAATATTCATGTAAATTGTAAAACTGCATTTTGATGTGTCTATTAATATATATACATGTATATGAGATAAGTAAAAAATATATATTATAATGTGAAAGATTGAATTTTATACAACAGTGAAAAAATTACTACACTATTTCTTTTACACATGAATGTTTTATCAGATTATATATAATTTTAAGTTTAATGTACACTATTTCTATTTATAAATTTATTAAGCTTTTTCCCTTCCACTGCAGCTCTGGTTATTATAGAATATCAGACTCAAAAATATTATTGTGAAGATGTTCAACAAAAAACAAAAACCATCTATTAAAAATAATTATAGGAATCAGGTTTCATCAAGTATGAATAAAACATTTTTTTCTTCCCGCAATCCATTATCCCATTTGCATCCACCAACAAACGACTTCATAAAATATGAGAGGATGTTCTGAGTTTGGTAATTTAGGCTCTTTATGGGCTGCGCATAATTATATATTTTTTATATTTTTTATCTTTAAAATATAATAATTATTAATTTTATTAATAAAACTTTTATCATAAATCTAATATTTAACCAACCCAACTTGAATTTTCTATGACACAATTCTATACAAATATAATACAATTTAGTGAGATTCATTAAATTAGTATTTGAGTTATATTAGTAAAGTATGATTGATCTCTTTGAAAATCTTCATACTTCATCTTTGTGAACATTGCCTAGATAAATAAGTGTTCGCACGATTGATTATCTCTAAATGTGAATTTGTCTGTGAACACGATGATCTTAAAAACAAACATTTTATTCCCTTGAGTTGTACTGTTAAGCATTTGTAGAAAGCCTCTTTTATTCTACTAATTTTTCTGAGGAGCCACAGTAAATATGGAACATCACCACCAAGGCATTGCTGAAGTTCTTGTAAATTCCACCACTAACCAAACTGAGTCTCAGTGTTTTTTTTCTTTCTTTTTTAAGAACACATTAGCAGAAGCAAATTCTGATACATATTTAATACTAAGAATATGTCACAAGAGTATAGTGCGCTTTGAGTGCTGCAGATTTTGTATTCAGTGGCTCCAACCTTTTTCATTAATAAAGAAATACAAAAGAGTTCATTTCAGTCCACTTATGTGAATCGCCATTTGTTTCCCATTTTTATTTTTGTTTTATGGTATATTGGAATGACAAGACATATATTATTTTCCAAATCATGAGTAAATCAATACATACATCTAAGAAATTCCTAACATTGCACTAAAGAGTTAGTGATGTGCTTGGGGGCTGTTTTTCATTTGAAATTTACACATCTAAACTTTACTCTAGATTACAAAGAATCAAAAAGAATATACAATGTCATATTTGAAGCCTTGAAAATATTATACAAGTTGTATAGATTTTTTTTTGGTATATTAAATATTTATTTGAAATATTTAGATATAGATTATTCATATCAAATGTATGAGATGTGAAATATATACAATAAATAAAATAATTTACATATATAAAATTAGAATTGTAGTAATATATTGAAATAGATTTGTATTAATCATATTAATAAATGTGCAAGGTAAAATCTAGAATACAAATAGGGAGAATGCATACAAATACAATCTTGTATTCTAAACTAAACTTAGCACCTTTGATAGAGAAAAGAAGGAAAAATACTACAAATACACAAAGAAAATCAAATATTATACCTTCTTGATGTATAGATGAGCTCTTCAATATGGAGAAAGAGTTGGCATGTTAATATTATGGACCTCCAAATCGAGATACACAGGATATGACTTAGATGCAATAATGAAACTCAAAACTCAAATGAAAAGGCACACTGAAGATAGAGCAATAATGAATGCAAGAAACAACACAACAAAAACTGTGCATCAAACCTCAATTAGATATTTTGATATACTCCAAATTTATAGAAGATTTTGGAATGTGGATGCTCCAAGATTAGAAGTTATTTAATCTGATGGGATAAGAGTACGATATGATTCATGCATGAAATGTCTTGGGTAAGCCTTTCTTAAATAGATTTCTTGGATTGAGAAAGGAGGGATTAGATTAGAGAATAGAATCAAGGGTTAATATTAGTTTGCATGGGTAAACTTTCTAGCCTTTTGACAAGTGTCACAAGATACTCAACCCATGGTTGAGTTTTTATTAGATTATGAGAAGAAAGGAGATTTTAGCAAGTGGAAAAAGATTAGAAGATGAGGTCAAGGGTCAACCATGCTCACACATGTGTGAGCATGGATGTTGTATGTGTGAATAGCATGCTCACAAATTTGTGATTATGGAGTGGGGATGAGTCAAGGCTGGAAGATGAGGTGGAGGGTCAAAATTCCTTGATGTTAGCTGATGAAGACGAGAACTCACCCTCAACCCAATTCCACAAAACTCATATTACAAGAGACTGCATGATTGATTAACTCGAAAATCGATAACATATGTCAATTTAAATCGATTTACAATTTTACTCAAATTTGAAAAAAAAGCAAATAACTTTATTATTCAGATTTCATGACAATACACATTACATTTTCCAAGCAGCTCCTTTTCCCCTCTGTATGCCTCGTTCTTCTTCATTTGTTTGATACTCTATTCTCTTATTGCTGGATTAACACCATTAATCTTCCTTGTGAATGGTACAGCTTCGTCATGCTAAATAACCATTCACTCTCTCCCTCACACCGTACAAAGTAATTTGCTTATTGCAGTCCTTTCCCATACAATTTGCATTTCGTTTTGCACTATGTTTCCTTTCATTATTGTCCCACTTCTTTATTGATCGACTCCACTAGAGTTACATAATTCATGCACTTAAATCTCCTCCATCATATTATGCGTTGCCCCTCTTTTGCTTTTATTGTCCTTTGCAAACAATCGGCCTTAGCTTGATTGACCTCCCTGCATTCTACACCATTCCTTATGTTATGAGCTCCATATCCTCTATTGATTTGGATTATGCCATTGCCTTAACTTTTAAAAGTTGGAAATTCTTCCTTATGTTTGACAGACAATGGAGATGCCTCCTCTTTATGTTGTGCACCCTTCCTGAATTTGCACACTCCATTGTTTTTGTCTATTACAAGAATGGTTTCATGACTCCATGAATCAACTCCATTGATTTGGAGTCTTTCGTAACTTGTTTCCTCTAGATCAGTTTCTAAGTTTATTTGCTATCCATGTCTTTGACGACTCCTTTACCTCGGTGTAGTCCATACACGTCCCATACCTTCATTCGACCTTTGCATTTAGTCTGAACAATCATTACATTCATCACCCTTAGTGCTTTATTTATTCACAGTTGCTTCCTTCCAGTGGCGTGGATTTTAGTCCTTTTCTTTTGGCTACGCAGAAGTCTTTTCCTCCTCTCAACTGTCTCTATTCTAATGCAATCAATCACTAATGTATAACACTCTTATTGTTGTGAACTTGACACGACTATTGAGAGGTGGTTTTCTTGCACATTCATCTCCTTCAACCACCCTCTCCCTCTTCCCTGCCTAGCATTTTCTTTTTAATCTAAATGACTCTTATCTCCTCGCTAGTCTCTTTGTCTTCTAATGTCCATTTAGATATTTGTCTTGTGTTATTTTTTGCTTTTATCTCTCTTGACTTTTTAGATTTTTTTCCTTTTGTTTATCTCCCCTAATATTATTTACCTTTCTTATTCTCCCTAAAATCATTAATATCAATAATAACATTTCTCCATCAAGAGAAAACACTATAACGTAAAGCGTAACTTGTGAAATCCATAACATTCCAATTTGACCAATTGATGAAGATGAGAACTCACCCTCAACCCAATTCCATGAAACTCATATTACAAAAGACTGCATGACAATACACATTACATTTTCCAAGCAGCTCCTTTGCCCCTCTATATGCCTCGTCCTTCTTCCTCTGTTTTGTACTCTATTTTCTTATCGTTGATTAACACCATTAATCTTCCTTGTGAATGGTATAGCTTTGCGATGCTAAATAACCATTCACTCTCTCCCTCACACCGCACAAAGTCATTTACTTATTATCACTCCTTCCCCCAATTCGACCTTCCTCAATCTAACAATCCTTTCCCATACAATTTGTATTTTGTTTTGCACTACGTTTCCTTTCATCATTATCCCACTTCTTAATTGATCAACTCCACTATAGTTACATAATTCATGCACTTAAATCTCCTCCATCATATTATACTATGCCCCTCTTCTACTTTTATTGTTCTTTGCAAACAACCGACCTCAGCTTGATTGACCTCCCTACATTTTACACCATTCCTTATGCTATGAACTCCATATCCTCTATCAATCTGCATTATGCCATTGTCTTAACTTTTTAAAGTCGGTAATTCTTCCTTATTTCTCATAGGCAATGGCACTGTCTCCTTTTTATGCCATGCACCCTTCCTAAATCTGCACACTCCTTTGTTTTTATCTATTACAAGAACGGTTTCATGACTCCATGAATCGACTCCATTCATTAAATGGAGTCTTCCGTAACTTGTTTCCTCCAAATTGACGTCCAAGTTTATCTTCTCTTTGTGTCTTTGACGACTCCTTTACCTTGGTGCAGTCCATACATGTCCCATACCTTCATTTGACCTTTACATTTAGTCTGAACAAAGATTACATCCATCACCCTTTGTGCTTTATTTATTCACAGTTGCTTCCTTCTAGTGGTGTAGGTTTTAGTCCTTTTCTTTTGGCTACGCATAAGTCTTTTCCTCCTCTCAGTCGTCTCTATTCTAATGCAATTAATCACTGACGTATAATACTTTTATTGATGTGATCTTGGAACAACTATTGAGAGGGGGTTTTCCTGCACATTCATCTCCTTCAGGCACCCTCTCCCTCTTCCCTACCTAGTGTTCTCTTTTAATCTAAATGACTCTTATCTCCTCGTTGGTCTCTTTGTCTTCAAATTTCCATTCAAATATTTCTCTTCTGTTAAATTTTCTACTTTTATCTCTCTTGACTTTTTAGTTTTTGTCCTTTTGTTTATCTCCCCCAATACTATTTACCTTTCTTATTCTCTCTAAAATCATTAATTTCAATAATAACATTTCTCCATCAGGAGAAAACACTATAACATAAAGCGTAAAGTGGAATCCATAACATTCCAATTTGGTCAATTGATGAAGACAAGAACTCACCCTCAACCCAATTCCACAAAACTCATATTACAAGATACTCCATGATCAATTAACTCGAAAATCGACAATAACATATGTCGATTTAAATCGATTTACAATTTCACATCAATTTTACTCAAATTTGAAAATAAAGCAAATAAATTTATTATTCAAATTTCATGACAATACACATTACATTTTCCAAGTAGCTCCTTTGCCCCTCTGTATGCCTCGCCCTTCTTCCTTTGTTTTGTACTCTATTCTCTTATCGTTGGATTAACACCATTAATATTCCTTGTGAATGGTACCACTTTTCCATCGTAAATAACCATTCACTCACTCTCTCACACCGTACAAAGTAATTTGCTTATTACCACTCATTCACCCACCAATTCGATCTTCCTCAATCTGGCAGTCCTTTCCCATACAATCTACATTTTGTTTTGTACTACATTTCCTTTCATCATTGTCCCACTTCTTTATTGATCGAATCCACTAGAGTTACATAATTCATGCACTTAAATCTCCTCCACCATATTCTATGCTACCACTCTTTTGCTTTTATTGTTCTTTCCAAACAACTAACCTCATCTTGATCGACCTCCCTGCATTCTACAACATTCCTTATGTTGTGAACTCCATATCCTCTATCGATCTGCATTATGGATTGCCTTAACTTTTTTAAGTTTGCAATTCTTCCTTATTTCTAACAGACAAAAGCGCTACCTCCTATTTATTCCGCACACCCTTCCTAAATCTGCACACTCGTTTATTTTTATCTATTAAAAGAACAGTTTCATGACTCCATGAATTGGCTCCATGAATCGGCTCCATTGATTTGGAGTCTTTTGTAACTTGTTTCCTCCAAATTAGTGTCCAAGTTTATTTGCTCTCCATGTCTTCCGTAATTTTCTATATTTTTCTCTTCTAATTTCACACCCTTTTTCATGAAATATAAGATTGTATTGGGTAAGTGCACCAAGATGGTTCCCATAAAGAGGGTTTAAGTGGCCACCTTTTTTTTTAAATCAGGAAATACTAACATTGGACATGAAATTGAGGATACTTATACTCAAAATTTTGAGATGGAACAAAAAAAAGGATTCAAGTGCTCCGACTCTACTTTCTAAACTACTAATTTATTTTGAAAATGGCTGAGATTAAGGGGTTCAAATGAGGGACGTACACAAATTGGTGTTGTTTTTGTCAGAAAAACATAACATAGCAACTCTTGTCTGACCCTCATACGGTGAACTTTTTTTAGTATTTTTAAAATCGCTACAGTCAGAAGTTAGGTAACATTATATAGTTGATGCATGATTTTTTTGATAATTTTTTAATGAATATTTTATTTTTTACTAATTTTCGAAGTGGACACTTCCTGAAAAATAGAATTTTGGCCGTGCTACCCCTACAAAATTTGGAAACTATTTGAATTTTTTTTAAAAAAATATTTGTAGAATAGAGTCTATTTTCTAAAAATGTAATTTATTTGAAATTTCAATGAACGGTTAATTTATAACGAAAAAAACACCAAACACTATTTTTTTTCCAAAAAAGAGACATACAAAGAAAATAAATTATGGATGAACGGCTTAACATTGTCAGAAAGTGA
>VDFB02086081.1:392340263-392354221 GCA_007258455.2 Sequoia sempervirens
AGAAAATCAAAATCCTTTCATCCACTTTTCAAAAAATCAAACGTCATCCCATTATCACCTTTTGGAAAATCTTGAAATCATCCTTTAAATGCTAGGCTTATTTGGAAAAATCAAACATCATCAAATCCTTGAAAAATTTATCAAAATCATCTTTGGCTAGGTATGTGTAGATGCATCCTTTTGCATATGCTTAGTCAAAGTCATCAAAATCATCTTGTTTAGCTTGGTATACGTAGATGCATCCTTCTTTGTATGCTTGGCTAAACTATCATCTTTTTTGAATACGTGTGGGTAGATGCATCCTTCTCCCTACACATATTCAAATCATCATCCTTTGAAAAAAGATATCCCTTAGATAATAATCCAACATCTTAGGGTATTTTTGTTCAAAATCAAAAGAAATCAAAATCAAAATCAAGGACAAATCCCAAATCCAAAATCAAATCAAAATCAAAATCTGCAACATATTCGAAAGTCCTAAAAGCTTAGCATCTCCTTTAAGATTTATCAAAAGACCATAACATCCACATCATCCATCACTTACATCATCATCATATCATCTCTTGATCCTTAAGATATCCTAAAATTTTCTACTTTGGACATAAAGTAAAGATCAATCAAAGAATCAAGAGATTCATCTCTCCTATTGATCCTCGTTTTATGGTTCAAACTAGATCTCAATACAAGAAGAGCATGGAAGCCAACAAAGAAACACCCACTCCAAGTAATCTTAGCCAAACAAACATTGAAATGAATCTTGATGAATCAAGCAATCCTTTGACCATCTCATCATCGGAAAATCCCCAAGAGGAAACCCAAGGAGAGGATCTTACCTTTGGGATGTCTCAAGAAGAAATAACTGAAATGCTCCAAAATCCGGATAGAATCATCAACATCATGATGAGGCTTAACCCTTCATTATACATACTTGAATTAGCAAAACAAGGGGCCAAACTACCTTCGGATTTTGACGTGAGTACCATAGTGGAGACATCTTTTCCTCCCATCTCATCCACCATTCCCGTCTCATCTACACCCCCATCTCAAAACATCATGCAAAAAATTCCACAAATCATGACATCTTTTGCTCCAACCCAACCCAATGTTAATAAGGGAAATTCATTTCTCAATGCTATTCAAGCACACCCTCTTGTTAATAATCAAAACTTGGATGAAAATACCACCTTGGAACAAAACATACTAAAAAAACCATTACATATGAATGTTCCTCTCACTTTCCATCATGATCCATCATCAACATTTTTCCGCGCAACACCTCAAACTACTCTCCTCACAAATTCGCAAGAGGAAGGAGACATGTTCAGACCAGGGGGCATCTTTGACACCAAAAAAATTTCACAAGAATATGACCCCTCACATTTCCACCTCTTCCACCATTGCCATCATCATCCACATCACTCCTTGGTTTAGGGCTTCCCCCTCTACCAACTATCAATCAAACAAATATCCCAAATATCAATCAAAGCATTATGAAAAATGCTCAAAACTTGTCATCGATATCGCAACAACAAATGAAAAATGCACAAGCAATTGCAACATCATCAAACACCTCCCTAACATCGCAAAGCATGGTCTCTCAAGGACCAACCACCACATCAACACCACCATCTACAACTCAAATCATTAACACAACATCACCATTCACCACTTCCACAAACACCATTCCAAATCCACCACCACATCAAGCCAATACAATGCGGCATTGCAAGCTGCTTTTCAAAGGGGATTCCAACAAGTGCAAAAACAAAAAGTTGTGCAACTAGCCACTCAGCAAGCCACTCAAGTTGCACAAGCTTCTTAGGCAACCCAAGCTGCATTACAAGCACAACAAGCCCAAGCATTATTGCAACAACAACAACAAGTTGCTCAAGCTGCGCAAGCCGCTCAAGCAGCCCAAGCCGCACTACAAGCACAAAAGGTTGCTCAAGCACAAATTCTATTACAACAACAAGCGGCACAAGCACAAGCCCAAGCACAAGCAGTGCAAGCATGAGCTCAAGCTCAGAAAAATTCCCAATATCAAGCGCAACAAGCACAAACACATGCACAACTTCTTGCATAAAAACAAGCTACACAAATGCAAGCATATCATCAAGCAATTAAGCAATATCAAGAGCAACAAGAAGCAACCAAATTGGTAGCCCAACAATAAGCGTTGTTGGAATAACAAAAAGCACAACAACAAGCATAAATCTTAGCACAACAACAAGATCAACAACAAGCGTTGTTCATACAAAAGCAGGTGGAAGCCTACCTAGCTTGGCAAAACATATAGATACCATCAAACAACACACCGACCAACCCACCCATTCAACCCACAATCGAAACACCCCAAAACACCTTCATCCCACCCCCTGAGCCACAAAATGATGTGACGACACAAATCAGGTTGCTCTCGCAACAAGTGCTCGATCTTCAATAAGGGCGAACAACGAAAACACCAAGCAACTTGTGTCCCTATACATTTGATAGGAGCCTAGTGATGAAACCATTCCCCAAGGGATTTGAAATCCCCAAATTTGACAAATATCGAGGGACGGGAAACCCTGAAGATCACATAAGGGAATTCCAGGTTCATTGCATGGAAGTCGCATATGACGATACTTATCTGATGTGGCTATTCCCTAGGAGTTTGGCAGGCCATGCTCTGGAATGGTTCTCTCACTTACCTTCAAGAATTAGGACATTCCAAGAAATTATAGACGCATTCATAAAAAACTATGCATGCAACATTGCAATGGATGTTATTCTAGAAGAACTCTTAGCTTTGAAACAAGAAAAGGGTGAATCATTCACTTCATTCCTACAACGATGGTGATCCAAGGCCAATCAAAGCAAGTGGACCATGCCAGAAGAACAACAATTTTGTGCCATCATAGCCAACCTTGAAGGCTGCTTGGCATTTCATCTCAAGGTTCAGGGCATCACCATATGATCAGTTGATCCCCAAGGCGCTCAACATCAAAAGAGCCCTTATGACTTAACTCGCGGAATCAACATCATACCTCGAACAACAAAACAACTGCCCACCATCCAATTACAATGATAAACCTCACACGTGGGCAAGGAACAAAAACATTACTAATGATGGTGTCATTGATGCCAAGGTGGTCATTAGTGCTCCTTGCCAAAAGACACCCACACCGTAAATTCAAATCCAACACCAAAACAATCATCACGCAATACCACAACTGAAAAACAATCCAACAATCAATAATCTCAATGACCAAAGGGGACCACCCCAAAGGAACATGAGTTATCCCAAGTGACAGCACACCACTTTGGGGGAACCACTTGAAGATATCATGAAAAAGCTGATAGACGAAAAACTCATCAAAGCTCCTACCTTTGAGAATTACCAAGAACCGGATGTGAAACCTCCTTGGTATAATGAAAATCAACTTCGCAAATTCCATAAAATCAAAGGCCATACCACAAATAGTTGCATGAGATTGAAAAACATCATTCAAGATCTCATCGATAAAAGAATCATAAACATGGAACAACCTACAGGAAATCAAGATCTTAAGATATATATGAATCCGATGCCGAATCATGGCAACAAAGGGAATAAAAAAGATAAAGGGAAAGGTACCCACTCAAACGTAAATCATGTGTATGAAAAATTCATCGCCTCCCTAGATGAAAATTGCATGGTCATCACCATCAAAGGCGCCCATGCCGATTGTGGAGTCGCAAAGTTACTATTGCAGGATCATCCCAACCAAACAAAGTCCCTGCATCTAGATCTGTTCCTAATGGCTATAATGTCCTAGATCAACTCAAGAGAATGCCCACACAAATCTCCATCATGGAGTTGCTAAGAATATCATCTGCCCATAGGAAAATCCTTGAAGAAGCATTGGTCTCATCCACTGTCCTCGCAGATCTTGACACGAAGCAATTCCAAGCTATGGTCAGAAATATCATTACGCCTAATCTTCTTACATTCTCTGACCAAGATTTCCCTGCTCAACCATCTCACAACCGTGCACTTCACTTAGAAGCCATCGTACATAAGAGCAAAGTCAAAAGGGTCTTGGTAGATGGAGGTGCAGGTTTGAATATTTATTCTCTCAGCCTTATCAAGCAATTGAAGATATCAAAAGATTGTATCAACAAAGGAAAGGGTATCATGATAAGAGCATATGACGATCAAGAAAGATTGTCTCAAGGCACGATCAAACTCCCTATTCAAGTAGGGCCAGCTCTCATGGAAACCACTTGTCAGGTCCTGGACCTTGAATTGCCATATAATATCCTCCTAGGATTCCCATGGACTCATGTGATGAAAGCAATAGTGTCGACTTTCCACCAATGTGTGAAATTCACACATAACGAACAATAAATTACCATCCATGGAGATCCTAAACCTTTCTCATACTACAAAATCTTGAAGCAAAGTACTACAAAATCCCCCAAGTACCAAAAAATGATGAGGGCCCATCCACACCTTACATCGATCCCGCCACTCTCGCATCCACTTTTGCGATAGAGACACCTTCCACTCCTGCCATTCCCACCATCTCTGACATCAAGCTCATCATCCAAGATAACAATTGTGGAAATTACAAGCTCCCTAATAATGCCTGTGTGGTAGGAGAGTTACCACAATCTCCTAGATCACAGGGACGCTTGCAAATAAATGAAGCTTCCACATCTCAAACGTCTCTTAAAGACTATCCTGAATTCACAAGCTGGGGAGACCTTGGATAAGAGGTTATTGTGGTAGACCCATCACATATGCTATATCAAGATGAATGACCAATATAAGACTCACCAATGGATGACAGAAGCAAGGGTCTCCAAATGATGCTCGCAATGGGCTATGACAGAAACCAAAGACTTGGACAAAATGGCAATGGGCTTATAACACCTATCATTCCAGAGACATGATCGATAACAAATCTTGGCCTTGGATGTACCCCTCCGAGTATAACCATACGTGGCCAAAGTCCTTCGATTAGAACGGTTAATAATCCTCCTCAGCTAACCACATCGGAAGTATGCTTACCAATACCCATAGGCAGAGTCATAGATAACTTTATAACTAACATTTGTGGTAGTAGTGATGACAAGGACCCCGCACCCAATTTACCTAGGCTATTTGAGGATACCACTCTTTGCATGATTAGCACCCTATCTTTTGAATCCGACCACCAAGATCATGAAATCCGCTTAGTATATCCTCAACTCATCGACTATGACCAACGAGGACCACCAGTTCTTGATACATTCAAAAATGATGATGCGCTCTTAGAATTCATGGGATTGCGGGATAACATTCTAGAGGGGGACCATAAACTAGGGTTCATAATAGAGTTGGACACACATGCCTATTATGGGGAAATGATTGAATCCTTCAGTCACAAAAGTGAGAAATTAAGAATAATATCCAAGTCCTTGAGTGAAAACCACACTGTGGCACTCTCTGACTAGAAAAAAGTAAAAAGAAAGGACACATCCAATGGTGAAGACCTCTCTGAGGTGCCCGAGGATGGGGGATTCAATCTTCCTTTAAGAGCTATTCATCAAGAAAAGTTAGCAGTCTTGGTAGAAAAATGCAATCCAGTCAACCTAGGAACAAAAGAGACCCCGCATATCACATTCTATGCAGAATCACTACTATCATAAGAGCAAGAGCTCCTAGCAGCCTTCTTAAGGAAAAGACAGATAAACTTCACATGGAGTTATGCTGACATGCTAGGACTTGATCGAGAGACCATGGTTCACCACTTAGTAGTGTATCTAGAAGCAAAGCCTGCCAAATAAAAGCTTCAAAAAATGCATCCTCAGATTGCCCTGTTAGTCAAAATGGAGTTAAAAAAGCTATTAGATGTAGGATTCATCTGACCAATAGACTATCCAAAATGGGTATCAAACTTGGTACCTATTTCAAAACCTGACAGAAATATCAGAATCTGCACAGACTTCAGAGATTTGAACAAGGCATGTCCAAAATATGACTTCCCACTTCTCAACATCGACATGATAGTAGACATGACAGCTGGACATGAGATGTTGTCACTAATGGACAAATTCTCAGGGTATAATCAGATCATGATAGCAAAAGAGGACCAACATAAAACAACTTTCACTTGTCCATGGGGGACATACTGTTGGAACATGATGCCATTCAGCCTAAAGAACGCAAGAGCAACATACCAAAGGGCCATGACATTGATATTCCATGACATAATACCCAAGACAGTCGAAGACTATGTTGACAACATCCTAGCTAAATCTAGAAAAAGAAAAGATCACATAGCAACCCTAAGTGCCATCTTTGATAGACTAGAGGAGTACAAGGTCAGATTAAACCCAAAGAAGTGCATCTTCAGCGTACAATTAGGAAAGCTCCTAGGATATATAGTGTCAATGAGGGGTATCGAGGTAGATCCAACAAAGGTAAAACATTAAAAAAATTGAGACGTCTCCAAGGTAGACTCCAATCTATTCGAAGATTCATAGAACAATTAGCAGACAAACATAACCCATATTCTCACCTACTCCACAAGGGAGTAGCGTACAAATGGGATACCAAGTGTGAAGAGGCATTCAACAAAATCAAAGAATATCTACTGACACCACCAGTCTTAATGCCACCCATCCCAAAGAAACCATTGATCTTATACGTATCAGCAACAACAACAACCCTTGGAGCTCTCTTAGCCCAGCATGACAAAAATGGAACATAAAGGGCTATCTATTACATTAGTAGAACAATGGTTGGTCATGAGCTAAACTATTCATTCATCGAGAAAGCATGTTTCGCAGTAGTGTTTGCATCTTAGAAATTCAGACATTACATGTTGGCACATAAAATAAAACTCATTGCCAAAATTGACCCTCTCAAGTATCTACTATTAAAGGCAATGCTCATAGGCCTAAGAATGGGAAAATGGGTGATGATATTATCAGAATATGACATCAAATATGTGGAGTGGAAAGCAATCAAAGGTCAAGTCATTGCAGATCAACTGGTAGAAGCACCTATCTATTCCGAGAATCCTCTTATCTCAGAATTTCCAGATGAATCTATTTTCAATCTCAATGTAGCTAACCACTGGAAACTGTACTTTGATGGTTCATACACACATGGATTGGGAGCTTGCATATTCTTCATCACCCTACAAGGGGATTGCATACCAAGGTCCTACAAACTGGCATTTCCTTGCACCAATAACATTGCAGAATACAAGGCTTTAACCATAGGTCTCAAAATAGTAGTGTAGTGGAACATTATAGCTCTGAAAGTGTACGGAGACTCTCAATTGATCATAAATCAAGTTAACGATGAATACCAAACTAAGGACGACAAGCTCATTCCATACAAAAAATTGGTGGACTTTCAAAGAATCCTTCATCGAAATTACATTTGAGCATATTCCTAGAACCAACAACAGAGCAGCAGATGCCATGGCAACAATTGGATCCTTGCTCAATATCCCCCACAACATTCCAAAATATGAATTCCTAATAGAGTAGCTTCTCGTGCCTACATTCAAGGTACCAGAATCAGAATATGTGTGCGAAATTGTTGGTCCTGGCAATCCTTGGTATCATGAAATTTACACATACCTTCATATAGGAGTCATACCCGCTGACTTACCCTCAAACCTAAAACGAACCTTTGTCAAAAGGCATCCATATTTGTCATCCTAGGAGATACCCTATATCGTAGAAGCATAGAAGGAACCCTACTTCTCTGCTTAAATGCTGAGGAGGCATTAACCGCTCGAACTAAAGTACATAATGGAATCTATGGCTCGCACTCGAGTGGAATGACCATAGCCAAGAAACTACTAAGGATGGAGTATTATTGGCCCACAATGGAACGAGAGGCACATGACTATGCCAAAAGGTGTTTACAATGTTAGCAGCATGGGGACCTCATCCATGCTCTAGCTCAAGAGCTTCATCCTATCATCATACCATGGCCCTTTTCACAATGGGGACTTGATCTCATTGGAAAAATCACACCCACCTCATCTAATGGCCACAAATTCATCATAACCACAACAAAGTACTTTACTAAGTGGGTGGAAGCCATACCCATGATGTATATAACTAGGAAGTAGATTTCTAAGTTAATCCTGAACTATCTTATTTTCTGATATGGTGTTCCACAAGCCATTATCTCAGATAATGGGACACCATTAAAAAATCAGGAGGTTCATGACTTATGTGAGAAATTCAAAATCCAACATCACTTCTCCACCCTGTACTATCCCCAAGGCAATGGCCAAGCAGAAGCTACAAAAAAGACCATTCTGAAAATCCTCAAGAAAACAGTCAATGACGTAGGTCATGACTGGTACTTATAGCTTAATCCTGCCCTCTGGGCCTATCGAACTAGTATCCGCACACCCACCGGCACCACCCCTTTCTCCCTGGTCTATGGATCAGAAGCAGAACTCCCCATTGAGATTTAGCTCCCATCACTCAAGATATCACTACAAAACCTCATCACAGATGAAGAGTATCGGGTATCAAGACTAAATGAGCTAGAGCTACTGGATGAGAGATGTATAGATGCTTTAAATCATTTGCAAGTCTATCAAAATAGACTCAAAAGGAGCTACAATAAGAAAATTAGAAGCAGGATGCTCCAAGTCAGAGAATTGGTATTGAAGGAGAATCAAAAGAATGTCCCAAACCCAAGCAACAAAGGCAAGTTTGAACCTAATTGGTTGGGGCCGTTCATCATAACAACAAGTTACAAATCAAGGGTATATTAGCTATCAACACCTGAAGGGGAACCTTTGCAGGAGCCTATGAATAGCTCTCATCTCAAAAAATTTTATGCCTAAATCTTTCAAGGTATAGAACCAAAAATCCAAAAAATTAGAAAAATGTCCTGAAAAAATGGTTACTTCAGCGAAAACCTGGCAAACAGGCATCTTGGTAACAACAAAAACATCAAAAAAGCAAAAAAATAAAAATAAAAATTTAAAAATAAGAAAAAGGATCAAAAATAGTAAAGAGAAAAATCGTCCTCTAGTGAAAACCACTTTGGTGGCACTTTGGGCAAGTACCTTGGTGAAAACCTAGCAAACAGGCACCTTGTGTAAATAAGCACTTTCCATCCACCAGGATCTTTTACGGCTTATTCTGCATCATCCATCCATTATGCTTCCATCATGCACCGCATTCAGATCTCCATCCATCACTCATCCACTCGCATCCGCACCATAGCTTGGTCCTGTTTTCGTATCATGATCCCTCCTAGTACTACTCGACCCATCCTTAAGGTCAGTTTGTCCTGCCTTTATCAAAGTAGTCTATTGGATCATGTTGGGGTCATGTTCTCATCAGATCAGATTCGTGTATGTTCTTAAAAGTCCTAAATATCAAAAAATCCAAAAACACCAAAACATATCAGAAAATCCAAAAAAATCAAAACATATCAAAATCCCAAAACATGTTAAAATTTGGTCAAAAAGTAAAAAATAGAGTTGTCTTGTCGAACTACATCATCTCTGAGCTTGAACGTAGGCAAGGTTGATCTTTGATCATCCCCTGAGACATTTAGGTCAGTCCTATAAGAGTGTCATAATAAACTAACATCTCATCATGTATATCATTATCTGTAAATCGGTTCACTCGTCAGTCAAACTATGTGGTCTCTGCATGTATAACGTAGGCAAGGCTAATCTGTTGATCAGCCCTCGAGGCCCCTAGGATAGGTCTTTAGGTTAGCCTCTTCGTTAAAATCTTAGAAAACCCCAAAACATTCAGAAAATCAAAAAATCAAAACATTTGAAAAATCTCGAAAAAATACCAAAAACAGCCTCAAAACATCAAAAACATCCAAATATTTGAAAAAAATCCATCCATCTCATCTTGCTTACATCCACAATAACATCACTCATAATAAACTGATTGTCATCCTCAACCTTTGGTGAAACAGTTAGAAACAAGTTTAGTAGGTTAAAAGTAACACTCAAAAATGTCAAGTCTCAGGTTTAAGTCAGTATGTAGGCCTGGGTAGTGCCTAAATCTGCGAGCCCTTGATCATAGGCCCACGGTCGGGCTACCAGTTGTCAGAAATTGTCGACCACCTTCGAAGAAAGAATGTACTGCCCCATGAAACCTGTGTCATAGTGCGGGTGAAGATGGCTACGTAGTCATCATCTGGCCGATCCTATGGCTCCCTGAACTGACGCTGCACGTGCCCAGGCATGTACCTCTCAATCATAGTGTGCTCTCGCCCTTGCATAAAGCGGTCCTGGCAGAAATATAACATCTGATTAGCATTGTTGTCCCATCTGGGCCGACCAAGGTAAGGTTGTCAGGTAAAAACCTACATCTCATCCAAGACCCACCTCCAGTAGGGGATCCTGTGCTCACCGGTGTGTGTGAAGGACACACTGCCTCTGTATCACCACACGAGGGCATTGTCTGGCAACATCAACATTGAAACAACATGTGGATGCAACACAACAATGTCCTCCCATGCCCAGACGTGAAGAAGAGTCACCCTTGCTCTGAGTGCTCTGCCATCCATGTAGACGTACTCATGGAGGTCTCTGTATCATGAAGCTAGAAGAACCGGCCCCTAAGAAAAATAAACTGGCCTGTCTCGGACCATCTGCTCCTAGCAATATCCCCTGCCAGGATTGAAGTATCGGCCTTGTCTATTAGGGGCAACGAGACCCAAAATGATGGCTGCAATCACCCAACGGTAGGGAGGGGCTAGGATCCTGTGTCACTTAAGCTCTATCTATCCCTTGCAGAAAATGATGTCTCGTGTGGTGAGGACTCTGTGGTAGGCCTCACACCCTTCATCTAGGTCAAAAATTGCCCGATGATCGTGAATTGACAATCGAAAAATACACCAAACGTCCTCTAAAGTGATGGTGGCCTCGCCAGTGGGAAGATGAAATGAAGAAGTCCCACTGTGCCATCTCTTGGCCAGCGCTGACAACATCACTAAATGAGTGCGCACAGGTGCTGCATAAGCAATATACCATAACCCCGCAATCCAGAGCCAATACTTGTCTCTGTTGCTCAGGTCCCACAAGAAGCCAGACAAATCCCGCGACCTGTGCTCTCGAGAGTAGAGCTCCCTCACTGCGTCTTGCATCAAGGAAGGTCACCATGTTAATTTTTTTTGAAAAATTCTTCGCCGAACATTCCAAGGACCTTTTCAGCGGTGCAACCAGTGATGGCATCGTAGTTTGATTTCTAATCAAAATCCAACACTAGGGCTTAAAACAACAAAATTGCACCATCGCGGTGCACTTTCTCATCTAGCAGCGCACTTTGAGTGAAATCAAGACTGCCGTGTTGCACTTTGTCAAACTGCCCTACCTGCCCCGAGCTCAGCATCACATTTTTTAAACTCCAAACTGCACTGCTGCGACGCAAAATCACACCACCCGACGCAGTTTGATTGCCGAGTGACGCTATATAGTGACCCTATATAGCACTGCTACTGGTAGAATGACCCTTTAAAGCATTAAATGAAGCAATAAATGAAAAAATGAAGCTCGGGTAAGGGTCACATACCAGTGCCCTGATGCCAGGTGGCTGCTGGTACATCCGAACTCAATCAGAAATGTGTAGAGGAAAATGTCATTGCGCCATATCATTAGGAGGTTAGAGCTCAAATCTCAAGGATGCTATTGGAGGTGTTTGAAAATGACTTGAAAGTGACCCCTCGAGCCCCTTTTAAGCCTAAAAATTAGGGTTTATTCACCCTGATTAGCTGTCCTGCTAGGGTTTTGGATCCCCGAACCTGTTGTGGTCTATTCGAGGCCTATTTTATATCGTTTTATTAAGTTTTGACACATTTTGGCCTCCTGGAGCCTTTTTGGACTTTTCAGGTACTTTGTCCTCTTTTTTTCACGAGATCACCCAAATATTAAAATTTTCGTCCAATCTCTCAAGGGAGCATTATAATGGCATGTTTTCTCACTAGGCAGTAGTGGGGCAAGTTTTTTAAATATCAAAAATTTTGGCTTTGATCGAGATCATTTATTCTTTGAACCAGCATAACAAGTGCATTGCTTCAAAAGATGGATAAAATAATGGAGCACACATACAAAATATCTTGATTAACATTGTACACTTGATCTCAACCTACTAAAATGTTTCTTCTGAATCATCCCTGGAGGTCTAACCATTTAATCAAATCTCCTTATCTGATTAAATTCGTCAATATTCCTCTCTTAATTGAATAAATCATTTTATCTAATTAAGTCCAATCTTTTTATTAATTAAATCAATCCATTTTGATCTAATTATCCCTATTTATTAAATAATTAATTTTATTTGATTAAATCTCTAAAGTCTATCCATTAAATTAAATAAATTAAAACCTTATTTGATTTAATCTAACACCATCTCTTTTAATTAAATAAATCAAAATCCTTATTTAATTAATCTCTTATCATATTACTCTCTTATTTGATTTAAATAAATCCATAAATTTGAGTCAAATAGGTCACATCATCTAACCTCTCTCATTAAATTAATTAACCCTTGATTAATTTAATCTTATCTCTTGTCCCATCCTCTAGATTTTGCAAGTTGCACATGAAAATAGATTTAATTCATTTATTAAATCCCTATTTTCCTCACAAGGCATCTTTTGGAATATTCTCTCAATTTGAAATTCAAAAATTCCAAGTCAACATGTACATCGAACAAAGCAATAACTTCATCTTACATGTCCTTTGCCTTGAACCAAGTGGCATTTATTGCATTTTCTCTTCCCTCTTGCAAGTCATTTCAACAAATTTGAAATTCAAAAATATGCATTTATTAGCACAATCCCCAAATTTTGCACATCCTCCATCCACTCATAGATTGACAAGTGGCATCATGCCATTGGATGAATGTTAGTCCCACATTTCTCAAATTTGGACATTCATCCATTTTGGCATTCTATAAATAAAGAGCTCATATCCTCATTTGATCATCCACAAATTATGCAAAGTTATTATGCTAAAATATTTAGCCATTTTTCATCCATCACCATTGAGTTCTTAGCTAGGTTTTTTGCAGATTTTGGCTTGGAGCTCCCATCCTTCACCAACAAAGTGGATCAATCATCATCAACATATCAAGTTTGCATCTTAGGAATTGGAAAATGGCCAATTTTCACATCAAATTGACACCAATTCCCCCATGGGATCATGTGTTTGCTATTCTAATTCATATTGAATCTATATTTTCTTATTTTATTGTGTTTTTCATGGTTTTCTTTCCTATTTTGAAGTTTGTAAATGGATTTCATGGGGAATCCTTATTTTAGCTTGCAATATCTTGTTTAACTTGTTTATTCTTGTTGTTTTGTAGGTACTAGGATTGGGATTCACACACCTTGTATTTGTATGCATGGAGGTCGTAAAGCATACTTTGGGTAAGGTGCATTCATGGCATCTTTTGGTGAAAGGTTTCCCAAGCATGCGCAAAGATACAATGTTCGATCAGGCTATGTTGGAACAATTATACACTAATCCCTCCCCTAGGGTGTTTCCTCACATCAAAACCAATCCCTTCTTCCTATCATTTGTTGATGAAGGCAATTAATTAAAATGCTTAAATGGGATTATAGGTGGATATGTTCTATATAAGGATTTGATTAATATTGGGTTAGAATACATATTGATGAGATTGCAATGCAATGTTATTAGGGATTGTATATGTTATGTGTTAAATCTATCATAAATGCTTGAATAATTATGAATTTGACTCCCACAATGGATATATGGCACTGATCTAAGTTGTATGATTCAATATTTGTTCGTCTTTACCTAGAGCTTGCTAAAAATTGCAAATCAATGACCTATTTTATCTTGGGATTGTGTTGTAGTTATCTCATGCTCCAAATAGCTGATAATGTTGATGAATAGCCAATTCTATTAGATATTATCCTATTATGTTGAGCTATTAAATGAGATTATCTGTTATTTTTAATGTTGTTT